>CM031967.1:292025-312025 GCA_018749465.1 Paracanthobrama guichenoti
CACACACAGACACAGACACACTCACTCACTCACTCACACAGACTCACTCACTCACTCACAGACACTCACTCACTCACTCACTCACTCCACTCACTCACTCCTCACACTCACTCACAGACAGACACAGACTCACTCCACTCACCACCACTCAGACACAGACTCACTCACTCACACACACACAGACACAGACTCACTCACTCACTCACTCACTCACTCACTCACTCACACACAGACACAGACTCACTCACTCACTCACTCACTCACTCACTCACTCACTCACACAGACACACCTCACACAGACACAGACACAGACACAGACACACTCACTCTCTCTCTCTCTCTCTCTCTCTCTCACTCACTCACACACAGACACTCACTCACTCACTCACACACACTCACTCACTCACTCACTCACTCACTCACTCACTCACTCACTCACTCACTCACTCACTCACACTCTCACACACTCTCTCTCTCTCACACACACACACACACACACACACACACACACACACACACACACACACACACACACACACACACACACACACTCACACAGACACTCTCACTCTCTTACACTCTCACACTCAGTCACTCAGTCACTCACTCACTCACACACTCACACACTCACACACTCTCTCTCACACACAGACACACACACACACACACACACAATAATACTGTGGGTAATTACTGAAGGTGATTTATGCTGATTGAAAACATTTTTGACAGAAACAGGAAACACAAGTGAAATGATGTCAGAGTCACGTGACCTCGCAGTGACAGCTCGACGAATTGTTTCAGGATCCCATTTCTCCACACGAATGCCATTACAATCGCTTCAGTATGTTCAGAGCGCTCCATCATGTTAACATCACACACACAGAGCAGAAATCAAACAGCGCCTCTCATGCTAAACAAATTCAGAAACAGAGTAAGAAGTCACTCAGAAATGGTTTACAAACGATCTTCCTCAATAAACCCAATGTGTTTCCATGGAAACTTACAGTTCACACTTCCTTAGAGTAAAGAGCGGGGTACCTCAGGGTTCTGTCTCAGGCCCGCTTTTATTTCCAATCTTTATCAGTGATTTAGGTCTCTGAATAAATCTGGACAAAACGTGTGTTGATGACACAGTTATCCTGACCAGGATGAAGAGTTGGGATCTCAATGGGATCTTACTATATAAACTAAAGGGATAAATAAAATAAACGGGCACAAAGTAAAGGTAAACACACACATGTGTTTCTGTATTAACTTCCCTTAACGAGTTCAAGATGAAAACACGTGGACTTTATTTTTCAGGTGAATAAAATTGACTTCTTTTGCTCAATGTTTTGTGGTTTAAATCTGTTTTTACTGGCAAAATAAAAGTTTGGCAACGCTGGATCCTCAACAAGAAGGTGAACAACAAGAAAAACTGGTAAGTGATTATACTGAAAATACACATAAATTTCATAATGTACAATATTTACTTATAATTCAGATTAAATGTTAATGAGCTGGTAAAACAAAACCCATGGAGGAATTATGTTTTCTTCATATCAAATTTCTTAAACGAATGGTCACACTTTAGTTTGGGAAACACATATTCACTATTAACGACTCCCAATTAATGCTTATTAATTGCTAGTAAAGTTAAATTTAGATTAAGGAATGTAGAATATGGTCATGCATTAATATGTGCTTTATGAGTACTAATAAACAGACAATATCCTAGTAATATGCATGATACACTCTAAAAATACTGGGTTAAAACAACCCAAGTTGGGTTGAAAATAGACAAACCCAGCGACTGGGTTCAATGTTTGCACGCCGCGCCGTTTATTTAACCCAACTATTGTTTAAAAATTATAATATGGCTGGATTAAAATTAACCCAAAATAGTTTGTAAATTAAAAATCAGACATAATTACTAGAGGCTACAATAATAATCAAAAGGTGATCATTTATTTATAGGCAATTTAATAAATGTTCATTGTTTAATTATTATTCATTATTCAACTTATTAATAATATAAATTTATTAAACATATTAATAAACATAAATTTCCAACATTCTTTGGGTTCATTTTAAGCAAGCAATAGAGTACTTTATTAATATTAAATTAGTAATAAATTAATAGCATTCATAAGTTTAATGACTAATAATTACACCTTGTTCACCTTTTGATTATTATTGTTGCCTCTAGTAATTATGTGTCTGATTTTTAATTCCCAACTTATTTTGGGTTCATTTTAAGCCAGACAAACAGTCATTTTTTAACAATAGTTGGGTTAAATAAATAATGGCCAGCACGTCAGGCAAACATTTAACCCAACTGCTGGGTTAAAACAACCCATTCACTGGGTTTGCCCATTTTCAACCCAACTTGGGTTGTTTTTAGTCCAGCACTTTTTAGAATGCAACACAATCAATCTAACATTACTAGCACTTATAAGCATGACTTCCTGCGCTCAGACACTCCATTAATCTGCAGTAAACATGAGGCCTTCAGACAGGATGTGAGCGGGGTTTGTTTTCACATGCATGCTGGGTAAAAATCCGCAGCCTCAAGCTGACAGATTTCAGAGAACCGCTGCTTTATTAGAGAGCGCTGATGGGATGATTTATGAGGGACGTGCTACGACTTTCCTTCCGCAAATCAGCCCAAATGAGGGAATATAGGCTCAGAGAGAATATTAGCAATAGCCAGAAAGCTGAAACATGTGTTGAAGGGTGTTCAGAGAACGTTAGATAGATTGCTGTGTGCGTGTGCGCATGCACGTGTGTGCGTATTTATTTATCATTTAACACCAGTAGCAAAGGCTATTTTTAAGGCAAACTAAGAGTGGTAGAAATTAAAATAATCACAATAAAACAGCAATAAAGAGAGAAAATTGTATGCAATAATTTACCAAATATTTGGCTTGCAAAAACAATAAAATATTGTTTGATTATTGCTGTAATGCTGATTTCACTGTAAAATATTTATTTATTGTAAAGTGTTACCATTATATTAAACTGACTTGAAGTTGCTGAACTTATTTTGATTAGCTGACGTAGTGTAAAAACACAAGTTGCCATGACTTACTGATCATATAATTGTTTTACAGTGTGAAAAATGCTACAAATTAATTTGACTTGATTTGATGGTATAAAAAAAATTTAGTAAATATATATGAGCTCTTTGAGTTCTCTATATGACAGAACATCTCAAATTTGTCTATAAAGGAAAAATGTCCAGAGAAGATTTTGGGCTCATGAAATCAACGGATCTGCAGCATAAAAGTATACCCTTTATTGCCAAAGGTGTTGTGACGCCTCCTTTACATGCACATGATCTTTAATGCCATCCCATTCTTAATCCGTAGGGTTTAATATGGAGTCGGCCCACCCTTTGCAGCTCTAACAGCTTCAGCTCTTCTGGGAAGGCTTTCCACAAGGTTTAGGAGTGTGTTTATGGGAATTTTTGCCCATTCTTCTAGAAGCGCATTGGTCAGGCACTGATGTTGGACGAGAAGGCCTGGCTCGCAGTCTCCGCTCTAATTCATCCCAAAGGTGTTCTATCGGGATGAGGTCAGGACTCTGTGCAGGCCAGTCAAGTTCCTCCACACCAAACTCGCTCATCCATGTCTTTATGGACCGACGCTTTGTGCACTGGAGCGCAGTCATGTTGGGACAGGAAGGGGCCGTCCCCAAACTGTTCCCACAAAGTAGGGAGCATGAAATTGTCCAAAATGTCTTGGTATGCTGAAGCATTAAGAGTTACTTTCACTGGAACTAAGGGGCCAAGCCCAACCCCTGAAAAACAACCCCACCCCATAATCCCCCCTCCACCAAACTTTACTCTTGGCACAATGCAGTCAGGCAAGTCCCGTTCTCCTGGCAACCGCCAAACCCAGACTCGTCCATGGGATTGTCAGACAGAGAAGCGTGATTGGTCACTCCAGAGAACACGTCTCCACTGCTCTAGAGTCCAGTGGCGGCGTGCTTTACTCCACTGCATCCCACGCTTTGCATTGCACTTGGTGATGTAAGGCTTGGATGAGCTGTTCGACCATGGAAACCCATTCCATGAAGCTCTCTCCGCACTGTTCTTGAGCTCATCTGAAGGCCACAGAAGTTTGGAGGTCTGGAGCTATTGACTCTGCAGAAAGATGGTGACTTCTGCGCACTGTGACCCTCAGCATGCGCTGACCCCGCTCTGTGATTTTACGTGGCCTATCACTTCCTGGCCGAGCTGCTGTTGTTCCCAATCACTTCCACTTTGTTATAATCCCACTAACAGTTGAGCGTGGAATATTTAGTAGTGAGGAAATTTCAGGAATGGACTTATTGCACAGGTGGCAACCTATCACGGTACCACGCTTGAGTTCACTGAGCTCCTGAGAGCGACCCATTCTTTCACAAATGTGTGTAGGAGCGTCTGCATGCCTAGTGCTTGATTTATACACCTGTGGCCATGAAGTGACTGAACACCTGAACTTAGGGATTTGGAGGGGCGGCCTAATACTTTTGGCAATATAGTGCACATAAATCAAAGCTTTTTTGATGAACACAAAATGTTTTAGATGATCATTTCAGTTTTATCTGCCGATGGGCTCAGAAAAACAATCCTGTTTTCCCTTTGAATTAAGTTTATGGTAACACCTTACTTAAAGACTTTATGTATAATGCATTATAAAAGTATTTTAATGCATTGACTATGCCTTGTAACACACTGTATGATCTCATTAATAACTGTAACCACAGTTGTAATACACTTTATAAAGTATAATGCACTAAAACACAACAAACAAACAATTTCAGATGTAACAAGGAATCTGTGAATATTATAATGCATGTTAACTTTGGTTATAATCACCTATGAAATGATATAATGCATTATACCATACATTACGAATACCTTTATAATAACAACCCAAGTTGGGCTGAAAATGGAAAAACCCAGCGGTTGGGTTGTTTTAACCCAGTGACTGGGTTGTTTTAACCCAGCAGTTGGGTTAAATGTTTGCCCACCCTGCTGGGTAGTTTTATTTAACTCAACTATTGTTTGAAAATGACTGTATTGCTTGCTTTAAATGAACTCAATGTATGTTGGAAAGTTTTATGTTTCTGACCCCGTTGGCAGATATTTGTTCCCGTTTTAAGCACAAACTCACTTCAATCTGGTGATTTTTTTCAGTAAGCAAGACTCAAGTCATTCTGCTTCTCCAGTAAATGTATCCTGATTTGAGAACGTTTAGATATTTGTGCTGGAAAACTTTTGCAATGTAACAACATTAAAACACATGGATTTTAACTGGTTTTCAGGACTCAAACTCAACACCACACAACTATGGATGTTTGTTTGTCATTTCAAACCGATGGGATTATTTTTGCAGCGAGACTGAAATATGAAGATGCTTTTAAGTGCAATACGAAACCCTGATTACGAGGCTGTTCTTGTGTTTTTCAGCCCTATAAACACTGTGTTAGCTCTCAGATGAAGGACTCTCGCCAGCTCTGATTAATATCAGCGTTGCTGTAAAAGCAAAGCCAAACGCATCACAGCCCAGCCATTAGCCAAATGATTCCCAGATGCACAGGACTGATTTGGACTCGCTCCGTCTGCTCTTGGGAGTTCACTAAATAAACGTTAAAGAAAACATCACAAAAGTTACAAGACGCATAGCAGGATTTCATAAAGTACACCTCTCCAATGCTCCAAGTCTGGCTTTATTTCTATAAGCTGCGTGAAACTAAACTCGGCTCATATTTCTGCACATAAAGATTTATGAATAATAGTTCCTCAATGCATGATGCTATTCAAATAAAACTAGGTTGAAAGATCAAAGATGCTTGATTTGAATAAGCTTGCATTATATATTAATGTTATTTTAATATCATTCAGATTGTAACTAATATTTTGAATTGGTTTTTATTTTTATATATATATATATATATATATATATATATATATCCATTTTCATTAGAATTTGAGTAATTTTACAGTTTTTGGTCATTTTTGTATGTCTATATAATTTTTATTTCAGTTTTAGTGTCGAAAAAATATTCGCGATGAAACGCTTCTACCATAAAAGTTTGTTTTTATAATATATAATATAGTATATAATCCCAGAAAATCACAGGATTGTTGCAAATGTACTATTATCGAACACATTTGCTAAAATCCATCGAAACTGCATTTTGACAATTCATTTTCAAATCATTTTATGCAGTATTTATGAACTTATAACAATTGGGAGACTAAATGCAGAATTTACTGGAAGGCAACATTTCACATGAATTGAGAGCAGTTATATATTCATACACATATTAACAAACATATGTGGATAAAAACACCTTCAGATGTGACTAAACGCCAGCAGACTAAGAAACAACACAAACGTTCACAACCTTTATGAATTTTAATCATTTTTACAGTGTGAAATAGTTGTGGAACAAACTGAGCGGGAACATATTCATGGGAAAAAACAAAAACATACATTATGAGCGATGATGAGGGCGGACAGAAGATTCATGAGCTGAGAGAGAGAAACGAGAACAAAACGAACCGAAACAAAGAGAGGCGGAAACCAGTGGCTCCGAGGAGAAACGAAACACAAAAATACAGTTATTTCATGGTAACGTAGAAGCTGCAGCTCTGAATCTCCTGCTGTAAACAAATAAATAAAACCAACAGAAATCCTTCAAACACATCCAGAAATGGCCAACAAGCAGACGGACGACTAAACATATGGCATGAAAGAGGTATTTTTGTTCTGAAACTGAGAAAATATGAATACTAATGAAGAATAATGTGATGTGTTTGATGAAACTAGGGGAGGCGTTATCATCTGAACCTGAAAAGTCGCCTCCTCGTAAACACAGAGATGGGAATTAATCGAAGAGGTTCAATAAAAATCCCCATGTCGATCGATCACCGTCTGAACGGGTCGATAGGTTGTGGTTTCCAGATTCCTCATCCTTAATAGTTGATTAAATAAGAGCTAAAATGCTCTCAAGGTGTAGTTTGCAGAAACCCTCTGCAACCTTAACAGACGTTTACCACGCACATTATGAGTATAAGAACATTGATACAAAAATAATGGGTAACATTTTACAATAAGGTCTCATTTGTTTATATCAGATAACGCATTAACTAAACGAACATGAACTAACAGTGAGCAATACATCTTCACAGAAAAACCCCCATAAAAACCAGCAAAAAGAGCACCAGATGTTGAGATTAACATTAGCTAAGATTAATAAACGTCATTGTTAGTTCACGTTAACTAAAGATAATAAATTAACCTTATTGTAAAGCGTTACCAAATATAACACACTAAAACTCTGTGCTACATTAGACAAAACAACGAAGTAAACAGTAATTCGTGATTGAATCCTTATTAGCACCAATCTCAGTGTTGATACCTGATGACGAGCAGGTTGAAATAAACTAGTACACTGAACCGAATAATCGCAGTGTTACTTCACAGAACGAGGCTGAAATCTTTGGTCGTTTGATTTGATTACATTTCTACGGAGCCCCGCACATGACATGAAAAACAAATATGTATATTGTGGCCACAAATTAATAAACTGCTCCTGCGACGTACTAATACGTCAGCACGTTTTACTAATTCATTCGAGCGAATCATTATACAGTGCACGATTAATGTACAAAGAGGGATCAAATTATTATAATCGCGCACGATTAATGTACAAAGAGGGATCAAATTATTATAATCGCGCACGATTAATGTACAAAGAGGGTTTCAAATTATTATAAATTATCCGCAAATGGCGCCGCTGTGTGTTTGGTCGAGGCCAAATTATTATAATCACTGTGCTTTTATTTAATGTACAAAGAGGATCAAATTATTATAAACTTATCATCTGCATTAATGTACAAAGACAGCAAAACTTATTTGGACATTGGTTACCTCTACATGGACTGTTTCAGGACACTTACGGCGATCCTCTATTATAATCTGAGATTCTTCGATTAATGGACAAACGAGGATCAGAATCATTATAACCGCGGGAAACGATTAATGTACAGAACAGAGGATCAAATTATTAGACCTCGCCTCTCCGAGCATTCTTCTAAAAAGGTTCAAATTATGGATAATCAGATGGACGATCTTAGAGCCAGGATAAGTTTTCAACGAGGATCAAACTTAATATCTATTGTTTGTGCGAAACATGGCTCACGCCCAGGGTTCCGGATTATTATAATCGCGCACTTCTCTGTTTAATGTGGACAAAGAGGGCCGGTAAATCAAATAATCGGTGGAGTGTGTTTCATGATCAACAAGAAATGGATCAAATTATCACCAATCTCTCGCGATCCTGCTCAAAGAGGGATCAACATTAACAATCATCTGCCGCCCATTCTATCTGCAAAGAGTTTCAAATTATTATATCGCATTTACATTAACGCAGGCAACAGAGCGCTCAAATTATCTGGCCTTCATGATGCATTTATTAACGCATCCCGAGAGGCGTCATTGTCGCGACGCGATTTTCACAAAGCAAACCTAAAGAAAGTCCTGCCAAACTTTCATCAGCACGATCAAACACATTGGATCACTGCTACTCTCCGTTTTAAAGCGCGGTCACTTCCAGCGATCAAATTATTATCATGCCGCCATTTTCCTCACTCCCGAATACAAACAAATGCTCCTCCAGAACCCCGGATCGGGAATTATTATAATCACCCCACTCAGAGACCGCGCTAAAGCTCTGAGGGATGTGGATTATTACATGTTCCGAGCGATTCAGCTGGCGTAAGCGAGTTCAAAGAGGATCAAATTATTTCATCAACACGCTTACAGAGCAAAAGAGGCAAATTATTATAATCACGCATCCTTCTCAAATCAGTACAAAGAGGGATCAAATTATTATAATCACGCACGCATGCTGCTTACAACGAGGGATCATTCATTATATGACTGAATACATTAATGTACAAAGAGGGATCAAATTATTATAATCACAAACTCCGTTTAATGTACAAAGAGGAGTCTCATTTCCATATCAACGACTCACGATTAATGTGGCAAAGTCTGAGGTCCATCAAATTATCTAAATCCTCTGCAGAGGCAAGCGTTGATCCGTGTACGTGAATGAGGGATCAAATTATTATATCGCTTTGACTGTATTAATGTACAAAGAGGCGCGTTCAAAATTACTTATAATCAACAATCACGTGATCTCTGTCTCGAGGATGAAGTTCGATAATCTCAAGCGTGGACGATTAACGCTGCAAGAGGGATCAATCAAATTATTCGTGTTCGCGCCCTGTGCTGATCAGCTACAAAAGGTTGTTCAAATCTATCTTTAATGAGTCCTCGCTACATCTGTGGTCCCCACCTCCTTCAAAAATCCACCATCATCCCTGTCCCTAAGAACAGTAAACCCTCTTGCCTAAATGACTATAATCCAGTGGCTCTCACGTCTATAGTCAAAGGTCTTTGATCAAATCATTATAATCACCATTTGCTCCTTCATTCCTGGCACTTTGGACCAAATTAGTATAATCGTCCCAATAGATTAGCTGAAGATGCCATCTCTTATGTCCTCCACTATCCCTCACTCACATCGACAGCAAAAGTGGGAAAGAGGGACTGCTAATTATTATAATAGCTCAGCCTTTAACACCATAGTTCCCACCAAGCTAACCTCAAACTCCTGGATCTCGCACTGAATCCTTCTCTCTGCCACTGGATTGAGGACTTCAAATTATTAGGCCTCACGTGGTGAGAATAGGCCAGAGGACCTCAAATTATTATATCACCCTGAGTGTGGGAGCTCCACAGGCTGTGTACAAAGAGGGATCAAATTATTATATCTACACGCATGATTAATGTCCACACACAGCTCCAATTCTATCATCAAATTTGCTGATGATCAAATTATTGTCCTGGGCCTCATTTCCAACAACAATGAGGATCAAATTATTAGGTGGAGCATCTAACATCATGGTGCCAGGATCAAATGTCTCTATGAATGTTGGCACGACCAAAGAAATGATTGTGGACTTCAGGAAGAGGATCAAATTATTATATCCCATACATGATCAATGGGTCACCAGTAGAGGATCAAATTATTATAAACATCTCGAGGACCTGACCTGGACTGCTCACATTCAGACACAGGTGAAAAGCCAGGCAAAAACTGTACCACCTAATCAGCTGAGAAATTCAGGGTTTCACCAGCTATCCTGAAAACTTTATTTAGCGATAGAAAGTGTTTAACTCAGTGCATCAGATTATGGTATAACAGCACCAGTCATGACCGCAAAGCCCTGCAAAGAGGATCAGATTATTCAGGGTCAGCTCTCCAATCTGCAGGACGCTTACACCAAACGCTGCAAAGGTAGAGCTATTAAGATCATCAAGGACTCTAATCACCCTGCAAACCCTCATTTCACGCTGCTGCCATCTGGTAGCGCTTCCGAAGCCTGATGGCCAAAACTGAGAGACTCAGGAGGAGCTTCTTCCCAGGCCATCAGACTCCTGAACTTAACATCACGTGACTTCAGGGATAAACATCAACACTGACATTGCACTGCACTTTTTACTTCTCGTTGTTACTGTGTAACAGATTGTTATAAACCTGTTTGCACATTATACTCTTATAAATTTGTTAACCACATATTTATAAGTCTACAGTTTACTCACTGCAAAGTCTACTTCAATTATTTTATTCCACTTTATCCTTATTTGTTACCTTTTTTTTCTCTTGACTTGATTATTTATAATTCTACAGATATCACATTATTATATATATATATATATATATATATATAAGATAGTACTTTTTTATTATATCCTATTTCTATTATAATTTCTTCCTTGTGTTTTTAACTGTGAATTTGCACTGTCCATGGAGCGGACCTGTTTACATTTCACTGCGGTTATTATATTCTGTATATAACTGTGTATGTGACAAATAAAACTCTTGAATCTTGAATCTTGAATATAATAATCGCACGATTAATGTACAAAGAGGATCAAATTATTATAATCACGCACGATTAATGTACAAAGAGGGTTCAAATTATTATAATCGCGCACGATTAATGTACAAAGAGGGATCAAATTATTATAATCGCGCACGATTAATGTACAAAGAGGGATCAAATTATTATAATCACGCACGATTAATGTACAAAGAGGGATCAAATTATTATATCGCACGCACGATTAACGTACAAAGAGGATCAAATTATTATATCGCACACGATTAACGTACAAAGAGGGATCAAATTATTATAATCACGCACGATTAATGTACAAAGAGGGATCAAATTATTATAATCACGCACGATTAATGTACAAAGAGGGATCAAATTATTATAATCACGCACGCATTAATGTACAAAGAGGATCAAATTATTATATCACATTACGATTAACGTACATAAAAGAGGATCAAATTATTATAATCACGCACGATTAATGTACAAAGAGGGATCAAATTATTATAATCACGCACGATTAATGTACAAAGAGGGATCAAATTATTATATCGCATACGATTAATGTACAAAGAGGGATCAAATTATTATAATCACGCACATTAATGTACAAAGAGGATCAAATTATTATATCGCGCATGCGATTAATAATGTACAAAGAGGATCAAATTATTATATCGCACGATTAATGTACAAAGAGGATCAAATTATTATATACATTGACGATTAATGTACAAAGAGGATCAAATTATTATAATCACGCACGATTAACGTACAAAGAGGGATCAAATTATTATAATCGCGCACGATTAACGTAAAAGAGGATCAAATTATTATATCAGCGCATACGATTAATGTACAAAGAGGATCAAATTATTATAATCACGCATGCGATTAATGTACAAAGAGGGATCAAATTATTATAATCGCGCACGATTAACGTACAAAGAGGGTTCAAATTATTATAATCGCGCACGATTAATGTACAAAGAGGGATCAAATTATTATAATCGCGCACGATTAATGTACAAAGAGGGATCAAATTATTATATCGCGCACGATTAATGTACAAAGAGGGATCAAATTATTATATCGCACACGATTAATGTACAAAGAGGGATCAAATTATTATAATCACGCACGATTAACGTACAAAGAGGATCAAATTATTATAATCACGCATACGATTAACGTAGAGGATCAAATTATTATAATCGCGCATCGATTAACGTACAAAAAGAGGATCAAATTATTATAATCGCGCACGATTAACGTACAAGAGGATCAAATTATTATATCGCGCACGATTAACGTACAAAGAGGGATCAAATTATTATATCGCGCACGATTAACGCGTGTACAAAGAGGATCAGATTATTATATCGCGCACGATTTACGAACAAAGAGGGATCAAATTAGTATATCGCGTACGCGATTAACGTTGCAAAGAGGGATCAGATTATTATATCGCGTACGATTTACGAACAAAGAGGGATCAAATTAGTATATCACACACGATTTACGTACAAAGAGGGATCAGATTATTATATCGCGCATGATTAACGTACAAAGAGGGATCAGATTATTATATCGCACACGATTTACGAACAAAGAGGGATCAAATTAGTATATCGTGCATGATTAACGTACAAGAGGATCAGATTATTATATCGCGTACGATTTACGAACAAAGAGGGATCAAATTATTATATCACACACGATTTACGTACAAAGAGGGATCAAATTATTATATCGCGCACGATTAACGTACAAAGAGGGATCAAATTATTATATCGCGCATGATTAACGTACAAAGAGGGATCAAATTATTATATCGCACACGATTTACATACAAAGAGGGATCAAATTATTATAATCACGCACGATTAGCGTACAAAGAGGGATCAAATTATTATATTGCGCACGATTAATGTACAAAGAGGGATCAAATTATTATATCGCACACGATTAATGTACAAAGAGGGATCAAATTATTATAATCACGCACAATTAGCGTACAAAGAGGGATCAAATTATTATATCGTGCACGATTAATGTACAAAGAGGGATCAAATTATTATATCGCGCATGATTAACGTACAAAGAGGGATCAAATTATTATATCGCGCACGATTAATGTACAAAGAGGGATCAAATTATTATATCGCACACGATTAATGTACAAAGAGGGATCAAATTATTATAATCACGCACAATTAACGTACAAAGAGGGATCAAATTATTATAATCACGCACGTTTAACGTACAAAGAGGATTATTATATCGCGCACGATTAATGTACAAAGAGGGATCAAATTATTATATCGCACACGATTTACGAAACAAAGCAAACTAATTATTATATCGCGCATGATTTACGTACAAAGAAGGATCAAATTATTATATCGCGCACGATTTACGAACAAAGAGGGATCAAATTATTATATCGCACGCGATTTACAAACAAAGAGGGATCAAATTAGTATATCACACACGATTTACGTACAAAGAGGGATCAGATTATTATATCGCGCATGATTAACGTACAAAGAGGGATCAGATTATTATATCGCACACGATTTACGAACAAAGAGGGATCAAATTAGTATAATGTGCACGATTAACGTACAAAGAGGGATCAGATTATTATATCGCGTACGATTTACGAACAAAGAGGGATCAAATTATTATATCACACACGATTTACGTACAAAGAGGGATCAGATTATTATATCGCGCACGATTTACGTACAAAGAAGGATCAAATTATTATATCGCGCACGATTTACGAACAAAGAGGGATCAAATTATTATATCGCGCACGATTAACGTACAAAGAGGGATCAAATTATTATATTGCGCATGATTTCTGAACAAAGAGGGATAAAATTATTATATTGCGCATGATTTACGGACAAAGATGCAGACAAAAGCGATCAAATTATTATATCGCGCATGATTTACATACAAAAGCGATCAAATTATATCGCACACAATTAATGTACAAAGAGGGATCAAATTATTATATCGCACACAATTAATGTACAAAGAGGGATCAAATTATTATATCGTGCACGATTTACGTACAAAGAGGGATCAAATTATTATATCGTGCACGATTTACGTACAAAGAGGGATCAAATTATTATATCACGCATGATTTACGAACAAAGAGGGATCAAATTATTATATCGCGCACGATTTACGTACAAAGAGGGATCAAATTATTATATCGCGCACGATTAACGTACAAAGAGGGATCAAATTATTATATCGCGCACGATTAACGTACAAAGAGGGATAAAATTATTATATTGCGCATGATTTACGAACAAAGATGCGGACAAAAGCGTTCAAATTATTGTATCACGCATGATTTACATACAAAAGCGATCAAATTATATCGCACACAATTAATGTACAAAGAGGGATCAAATTATTATATCGCACACAATTAATGTACAAAGAGGGATCAAATTATTATATCACGCACGATTTACGAACAAAGAGGGATCAAATTATTATATCGTGCACGATTTACGTACAAAGAGGGATCAAATTATTATATCGTGCACGATTTACGTACAAAGAGGGATCAAATTATTATATCGTGCACGATTTACGAACAAAGAGGGATCAAATTATTATATCGTGCACGATTAATGTACAAAGAGGGATCAAATTATTATATTGCGCGCAATTAAAGTACAAAGAGGGATCAGATTATTATATCGCGCACGATTAATGTACAAAGAAGGATCAAATTATTATATCACACACAATTAACATATAAAGAGGGATCAGATTATTATAGTGTGCACAATTTACATACAAAGAGGGATCAAATTATTATATCACACACGATTTACTTAAAACGGGTAATTTTTGTTGTCATGTGCAGGGCTCCATACATTTCTGCTTAGTGTTTTACATTATTAAGTGCATTTCGACACGAAGACTGAACGATGAGGTATTTCTTTCATTTGTCACGTTTTCCTTGAGTGTTTCAGTCCACGTCAGAGTATCGCAACATTTGTCAAATCATTATCTAAACGTTGATATGTTTATATCCACCGCAAAAACATCAAGCTACTTGTAAAAATGACTACAGGTCGTGTTTAATTAATATTTAAAAAACTAATTTCACATCACAAACTGAAAACAAAAAAACACTAACAAACATTATTTTCCTCTGTACAAGTCGACGTCAGACCACGAGCACCAAATTATTAAATAATATAGATATATATATATATAAAACCGAACTTAAAAATACTCATTCTGTACAAAGATACAAATATAATATACAATAAATGGCTGCTGGGTAATTGTCATAATAATAATAATAATTAAAATATTAAACTCTTATACACAAATATACACTTGTGTGTTTAGATTACAGAACATAAGACTAACTCAAACTCTGTTTTTCTGCACAAATATCTAAACATTCTTAAATCAAGACACATTCACTGGAGAAGCAAAATGACTAGATGTTAAGAAAGTTTAGGTATTTGTACTGAAATTTTGTACTAGATTTTTTTGCAGCTTGAACCTGTAAACCGGTTGTGTTTTTATAATGGCTTCCTGTGAAATCTGCCTGTGTGGCCTAAAGAGTCACCCTGACTTTCATTATAAACAGAAGAGTAAACGCCGTCTGAACGCTTCACCCGTCTGGCTTTGGGACAGGAGCGTCTGTGGGACGCGGGACAGACACACAGAGACAGAGAGAGCTGCTATCGTACCGGCTTCCATGCTCGTCTGTGCCAGGAAGCGGAGCCGGGGCAGGGCTGGCCGTTACACTGCTCCATATCGGGCGGTTTGTCCAGCGTGTCGCAGTTGTGCTCGTTTAACCGCTGCCCGTTTGGACGCTGACAAACCACCAGCCGCGTCCGCTGACCGCCGCCACACGACTGCGTGCACTACAGGACACACACACACACACACAGAGAGAGAATATATGATGTTTTAATGGATAATAAAATATGATTATTATTATTATTATTCAAAATAAATATTTAAATAATTATAATAATTAACTTTATTATTTATATTATTATTATTACATGTAATTATTTTAATAATGAATAACATATTTAAAATATATTATTATAAATATTATCATTCAAAATAATTATTTAAAATATTATTATTATTAAATATAAACAAATAGGATAAGAATAATAATAATTACTAATAATTAATACAAGTAATAATATAATTCGGCATTTACATTAAAAAAGAATAAATATAACATAAAAATATAAATTATTACTAGTCCACATTGAGAATTTTCTGGTAGTGAATTAATAATATTTAATATTTACAATCAATATTTCTCTTGAATAAAATAATAATTAATATTATCATTAAAAAGAATTGTTTTTAAAATAATGATTATTATTCAATACAAATATAATAATAATCATTTTACATAATCCTCTCCTTGAACTGTCACCTTATCGTGGTGGAGGGTTTGAGTACCCGAATGACCCTGGGAGCTATGTTGTCTGGGGCTATATGCCCCTGGTAGGGTCTCCCAAGGCAAACAGGTCCTTGGTGACGGGCCAGACTAAGAGCAGTTCAAAAAAACCCAGTATGAGTCTAATTAAAACAAGGACCGAGACGTCGCCCGGCATGGCGCAGCAGGGGCCCCACCCTGGAGCCAGGCCGGGGTTGGGGCTCGTATGGCGGCGCCTGGTGGCCGGGCCTGCCCCATGGGGCCCGGCCGGGCTCAGCCCGAACGAGCGGCGTGGGGCCACCCTCCCGTGGGCTCACCACCTGCGGGAGAGGGATCATATGGGGCCGGTGCATAGTGGATCGGGCAACAGTCGAAGAGCTAGGCCCCGGCGACCCGATCTCTGGACACGGAAACTGGCTTTAGGGACATGGAATGTCACCTCGCTGGCGGGGGAAGGAGCCTGAGCTTGTGCGGGAGGTTGAGAGGTACCGGCTAGAGATAGTCGGGCTCACTTCCACGCACAGCTTGGGCTCTGGAACCACACTTCTTGAGAGAGGCTGGACTCTCTACCACTCTGGAGTTGCCCATGGTGAGAGCGGCGGGCTGGAGTGGGTTTGCTTATAGCCCCAGCTCAGCTGCCATGTGTTGGAGTTCAACCCGGTGAATGAGAGGGTCGCTTCCCTGCGCCTTCGGGTAGGGATAGGTCTCTCACTGTCGTATGTGCCTCACGGGCCCAAGCGGCAGTGCGGAGTACCCGGCCTAATGGGGTCTCTGGGAGGGGTGCTGGAAAGTGCTCCAACTGGAGACTCCATCATTCTACTGGGGACTTCAGCGCACACGTGGGCAGTGACAGTGATACCTGGAGGGGCGTGATTGGGAGGAACGGCCCCCTGATCTGAACCCGGGTGGTGTTCTGTTATTGGATTTCTGTGCTAGCCACGGCTTATCCATAACGAACACCATGTTCAAGCATAAGGGTGTCCATCAGTGCATCGTGGCACCAGGACACCTAGACCGGAGGTCGATGATCGACTTTGTGGTCGTCTCATCTGACCTCCGGCCATATGTCTTGGACACTCGGGTGAAGAGAGGTCTTGAGCTGTCAACTGATCACCACCTGGTGGTGAGTTGGATCCGATGGTGGGGAGGAAGCTAGACAGACTCGGGAGACCCAAGCGTACTGTGAGGGTCTGTTGGGAACGCTTGGCCGAGCCCCCTGTCAGAGAGATCTTCAACTCCCACCTCAGACGGAGCTTCGACCGGATCCCGAGGGAGTCTGGAGATATTGAGTCCGAGTGGACCATGTTCTCCACCTCCCTTGTCGACGCGGCTGCTCGGAGCTGTGGCCGTAAGGTCTCTGGTGCCTGTCGAGGCGGAAATCCCGAACCCGGTGGTGGACACCGGAAGTAAGGGATGCCGTCAAGCTGAAGAAGGAGTCCTATGGGGCCTGGTTGGCTTGTGGGACTCCTGAGGCAGCTGGCGGGTACAGGCAGACCAAGCGGACTGCAGCCCGGATAGTTGTGGAGGCAAAAAATCGGGCCTGGGAGGAGTTCGGTGAGGCCATGGAGAAAGACTATCGGTTGGCCTCGAAGAGATTCTGGCAAACCGTTCGCCGCCTCAGGAGGGGGAAGCAGTGCCCTACCAACACTGTTTACAGTGGAGATGGGCAGCTGTTGACCTCAACTGGGGATATCGTCGGACGGTGGAAGGAATACTTTGAGGATCTCCTCAATCCCACCAGCACGTCTTCCATTGAGGAAGCAGTGGCTGAGGGCTCAGAGGTGATTCATCCATCACCCGGGCTGAAGTCATCGAGGTAGTTAAAAGCTCCTCGGTGGCAAGGCACCGGGGGTCGATGAGATCCGCCCTGAGTACCTCAAGTCTCTGGATGTTGTGGGGCTGTCTTGGCTGACACGCCTCTGCAACATCGCGTGGCGGGTGGGGACAGTGCCTCTGGACTGGCAGACCGGGGTGGTGGTCCCTCTTTTCAAGAAGGGGGACCGGAGTGTGTTCCAACTACAGGGGGATCACACTTCTCAGCCTCCCGGGAAAGTCTATGCCAGGGTACTGGAGAGGAGAATTCGCCGATAGTGGAACCTCGGATTCAGGAGGAACAGTGTGGTTTTCGTCGGTCGTGGAACACTGGACCAGCTCTATACCCTTTCCAGGGTGCTGGAGGGTTCATGGAGTTTGCCCAACCAATCCACATGTGTTTTGTGGATTTGGAGAAGGCATTCGACTGTGTCCCTCGTGGCGTCCTGTGGAGGGTGCTCTGGGAGTATGGGGTCCGGGGCCCCTTGCTTAGGGTTGTTTGGTCCCTGTCACGACCAGAGCAGGAGCTTGGTCCGCATTGCACGCAGCAAGTCGGACTTGTTCCCGGTGCATGTTGGACTCGGCAGGGCTGCCCTTTGTCACCGGTTCTGTTCATAATTTTATGGACAGAATTTCTAGGCGCAGCCAAGGGCCGGAGGGTGTCGGTTTGGGAACCACATGATTTCGTCGCTGCTTTTTGCGGATGACGTTGTCATGTTGGCCTCCTCAGACCAGGACCTTCAGCGTGCACTGGGGCGGTTTGCAGCCGAGTGTGAAGCGGCCGGGATGAGAATCAGCACCTCCAAATACGAGGCCATGGTTCTCAGTCGGAAAAGGGTGGCTTGCCCACTTCAGGTTGGTGGAGAGTATTTGCCTCAGGTGGAGGAGTTCAGGTATCTTGGGGTCTTGTTCACGAGTGAGGGAAGGATGGAACGGGAGATTGACAGACGGATCGGTGCAGCTTCTGCAGTAATGCGGTCGATGTACCGGTCTGTCGTGGTGAAGAAGGAGCTGAGCTGTAAGGCGAAGCTCTCGATTACCGGTCAATCTCGTTCCTACTCTCACCTATGGTCATGAGCTGTGGGTCATGACCGAAAGGACAAGATCCCGGATACAGGCGGCCGAAATGAGCTTTCTCCGCAGGGTTGCTGGGCGCTCCCTTAGAGATAGGGTGAGAAGCTCAGTTACTCGGGAGGAGCTCAGAGTAGAGCCGTTGCTCCTCCACATCGAGAGGAGCCAGTTGAGGTGGCTCGGGCATCTATTTCGGATGCCTCCTGGACGCCTTCCCGGGGAGGTGTTTCGGGCATGTCCCACCAGGAGGAGGCCCCGGGAAGACCTAGGACACGCTGGAGGATTATGTCTCCCGGCTGGCCTGGGAACGCCTCGGGGTTCCCCGGAAGAGCTGGAGGAAGTGGCTAGGGAGAGGGAAGTCTGGCCGTCTCTGCTTAGACTGTTGCCCCAGCGACCCGGTCCCGGATAAGCGGAAGATAATGGATGGATGGATGGATTTTACATAATATATATATATATATATATATATATATATATATATATATATATATATATATATTTTTTTATTTTATTTTATTTTTTTTTGTGGGCGGCATTTTAATTTTAATATACGTTTACATGATGTTAATTTAAGCTCATCAGTGAGTCTCACCTCTCCCCAGATGCCGTAGTTCCAGTGAGGACAGGGTCCCGAGTCGCATCTCTTTGATTCGTCGGGTTTGACCCTCTCGTCACAGTGATTGGTGCTCCGGCCGTCTGTGTCAT
>CM031967.1:317025-332025 GCA_018749465.1 Paracanthobrama guichenoti
AAGTTAAAGTCATTCTTATTTTTTATGGAATAGTGCAGTTTTTATTCTAAATGTTTCATCGGTGCACATCATTATTGTGTTGAGTTTATGTTCCTGGTAATCTTGAATAATCAGAATATCTCTCTCTCTTTCATCTCTTCTCTGATGAACATTTGTTCTTGTTTGAGAAGCAGTTTCACTTGGATATGGCACAATAGGGAAGAAAAGACAAGCACATCTTCCGCTTCCGGTATGATATGAGTTTTTGGCATCAGTACCTCGCTCCACTGGCTGGCGCTCCAGTCGGGACAGGGCACGTCGCTGCAGGGTTCGCTCAGGACTCTCTGCCGCTCGTCACACTCTCGCTCCACCAGCCTGCGGCCCAGATTGTTCATACAGAACGCCTGTCGCGTCCGAACGCCACGTCCACAGCTCTTCGAGCACTGCAACCACAGTCACAACACAGAGAATCAACGTGAAAAATCCCATGCAACTCTACAGATCCTTGTGTTAAAATACGTTTGTTTCAAACGTCAAATTGATATATCAAAAACACTTGATGTAAATATCCTCTGCATCTGTTATTTCTGCTTCTCTTGTGAGGGTAACGTGTTTCTCACACTTCTGCAACAGTTAGTAATTGAGATCCAAAAAACTAACAACCAAAAACATATTTTCACAGATTTTTTTTGGAACGTGAAACTCAACTAGATAAAAGAAACACTGAACTTTCCTTGGATGATTCAGAAGACGAGTCTTCAGTTTTGAGTCTTAAATTTCATTAGTTCCCATGCATTTTATATTTTAGTCTTTGACAAGCTACATGAAGGTTTTCTGTTGTGTTTCTGACTCTTTGCTGTTTTTCAGAGTGTTAATTCAATTGCATGGAAACAAATGGTGGGTCAATTTGACCCGAACACAAAAGTTGCAACAAAATGTGTACAGCCTTTCCAAAACACACTTGTGTGTCGAAACTTTGCATGCACATTCATGACCCTAAAAGAGAAATAATCACCAAATTTTAAGAAGAAATAAATAGATTGACCAGTGTTTCAAGCAGTTTGAAAATTGTTCCCAAAACACAACTGGAGGGTTTAGGGCTGTTTTTATATCAGTATTAAAGTGCCCTATTATGCTTTTTTGGATATGACAAATCACTTTTGGATATGACAACTCTTGAATCTTGATATGACCTTTCATGTACAGTGTAATAGAGCTGTTTGTTAATCTAAAAGGTCTGCAGAGTTTCAAAGATTAAAGTGTAGATGAATGGAGTTTTTGTCTCTCAAAAGAAAGAAGCGATTCTGGTCAGACTTCCTGCTGAACCTGCATAGGTTTGTAACTAATTTGCATAATGTCTGCCTCTGGTCTTGATTGGCTGAACAGCGTCTTCTTTGCCCCGCCTTCAAACACTGTAGTCGTCTCTGAGACGGGAAGTGTTTGGCTGGTGTTGTTCATGTGGAGAAGACGCTGTTTTCTGCTGCCAAAGCAAATCCACTTCAAGAGATTGATACGGTAAAACCCACTCCATCGTTACTGTTCGTATCACTGTGTGTCTAGAGCTGAGATTCAGATATGATCATGAGTGTTTGATTTCTGACCAATCACAACAGGCTGAGTCATCTGACCAATCACAGCAGAGCAGCTCTCAGAGAGGCTGAATCCTGGATCGAAGCATTTCAGACACAGTAAGAGCTGATGCTGCATTGGATATTATGAAAAAATGTAAGTGTTTTTTGAACTTGAATGCATGCAAACATATTGTAGGAGACTTCAAAACTAAATGAGCAACCTTTGAAAACTTTAAGCATAATATGGGCACTTCAGTAAGTGAGGATATGAGCTGTAGTTTGTGTCACCTGAGACCAGGCGTTGTACTGCCAGCTTTTGAGAAGACAGTCGCCATGACAGGCCTCTCGTGTCTGCGGTTTGGGCAGGTCTGCGCAGACTCGGCTCTCCACACGTTCACTCAGTCTCTTGCTCTGGCTGTAGCGCATGCACACCACGTCCAGCGTACGGTAACCCGGACCGCATTTACTGGAGCAGTCGCTCCTGCCCGCCACGTGCCACCTGAGGAGCACAGAGAAAAACATTCAGCGTTTGGTTTGTTTGGTTTTCTGTTGTGTTCACATTTTTAGCCGAGAAACTTCAAGGAAATTGAATCGCATTGTCTGCCAAAGAATTGTCTGAAATATTTGCATCTGTACAATGATTCAATTCAGTTTGGCAGCAAATGCAATTAAATTTCCTTGATCTATTGGCTAAAAAAGCAGAATAGGCATTTAAAAAGAGCAGTTTTGGTTTTCATTTCAGTTTGCAGAATGTGTGCTTTCAGTTTTTCTGTTGATGCATCACTAGAATAAGACACTGTTGTTTGTGTGCATGTACCTGAGTTCACAGTCGCTATTGCAGGGCTCCGTCGCGCCTCTGGGTCGAGGTAGATATTCACACCTCTGCTCCGAAACCACCAGGTGATCGCTCTTACGAACACACACAGCCTTCCGTCGCCGTTCACCTGGAGATGAACACACACACATGAAGCGTAAGTGACTTCCTTTCAACTATACAGGTGTATAAGGGAGATAGATGAGAAACACCAGAGAGAGATGAGAAAGAGATGAGAAACTGCAGAGAAAGACGAGAAAGAGATGAGAAACACCAGAGAGAGTGATGAGAAAGAGTTGAGAAACACCAGAGAGAGTGATGAGAAAGAGTTGAGAAACACCAGAGAGTGATGAGAAACATCAGAGAGTGATGAGAAAGAGATGAGAAACTGCAGAGAAAGATGAGAAAGAGATGAGAAACACGAGAGAGTAATGAGAAAGAGATGAGAAACTCCAGAGAGACATGAGAAAGAGTTGAGAAACACCAGAGAGTGATGAGAAACATCAGAGAGTGATGAGAAAGAGATGAGAAACACCAGAGAGCGATGAGAAAGAGATGAGAAACACCAGAGAGTGATGAGAAAGAGATGAGAAAGAGATGAGAAACTCCAGAGATTGATGAGAAAGAGATGAGAAACACAAGAGCGTGATGAGAAACACCAGAGATTGATGAGAAACAACAGAGAGCGATGACAAAGAGATGAGAAACACCAGAGAGAGTGATGAGAAAGAGATGAGAAACTCCAGAGAGAGCTGAGAACAAGATGATAAACACCAGAGAGTGATGAGTAAGAGATGAGAAACACCAGAGAGAGATGATAAACACCAGAGAGAGATGAGAAAGAGATGAGAAACACCAGAGAGAGATGAGAAAGAGATGAGAAACACCAGAGAAGTGATGACAAAGAGATGAGAAACACCGGAGAGTGATGAGAACAAGATGAGAAACACCAGCGAAAGATAAGTAAGAGATGAGAAACACCAGAGAGATGAGAAAGAGATGAGAAACACCAGAGAGAGATGAGAAAGAGATGAGAAACACCAGAGAAGTGATGACAAAGAGATGAGAAACACCAGAGAGTGATGAGAACAAGATGAGAAACACCAGCGAAAGATAAGAGATGAGAAACACCAGAGAGAGAGGAGAAAGAGATGAGAAACACCAGAGAGACATGAGAAAGAGATGAGAAACACCAGAGATGAGAAAGAGATGAGAAACACCAGAGAACGATGAGAAAGAGATGAGAAACTCCAGAGCAATGAGAAACACCAGAGAGAGATGAGAAAGAGATGATAAACACCAGAGAGTGATGAGAAAGATATGAGAAACTCCAGAGAGAGATGAGAAAGCGATGAGAAACACCAGAGAAGTGATGACAAAGAGATGAGAAACACCAGAGAGAGATGAGAACAAGATGAGAAACACCAGAGAGATGAGAAAGAGATGAGAAACACCAGAGAGAGAGATGAGAAAGAGATGAGAAACACCAGAGAGACATGAGAAAGAGATGAGAAACTCCAGAGAGAGATGAGAAAGAGATGAGAAACTCCAGAGAGAGCTGAGAACAAGATGATAAACACCAGAGAGTGATAAGAGATCAGAAACACCAGAGCGATGAGAAACACCAGAGAGAGATGAGAAAGAGATGATAAACACCAGAGAGTGATGAGAAAGAGATGAAAAACACCAGAGAGAGATGAGAAAGAGATGAGAAACTCCAGAGAGAGATGAGAAAGAGATGAGAAACTCCAGAGCGATGAGAAACACCAGAGAGAGATGAGAAAGAGATGATAAACACCAGAGAGTGATGAGAAAGATATGAGAAACTCCAGAGAGATGAGAAAGAGATGAGAAACTCCAGAGAGAGCTGAGAACAAGATGATAAACACCAGTGTGTGATGAGAAAGAGATGAGAAACACCAGAGAGCATGAGAAAGAGAGGAGAAACACCAGAGAGAGATGAGAAAGAGATGAGAAACACCAGAGAGAGACGAGTTAGAGTTGAGAAACACCAGAGAGAGATGAGAAACACCAGAGAGAGATGAGAAACACCAGAGAGAGATGAGAAAGAGATGAGAAACACCAGAGAGCGATGAGAAAGAGATGAGAAACACCAGAGATTGATAAGAAATAGATGAAAAACTCCAGAGAGAGCTGAGAACAAGATGATAAACACCAGAGAGAGTGATGAGAAAGAGATGAGAAACACCAGAGAGAGAGATGAGAAAGAGATGAGAAACACCAGAGAGACATGAGAAAGAGATGAGAAACTCCAGAGAGAGATGAGAAAGAGATGAGAAACTCCAGAGAGAGCTGAGAACAAGATGATAAACACCAGAGAGTGATAAGAGATCAGAAACACCAGAGCGATGAGAAACACCAGAGAGAGATGAGAAAGAGATGATAAACACCAGAGAGTGATGAGAAAGAGATGAAAAACACCAGAGAGAGATGAGAAAGAGATGAGAAACTCCAGAGAGAGATGAGAAAGAGATGAGAAACTCCAGAGCGATGAGAAACACCAGAGAGAGATGAGAAAGAGATGATAAACACCAGAGAGTGATGAGAAAGATATGAGAAACTCCAGAGAGAGCTGAGAACAAGATGATAAACACCAGTGTGTGATGAGAAAGAGATGAGAAACACCAGAGAGCATGAGAAAGAGAGGAGAAACACCAGAGAGAGATGAGAAAGAGATGAGAAACACCAGAGAGAGACGAGTTAGAGTTGAGAAACACCAGAGAGAGATGAGAAACACCAGAGAGAGAGATGAGAAACACCAGAGAGAGATGAGAAAGAGATGAGAAACACCAGAGAGCGATGAGAAAGAGATGAGAAACACCAGAGATTGATAAGAAATAGATGAAAAACTCCAGAGAGAGCTGAGAACAAGATGATAAACACCAGAGAGTGATGAGTAAGAGATGAGAAACACCAGAGAGAGATGATAAACACCAAAGAGAGATGAGAAAGAGATGAGAAACTCCAGAGAGAGATGAGAAAGAGATGAGAAACTCCAGAGAGAGCTGAGAACAAGATGATAAACACCAGAGAGTGATGAGAAAGAGATGAGAAACACCAGAGAGCATGAGAAAGAGAGGAGAAACACCAGAGAGAGATGAGAAAGAGATGATAAACACCAGAGAGTGATGAGAAAGATATGAGAAACTCCAGAGAGATGAGAAAGAGATGAGAAACTCCAGAGAGAGCTGAGAACAAGATGATAAACACCAGTGTGTGATGAGAAAGAGATGAGAAACACCAGAGAGAGACGAGTTAGAGTTGAGAAACACCAGAGAGATGAGAAACACCAGAGAGAGATGAGAAAGAGATGAGAAACACCAGAGAGCGATGAGAAAGAGATGAGAAACACCAGAGATTGATAAGAAAGAGATGAAAAACTCCAGAGAGAGCTGAGAACAAGATGATAAACACCAGAGAGTGATGAGTAAGAGATGAGAAACACCAGAGAGAGAGATGATAAACACCAAAGAGAGATGAGAAAGAGATGAGAAACTCCAGAGAGAGATGAGAAAGAGATGAGAAACTCCAGAGAGCTGAGAACAAGATGATAAACACCAGAGAGTGATGAGAAAGAGATGAGAAACACCAGAGAGCATGAGAAAGAGAGGAGAAACACCAGAGAGAGATGAGAAAGAGATGAGAAACACCAGCGAGAGACGAGTTAGAGTTGAGAAACACCAGAGAGAGATGAGAAACATCAGAGAGATGAGAAAGAGATGAGAAACACCAGAGAGAGATGAGAAAGAGATGAGAAACTCCAGAGAGAGCTGAGAACAAGATGATAAACACCAGAGAGTGATGAGTAAGAGATGAGAAACACCAGAGAGAGATGATAAACACCAGAGAGAGATGAGAAAGAGATGAGAAACACCAGAGAGAGTGATGCGAAAGAGATGAGAAACACCAGAGAGAGATGAGAAAGAGATGAGAAAAACCAGAGAGTGATGAGAAAGAAATGAGAAACACAAGAGAGTGATGAGAAAGAGATCAGAAACACCAGAGAGACGAGAACGAGATGAGAAACTCCAGAGAGAGATGAGAAAGAGATGAGAAACTCCAGAGAGTGATGAGAACAAGATGAGAAACACCAGCAAGAGATGAGTAAGAGATGAGAAACACCAGAGAGATGAGAAATAGATGAGAAACACGAGAGAGAGATAAGAGATGAGAAACACCAGAGAGAGACGAGAAAGAGATGAGAAACACCAGAGACTGATGAAAAACACGAGAGAGTGATGAGAAAGAGATGAGAAGGTGATTAGAAGGTGTTTGAGGACAGAAAACCAAATGGGTGCAGGCAAAAGACCCAGAAAGAAAGCAGAACCTTGACACATGCGGCTACACTCCTGCCACGGGCCTGATGGATCCCAGACAAACTGCTCCTGCTGCTCCACGATGGGAATACTGAAGGAATATCTGACGTCAGGATTATACAGGTTTCCCACACACAGAACCTGAGACGACAGGAAGTTCACAAAGCCTGTAAATCAGTGGTATAAAAGGCTCTAATATACTTCAAGCAATATTGAAAATAAATACTAAATACTAATACTGACATTAAAATGAAAACTGAAAATCGAAAAATAAAAGCTAACTCAAAATATTAAGACTCACCTGCAGCACAAGCTCCTCCTCGATCCGTTGCGTGCAGTTGATCCGTTCCTCTGTAGTGTTGGATCCGCTGTACTCAATCTCTGCTCCCTTAAAGGTGATTTCCCTTTTAAACATGGACACTACAAAGTTCCCATTCAGGAGGAAGTTGGACTGACTGTCAGACAGAGCTGCAGATCAGAGGATGAGAAGGATCAGAACTGGACAGATCAGATGTCATTGGTTTCCTGATTTATGTTTTCTCTTAAATGGTTTGCATGCACATTCTTCACTGAAGTACCATGCAAATATCATGGCATGTGAATATGGAAATCATTCAGAATGTATAGCATGTATCGGAGGACCATGGTATCATCATATGATACCATCACTGTGACACTAGGGTAATGTGGCCTGGTAATATATGTACTGAACTCACCGAGGTAGTTATCATCTTCTGGTAATCCTGAGTAGCTGACCTGCTTTATATCTATGTTGGTCGCACCAGCAGGAATCCGAACCACAACGTTATAACCTAAAACACCAAAGAGTGATGAGAACAAGATGAGAAACACCAGAGAAGTGATGAGAACAAGATGAGAAACACCAGAGAGTAATGAGAAAGAGATGAGAAACGGCAAAGAGTGATGAGAAAGAGATGAGAAACACCAGAGAGTGATGAGAAAGAGATGAGAAACACCAAAGAGTGATGAGAAAGAGGTGAGAAACACCAGAGATGCGAAAGAGATGAGAAACACCAGAGATTGATAAGAACAAGATGAGAAACACCAGCGAGTGATGAGAAAGAGATGAGAAACACCTGAGAGAGATGAGAAAGAGATGAGAAACACCAGAGAGAGATGAGAAACACCAGAGAGAGATGAGAAACTCCAGAGATGAGAAACACCAGAGAGAGATGAGAAAGAGATGAGAAACACCAGAGAGTGATGAGAAACAGGAGAGAGCGATGAGAAACTCCAGAGAGTCATGAGAAAGAGATGAGAAACACAAGAGAGAGATGAGAATGAGATGAGAAATACCAGAGAGAGATGAGAAACACAAGAGAGAGATGAGAATGAGATGAGAAACACCAGAGAGAGATGAGAAAGATGAGAAACAGAAGAGAGTGATGAGAACGAGATGAGAAACAGCAGAGAGTGATGAGAAAGAGATGAGAAACACCAAAGAGTGATGAGAAAGAGATGAGAAACATCAGAGATGAGAAAGAGATGAGAAAAACAGGAGATTGATAAGAACAAGATGAGAAACACCAGCGAGTGATGAGAAAGAGATGAGAAACACCAGAGAGTGATGAGAAAGAGGTGAGAAACACCAGAGAGTGATGAGACAGCAGAGAGTGATTAGAAACACCAGAGACACATGAGAAAGAGATGAGAAACACCAGAGAGTGATGAGAAAGAGATGAGAAACAGAAGAGAGTGATGAGAACGAGATGAGAAATATCAGAGAGAGATGAGAATGTGATGAGAAACACCATAGAGTGATGAGAACAGATGAGAAACAGAAGAGAGTGATGAGAACAGAGATGAGAAATATCAGAGAGAGATGAGAAACAGAAGAGAGTGATGAGAACGAGATGAGAAATATCAGAGAGAGATGAGAAACAGAAGAGAGTGATGAGAAACGAGATGAGAAATATCAGAGAGAGAGATGAAACACAAGAGAGTCATGAGAAAGAGATGAGAAACACAAGAGAGATGAGAATGAGATGAGACACACCAGAGAGAGATGAGAACGAGATGAGAAATATCAGAGAGAGATGAGAAACACAAGAGAGTCATGAGAAAGAGATGAGAAATACAAGAGCGAGATGAGAATGAGATGAGAAACACAAGAGAGTGATGAGAAACACCATAGAGTGATGAGAAAGAGATGAGAAACAGAAGAGAGTGATGAGAAATGAGATGAGAAATATCAGAGAGAGATGAGAAACACAAGAGAGTGATGAGAAACACCAGAGAACAACCCTAACGATGAGAACAAGATGAGAAACACCTGACATGTAAATCTCACCATATTGTGCGTTGTTAAAGGTTCCAGAGAGGGTCTTACATGACGAGTTGTCTCCTCCACAGACACCACACTTATCATTTCTTGCCTTTGAATTCAAAACATGGTCACAACCTGCTTGCTAAGAGACACACACATACACACACACACACACACACAATCAAGATTGTCAGTTCCCATTTGCATCACACAAATGTACCATATGCAGATACCATAGATTTAACATTCTTATTTTAGACATACTGTGGTAAAGTGATGGTTTTTGGATAAGTGCCATAGTTGTACCATGTTATTCTTTGAATTACCTCATAAATATCATGGTATATTAATACAGTAATCATGGTAAATATTAAAATGCAGTATTAGTATTTTTTTTAGAGGTTGTTTCATACCCGGCAGAGGCCTTGTACACAGATATCATACGTGTCTGGTCCACAAGGGGTTCCGTCGACGACTCGATCCCTCAGCTGATAGTACGCCATCGTCCCCGTGACACGACAGAAGAGTTTACAGCGATCTTTCATCACAACTGAGAAACAAGAGAGATGAGTGTGAGATGTGAAACCACTGTGATATTTTAGTATTATTTTTTAGAAAGAGAAGAGAAACACCAGAGTGATGAGAAACAGCAGAGAGAGATGAGAAACACCAGAGAGTGATGAGAAACACCAGAGATAGATGAGAAAGAGATGAGAAACGCCAGAGAGTGATGAGAAACAGCAGAGAGAGATGAGAAACACCAGAGAGTGATGAGAAACATCAGAGAGTGATGAGAAACACCAGAGAGTGATGAGAAACAGCAGAGAGAGATAAGAAACACCAGAGAGTGATGAGAAACACCAGAGATAGATGAGAAAGAGATGAGAAACAGAAGAGAGTGATGAGAACGAGATGAGAAACACCAGCGAGTGATGAGAAACAGCAGAGAGAGATGAGAAACATCAGAGAGTGATGAGAAAGAGATGAGAAACACCAGAGAACGATGAGAAAGAGATGAGAAACACCAGAGAGAGATGAGAAAAAGAGATGAGAAACTCCAGAGAGAGATGAGAAAGAGATGAGAAACTCCAGAGAGATGAGAAAGAGATGAGAAACACCAGAGAGTGATGAGTAAGAGATGATAAACACCAGAGAGATGAGAAAGAGATGAGAAACACCAGAGAGAGATGAGCAACACCAGAGAGAGTGATGAGAAAGAGATGAGAAACACCAGAGAGAGAGTGATGAGTAAGAGATGAGAAACACCAGAGAGAAATGACAAAGAGAGATGAGAAACACCAGAGAGTGATGAGAAAGAGATGAGAAACACCAGAGAGTGATGAGAAAGAGATGAGAAACACCAAAGAGAGTGATGAGAAACACCAAAGAGAGTGATGAGAAAGAGATGAGAAACACCAGAGAGTGATGAGAAAGAGATGAGAAACACCAGAGAGTGATGAGAAAGAGATGAGAAACAACAGAGAGTGATGAGAAACACCAGAGAGTGATGAGAAAGAGATGAGAAACACCAGAGAGTGATGAGAAAGAGATGAGAAACACCAGAGCGTGATGAGAAAGAGATGAGAAACACCAAAGAGAGTGATGAGAAAGAGATGAGAAACATCAAAGAGAGTGATGAGAAAGAGATGAGAAACACCAAAGAGAGATGAGAAAGAGATGAGAAACGCCAGAGAGTGATGAGAAACAGCAGAGAGAGATGAGAAACACCAGAGAGTGATGAGAAACATCAGAGAGTGATGAGAAACACCAGAGAGTGATGAGAAACATCAGAGAGTGATGAGAAACACCAGAGTGATGAGAAACAGCAGAGAGAGATGAAGAAACACCAGAGAGTGATGAGAAAGAGATGCGAAACACCAGAGATAGATGAGAAAGAGATGAGAAACGCCAGAGTGATGAGAAAGAGATGAGAAACACCAGCGAGTGATGAGAAACAGCAGAGAGAGATGAGAAACATCAGAGAGTGATGAGAAAGAGATGAGAAACACCAGAGAACGATGAGAAAGAGATGAGAAACATCAGAGAGAGATGAGAAAAGATGAGAAACTCCAGAGAGAGATGAGAAAGATATGAAAACACCAGAGAGTGATGAGAAAGAGATGAGAAACACCAGAGAGTGATGAGAAACAGCAGAGAGAGATGAGAAACACCAGAGAGTGATGAGAAACACCAGAGATAGATGAGAAAGAGATGAGAAACGCCAGAGAGTGATGAGAAAGAGATGAGAAACACCAGCGAGTGATGAGAAACAGCAGAGAGAGATGAGAAACACCAGAGATAGATGAGAAAGAGATGAGAAACGCCAGAGAGAGTGATGAGAAAGAGATGAGAAACACCAGCGAGTGATGAGAAACAGCAGAGAGAGATGAGAAACATCAGAGAGTGATGAGAAAGAGATGAGAAACACCAGAGAACGATGAGAAAGAGATGAGAAACATCAGAGAGAGATGAGAAAAGATGAGAAACTCCAGAGAGAGATGAGAAAGAGATGAGAAACTCCAGAGAGATGAGAAAGAGATGAGAAACACCAGAGAGTGATGAGTAAGAGATGAGAAACACCAGAGAGATGCGAAAGAGATGAGAAACACCAGAGAGAGATGAGAAACACCAGAGAGAGTGATGAGAAAGAGATGAGAAACACCAGAGAGAGTGATGAGTAAGAGATGAGAAACACCAGAGAGAGATGGCAAAGAGATGAGAAACACCAGAGAGTGATGAGAAAGAGATGAGAAACACCAGAGAGTGATGAGAAAGAGATGAGAAACACCAAAGAGAGTGATGAGAAACACCAAAGAGAGTGATGAGAAAGAGATGAGAAACACCAGAGAGTGATGAGAAAGAGATGAGAAACACCAGAGAGTGATGCGAAAGAGATGAGAAACAACAGAGAGTGATGAGAAACACCAGAGAGTGATGAGAAAGAGATGAGAAACACCAGAGAATGATGAGAAAGAGATGAGAAACACCAGAGAGTGATGAGAAAGAGATGAGAAACACCAAAGAGAGATGAGAAAGAGATGAGAAACACCAAAGAGAGATGAGAAAGAGATGAGAAACAACAGCACTTGACTTCATCACTTTGGCAAAACTGCAGCACTTGAAAACAGCTACTGTCTCAGCTCTGAAACATGTTTTAAAGTTAGTATCTTTAGCTTACTCACTCTCTGCCCTCCAAAAACATGTCAGAGCAGCAGAGAGTGTTTCTGATTGGCTAATGAAGTGCAGCCCATTTGTTCTGAAGTGTTTTTCTTTGACAGAGTGAAAGAAATGTGATTTCTCTATTTCATCTGTCAGAGAGTAACTGTACAGCATTCACTTCAGATAAAAGCATCTGCCAAATGCATGAATGCGGTCAGGACAGTGAATGTGTGCTATTCAACAGTGTTTGACGAGCTCAGCAGATTTGCATTGTGAAGCACTGCTGTAAGGCTCCTCCATCAGTCCTGAAGGCCGTCTGCGGGTGTGTCTGTCTGCCTGAATAAAACCATTAGAATAATAGCTGCAGGTTTGATCTGACACTCATCTCTGAAAGCAAGACCAGCTGTGTGTGTGTTCTGACAGGTCAGAGGTCATATACACTCACTGCCGCTGTACTTTGGCACCCAGCGGACGGTGGGTGGCAGTCCATTGATGTTGAAGTGCTTCCCGTCGAACTGTGCACACTGCTCTTCCCTGAAATCCCTCCGGCCGCGGGGACACGGATCTGTGTTACACGAGCGGAACTTCATTCTGCGGCCGACACAAAAACGCCCTCCGTTCCTCGGCCTGAAAACCATCAAGAGTTGTGGTGTTACAACCTGAAAGAATGTGCATGTATGTGTGTGTGTGGGTGTGTGAGATTGTGTGTGAGAAAGTGTATGAGTGTGTGTGTGAGAAAGTGTATGAGTGTGTTTGTGTGTGTGAGACTGTGTGTGTGTGAGACAGAGAGAGAGAGAGAGAGAGAGAGTGTGTGAGTGGGTGTGAGTGAATGTGTGTGTGAGTATGTGTGTGTGTACGCGATTGAGTGTTTGAGAGTGTGTGAATGTGTGTGTGTGTGTGTGTGTGTGTGTATGTATGTGTGTGTGACAAAGTGTATGAGTGTTTGTGTGTGTGAGAGAGAGAGCGTGTGTGTGTTTGTATGTGAGTGCGTGTGTGTGTGAGTGCATGTGTGTAAGAGTGTATGTGTGTACGAGTGTGTGTGTGGGTGTATGTGAGAGAGAGAGTGTGTGAGTGTGTGTGAGTGTGTGTTTGCATGTGAGTGTGTGTGTGTGTGTGTGTACATGTTTGTGTGCATGTAAGTATGTGAGTGTTTATGTGCGTGTGAGTGTGTATGTGGTTGTGTGTACGTGTTTTTGTGTGTGTGTGTGTGTGCTCACTCAGGTTTATTGCAGTCTCTGGTTGTGCTGCGTGTCCCTCCTCCACAGGTTCTGGAACACACACTGTACGGCCCCCAGGGGCCCCACTCACCATGAACCGGCTTCATGTCCATCTCCTTATTCACACACATGCCGTGCCTGCAGTGCTGCAAACACACACACACACACACACACACACACACACACACACACACACACACACAATATATCAGAAAGTGACTCTCTGTGGAACTGAAGCTGCTATCAAACGCTCTGTCAGATCTCCAGTCAGTGATTCTGAATGCTGAGCTGGAGGATGAAGCTCTCGTGACTTGTGTGTGTTTGCTGTGATCGGTGTGAGCATCCGGACAGACCTCGAGCCCTCTTCATGCGGTAACCGAATCCCTTGCTCCAGTGGCGGTGGAATGCAGGACAGGCTGGCGTCTGTCTCTCTGCGTTACGCTGGCCCGTCGCTGGCACACACGCGGCGGAGACGGACGATAAGGAAACCCAAGCGGGCCGATAAGAGCGACAGAACTCATTACAGTCTCTCCCTCTCTCTGCGTGGCTCACGCCGCTCCTTCCGATATTCACATCTCTTTGTGTATTTATTGACTAATTCATCACCTCGTGTTTACTGAGTGATGATATCAGATGACGATACTGTGGCACTTTAATATATAAACCCTGGTACTGAAATGTGTGTGTCATGGTATTTACATGCTTTACTTGCTTTCAGATTTGCCATGGTACTTGATGACACATTTTGTAAGGAAACTAGGGTGTCTCTTCTCAGCTACACAATCTCCCCCTAAACAGGAAACGTAATTATACGGGAGAATAAAAGAATCGGAGCGTGAGATCCGGTGTCGCTCCTCATGACTGCTTCATTCATAACTCTACGTGTGATATACATCTCTGACTACAGGGCTTCTCTTTCACCTGATAAAGTAAAAACCGTTACACAACAGCGTTCTGCTGGTATTTACAATTACAGTCATTACACCGCCAAGAGCGTCCGCTCCGAGTCTGACTGAACACGTCCGTCTGCGTCCAGATGAGAAACGAGACTCGCTGCTAATGACCACGCAGACGTTCCCACGGATGAAGCGCTCGGGATTATCCTAAAGCCGGGCAACGCGATACACCTCGCTTTGGGAAAAGACGGAAAGGAAGGATTAAACAATGACAACGGCCATAAAATTAAATGAACAATGCTCAACAGTGGATGTCATTTGCTTTCCAGAATCTCATTTTCACCACATCTCAAACGGTGAATTATAGTTTCAATGAAAGTATTTTATGCATCTAAATACAATTATTTGACAAAACTTCAGTTTTCTTCACGTCACATCTCATATTTCACTGACCTTGAGTGCACTTTCGAAAATGTATTAACAGCAAAATTGTTGATTGTGGTGGAAATGATGCCACAACTGACAGACAGCTGTTTAATTAATTAATAAATAAATAAATAAATAAATAAATAAATAAATAAATAAATAATACAAATAAATAAAGAATAAAAACAATTAAAGAAAGAAAGAACTGATGCTACAACTGTGGAATATTCATTAAAAATAAAAAATAAAAATTCATAAAACATAAATAATAATAATAATAATAGATAACAAAATAACACGCCTCATCTCGGAGC
>CM031967.1:337025-378720 GCA_018749465.1 Paracanthobrama guichenoti
CAGTTTCCATTTTCAGGGCAACTATTGCCATGGCAGAACAACAGTTTGAAGAGAAGCTTTCTAAGCACGTCAGTACAAGTTAGAAAACTAACAAATGAGACAAAACAGCACATGAAGTCTGCTGTACGTTCCCTCACTGTTGATAAATGACATGTAAAGTGTGACATGTGAACTGAACAGCTGATCTGCTGAAGTAAATCCCTTTAGATCTTAATGACAGACTTCAGAGCATACAACAAACCCACAGAACAGGAGGTGCACACACACACACACACACACACACCATCAGCGATCCAACAACGCTTGGGCAAAAACACACTTTTATCCTCAAAACACACAGATGTCACACCACAAACCACATGTCCATCTTCAGAAGGTTTCCTCTGAGAATCCTTCAAAATATGACAACAACAACTCATCCTACCTTTCATATCTGCTTCTTTAGTTTCTAATAAACATAATAAATCTGTCTTTCTGAAGCACATGTAGAGCCAAACCATTAGCTTTCACTACACTTCACTAACCTGTTCTTAATCGACTTGCCTGGTTAAATAAATGTGAAACAAAATACGTGAGCTGTTCGACAAGCACCAATCAGCCTGAACGCACCTTTACCTCGATTACTTGGCAACCATGACAACAGCTCATTGGTGAAAATCAGATCCTGCGCCGCCGTTACTGGACGTCTCGCTGGAAACACGCGCAGATTAGTCGGAGAAGTGACAAGTGATCCACACGGAGGAGGAACGATCCCGGAACGAGCTGCCAGGAACACCAGCCAACCCCAAGAGCCATGGCCAACAAATTCTCCAACGCCAGACGTCTACAAGACTGCAGTCTCTTTCTCTAACTGCCTGAGACGAGGACAGGTTGAAGGTTCGGCTGAGCCGAGGCCGCTTAGGTACACAATAGTGTCTATTGTACCTCCAGACACAAAAACTTATTGGAAGAGGAACCGAATACAAGCACAATTATGATTTTACTTAATTTACAAGCGTCTTTATAGGGATACTACCATTCTGCACCAATTAACAGACTCCACTAACCAGGTTGTTCACATTTTAATGCATAGTTGCCATGCTGCACTTTCCATACAGATCCTCTACTAAACACAATTCAATTAAAGACCAAGTTTGAGGTTCTCAGGTACCATTCATGCCCAATATAAAGCTTGGAAGAGCCAAGATTATTTTAAATATAACTTTTGATTGTGTTCGGCTGAAAGAAGAAAGTCATATACACATAGGATGACTTGAGGCTGAGTAAATGACGGGGTACTTTTCATTTTTGGGTGAACTAACCCTTTAAGCAAGTTAAGATACCAGGCTGTCTATTGTACCTCCAGACATAAACCTTGTTGGAAGAGGAAACAAATACAAGGACTTTATTTACATGCTTCTTTATAGGGATACTACCATTCTGCACCAATAAACGCACTCCATTGACCAGCTAGTTTATGTATTAATGCACATACAGAATCCTACACTTCCCCTGCTGAAAGATCAGTTTAAACAATTCAATTAAAGACCACGTTTGAGGTTTGCTTGTGAGAAGCCTGATTGGGATGCCAGGATCTAAAACACAAAACCACGCTGGTGGTCTTTTCAACAAGGTCTTCAAGCCCCCTGTGCGCCCCCAGTTCTTGTGCTTTTGAAACCCTCCTGGGAGCACGTATTCATGCCGGCTGGGCTCTTCAAAGGAGCTTCTGGATGGCAGGCCGCTTCTCCCTGGAGATGACAGGAGCCGGATTGACTGCGGCCCATGCCTGCGCTCTCTCACTGCGGAGAGGGAGGGAGGTGTTGGTATTTATAGATGGCAAGTGATGGGACGCCCTCGTTAGCACAGGACTCACTGAGCCGGATGACAGACAGGCCGCTGGGGTCATGTGACCACATTACTCACTCCAGTGCTCTGCGAGACACAGGAGGGAAACTGGAGGAGAGGGAATCGAGGACAGAGAGAGGCCGAGGGACGAGGGGGAACGTTTAGGGGACCACAAAGAATCAAAGCAATTACGGCCGTGATCCTCACGCCGGGTCCGTCACGTCGCTCTTCTGAATCTCCACTAGAACTTATGCATTTCACGAGTACCAGCGACCAGCATCTATGTACATAGTGGTCCATTTACCAGCTTAAACAGGATCAAACGGCCGATGTTTGGAGATAAATGAGAGAGAAGAGAGACAGAGAAAGAAAGATATTTTGAACAAGCCTTCGTGAGGACCTTCCCACATTAAAGAGCTCGAGACAGGCAGGTGAGCCGAGACCGAGAGGCACTTTTCTTTCAACTTCTGCCACTTCAAACGGCCCCATGAGGAGGTGACACCAGGCACTCAGCACCACAAACAAAGGTGCAGAGGCCACGAGGGGTAGAAGCCCAAGAAAAAAGACCCTTTGTGTCCCTGTTTTTGTAAAGAGTCACGCAGTAACTATTCCGCTTGGCATGATATATAACAACACTCCTAAACTGCTGGGTCGAGATTCAGTTCTCAGTCAACAAATTATATAATATAAGAGTTCGGACACCAAAATATATAAAATTCCCATCTATTCTGATGAAAAGCCATGCATCTGATCAGTATTTGGGCTCAAATGCATCTGTCACTTGGTAGAAGCTTAACAAACGCCCTGGTTGACCATGAGCAAATATAAAGTAATAGGAAATGACCCAGACGCCATTAACTACGAGTTGAAATAAGGATGAACAAGGTTTGTGTCAATCATAGTGTGTTTTTATGCAGTGTAGTACTGGTAGCTAAGTGTGTGAAATAAGCATGATTCAAACATACCATTTAAGCTACAAAAATACCATTTAAACTATAATAAAAAACCTGCCATGAATAAAACAGGCTTTTTTGAGTGTTTTAGTTTTAGTTTTTAACACAGTGTCAGACTGATTATCACACAAAAATGACATTATTATTTACTTTTGAATGCAAGTTTGGCTCTAATTTTGAATGGCCATCTAATGAAAAATCTGGATCCTGAAGAGAAACTGGTTGAGAACCTCAAGATAATTCCTCCCCAGATTAATTTTTTCATATAAATATTTTCATGCTGTTGGTGTAGGGATGTTAGTTTGTTTTATTAAACCATTACAGTCACCAGAACAGCATTAATACATGCAATTAAAGCACCAGTCAAAATGGGAGGTCTGTTTTGCTAATGAGCAATGATTACAAGTTTAACACTAATATAAACTCTTTCATGCCCTTGTGGCTTTAATCAGACAACAACGAGAACCACCAAGAAACACTCCTCGCTCTCCTTCCTCCACAGGGCTTCACGTACTGCACGGCAGTCCCACGGTTAATGAGAATGGGAAAGGTTTCAGCTTTCCCATCCACTAGCCTGATTGAGGTTGTTTTGGTTGGATTAAGATACTGCCTACCTCAGTTAACATTTGATTCACTCAGAAAGGCTTGTTCCAGTAGTTTCCCCAGTAGTTAAAGGGTTAAAAGGAAGGGGAAAAAAACGGACCCCCTCCTTGTGCAGCTCCCTTCTCTGAATGTAGCGTCTTTTGTGTTGCTCTAAACCCAAAACTCTCTAAAACTCCTCTGACCGGTGACCCACTCACCCACATCGTAAAGAGGTTTGGGGGTCATGGGTTCACAACAAGGTGATCTGCGGGTGGCATTCGATTTCAAAGGCTTGATACTTCACCTCGGTTCTCAGCTCTCAAAGATCCAGCAGCAATGAACTAAATGTGGCTAATTAGCATTGCATTCGAGAGGTGAGAGAAAACAACAGAAGGGCCGACGCTAACATCACAATACTTACAAGACAGAATCTTCTGTGTATGTACACCCTCTATATTCTGCCAACTGATTTTCTTTTACAGATTTTCTTGTAGCTCTTGTTGCTCCAGTTTGTTAGACATGGGATTAAACAAATACCCCTAACTGAATCTGACTCAGTGTTTAGGCAGCTAATGTCACAGACAAGAATGAGTTCTCGAAGTAAACCAGCTATGCAAGCTCACATTACTATCCTCATCAGCTTTGACATTTCAGTTTAACGCACGACTGACTGCCAGACAAAAACACAGGGATGAAAGTGTAGGGAAAGTGTCTTACCATGCCATAGCCACATTCGGTCCCATCAGCGAGAGGCATGTGCTGCGTACGACATCCTTTATGATCGCCCTCCGCACTGGTGCACCAGAGACGCTTGCACTGTTTCTGCAATCGGCAAGAGTCACTTCAGTCAGAACTGGAGAAACAATGACTTGAACATTGGTAAATCAAATCCTTCCTAAGTACCCGAGAGTTCCCTTGAACCCATTGTCCAGAAGAAATAATGAACTACAGGAGAACTGAAGAAATAAAGACTTGAATGATGGTTAAGCTAACTGTAGCAAGCAGGATGAGCCCGAGAGCTGTGGGAACGGAACAAGGCCGGTGACGCGAGTGCACCTGTGTGCCACACCAGTCCCAAGTCCAATGGAGGAGCTCCAAAAGGATAAAGGGAGGAATGACGATAGTGAAGGACGAGAGAGGACCAGGCCTGGGACATTTATGTTGTGTTTATTATGTTTATATCCGGCAGTCGCCCATGAGGGGCTGCCGCTTTACTTTAATTTTGTTGTTTATTTTGTGATTAAAGTTTTACGTTGAACTATGAACATTGTTACATTAACCATTCCCAAGTACCCAAGAGTCCCCTTGACTTGGGTACAAACCTAAATACGGTCACTAGTATGGACAATGGATTCAGATGGTTAGTTAAAGGGGTCATGAACTGAGGATTTGACATGTAAGTGGTCATCATACTATAAGAATAACCTGTAAGTTTCAGAACTGAAAACTTCCTTGTTAGTCCAATAACAGCTTTTATTGTAACCAAGCCCAGAGAACGACTCATTGTGGAACGTGCATGTCTGCAGAAGATGATGAACGCCCTACTTCATCATAGCAACTTTGGCCCCAACCACTGGCGTGTTAGTGAGATGATGAGGAGAGAAAAAATAACATTACCTTCCAAAGGCTACTAATGCTAGGAATGTGCTTATTTTCAACAAAGTGAATGTCTCAGTTGAGCATTATTTATGTGTATTCACTACATTTCACTGTGGATTCTTTGGTAAATCAGTCGCGATTTCGGCGCAGGCTTTGCAAACAGACTTTTACAATATGGACTCGACAGTAATACCACAACTAATGCCTGATCTGAGACCAGTGATTTCTTATATGTAATGATTCATGTACAGTCAGATGTTCTTTGTCTATGTGTCAGTAAATCAAACCAGTGACTTCACAACTTGACATTGTTTCTCTATGGTTCAAATAATCTGTTATTTAAACCGTGATTAAATTATATATAGAAAGCCATCAAAGAACGCTCCCTTTACAATTGCTGGAGCTGTCAATCAAAGAGCATGAGTTTACTGGTGACTAAGTTCTGGATTCTCACCATATCACATTTCTGTCCTGTCTTGTTGAGCACATGTGGTGTTTTGTTATTTTCTAGCCATGTGCTTTGGGTTGTCATGGTTTGGTGATGTCATGTCTCCTGTCTATTGTCCTGACCCCGCCCCTCTTGTCATCTCATTATTGGTTTATTTGCCCCACCTGTCTTCCCTCATTACCTGCCTTGTTTGTATCTATTTAGTCTCCTTGTGTTTGCTGTGCTGTGCTGTGCTGTTTCGTTATCTTCTGTTCCGTGGCTGATGTATCCTGTTTCTGTTCCCTGCTTCATGTTTCCTGACCCTGGTGTTGTGTCGTGTCTTAGTTTAGTTTTGTTTTCCCCCTCGTGGGTGTTTTTGTTCGTTTTATTTTATTATTTAAATAAACCTCCCTTTCTTCCTGCATCTGAGTCCTCACTCCCTATTCTCCCAACCGTTCCTGACAGAACGAACCAGCACAGCACAGCAAACACAAGGAGACTAAATAGATACAAACAAGGCAAGTAATGAGGGAAGACAGATGGGGCAAATAAACCAATAATGAGATGACAAGAGGGGCGGGGTCAGGACAATAGACAGGAGACATGACATCACCAAACCATGACAACCCAAAGCACATGGCTAGAAAATAACTAAACACCACATGTGCTCAACAAGACAGGACAGAAATGTGACACACCAAAACTCAAGTTATAATCAATTAATCTCTTATTTGTATTGTGTTTGCACTGTTAGTTATGATGAAAGCATTCCTTAGTGTGTAGGAATCACTGCATTCATGCACTCAACATGTCTGTGACTGGCTACATCACTGCAACCTCTCATGCTACAATCTGAATATAATGCCACAATCTGAATATAATGCTTAAATCAACACTTTTCACAATTAGTTAACCTTGACAGCTGTAACAGTAAAAATGTGTTAAAAGTAGGGATGGATCAATTTAACATTCAGCAGGCCAACTGCGCATCTGCGCCATTCACACAGACACACAGAAACATGCAGGATTCATATTTAAACAGTCTTTTTGCAGCTTAATATTCACAGACACTAGTATATATCGCTATTTGATTTAAGTGTACTGAAGTGTACTTAAACTTTGAAAATTCTATGGCATTCCACTATGCAGTAAGTGCAATTCCGTTTTCATGACTGGATTCCGTCTGCATTGTCCACATCGCGGAAATGAATTCTTATGAAAGTTACAAAAGTTAATTTAGTCAAGAGTAGTGAGCAAATTATTTTTTTGGTCTTTTGTTGTTTGATTAACATTAAAACACAGACAGCAGTGCAGCAGGTTATTATAATATTACACAATATGCACACAAGGAACACTGTTTCAGGATCTGTAGTTAACAGGGTGGTCACTAAGTTAAGGTGTCACTGATACATTTTGGATCCTTTGTCGAAGTATATTTGGATGACATACCATGAACGGACAGACATGGGAGCCGGGACCGAACATGAGTTCACACTGACGGTTGGCGTTGTAGAGTTGACCTGGCAGCTGGTTGGGAAGGTTATACGTCCGTCCTGAGGGCTCGTCCAGGAGACATTCACCATAGCCAGTGCTGAGAAGAAAAGACAGACCGATATCAATTCATTTAATCAAGCGATAGCTTTCTTTAACCTGGTTTCTGCCCTCAGAAGCCTGGAGTAAGTACTATTATAAAGCATTTGTTGTTATTTTGCATCAGTTGTCAATGGATAATATGAATGTGTAACCCCTCCTGTTCGAACCACCCCGCTCCAAGAGGGACTCGAACCCGGGTCCACCGGCATGAGAGTCGGACACTCTAACAAGGAGGCTTAAGGCTGCAACCTCTAGCGTCAATCGCTAGAGCGTCTCTTGAGATCAGAGGAGTGAGGTTTACTCACACAGCAACTACTACCTGGCCTCCGTTACACTCACCCCCTAAACCTCACTCCCATCCGGGTCATGGCACCAATGTAACCCCTCCTGTTCGAACCGCCCCGCTCCAAGCGGGACTTGAACCCGGGTTTGCTGGCATGAAAGTCAGACTCTCTAACAAGGAGGCTAAAGGTTGCAACCTCTAAAGTCAGTCGCTAGAGCGTCTCTTGAGATCAGAGGAGTGAGGTTTTACTCTTACAGCAACTTCTAGCTGGCCTCTGTTACAAATGCAATCTTTCTAATTTCACCAGGCATCTGAAGGCCAAGTGTAAGATGGAGGCAGCAGTGGGTGGTCTGCTTTGTTACCTGCAGATAACTGATTGAATGGACTTAGCTAGACAACACAAAGGACGCATTTCAATGTGGGAAAAGACGGTGTTCTCCAACAATGGTGGGTCTCCAAGAATCAACACAACGGTGCCAAAACCAACGTTTCAGTACATCAGTCCAACACGCCTTCAGCTCCGGCTACGTCATGACATATATGTCCCACCACACCCTTCCTTTCAAACACATAAAAGAGCTACAAAAGAGCAGCTGTACATTGAGGCTCAATGAATTGTTGGGCTTAACGTCTCTGAATGGCTCTTTCAGCCGTTGGCACCAGAGAGGGAACAAAACAAGCCTCCTTGACAAAGTCTTTTCTCCGTTTGCATTCTGCATGCTCACCTTTCTGCAAGGGAGAACGGAAACCGAAGCTCAGAATAGCCGTGTGATGCAATTATGTGAGTTCTTCATGTTGCTGGTTCAATTTGTCCTTGGCTTTGAGTTTAAACACCTGTGTCGGTTGATTTTGTCCTCTCATTATCTTGCTCACCCTTTACTCCCACACCAGACACCCTACAAGAAACCTTTGTCTTTATGAGGAGAAAAACGAACATCACCCGAGGGGCATGTGTCCTTCTGTGGGACTCATTTATCCATCAGAGTCAGCGGCATACGCTCTCGTCTCTCTGCACCTCGTCATCATCAGTTATGAGTTTGTTCATAAAATCAGCAAGACTGAGGCTGACAAAAACCTTTCACAGGAGTATGTTAGCGCAAAGCTCTTAAAGAGCGATAAGATTACAGTAAACTGAGCCCATCAGATCTCTAAGTATCTCTCAGCTACGCTCAAGTGAGTGTGAGTGTGTGAATTCAGGCTCTTTCACATGATAAGAACTGCAACAATGAATACAGGACAATTTGCATCCTAACACTAGAGTTAAAAAGACAGTTCACTCAAAAACGAGAGATGTGAACGCAAAAGTAGATATTGTGAAGAACGTTACATTTTGGACCCCATTGGCTTTCATTATATAGAAAAAAGGACAACAAATATCTTGTTTTTGTGTTCCACAGACAAAAAGAAATTGTAATTTTTAGAGGATTTATCCCTTTAAGGTGAGACACAACAGGCAAAAATGTTTTTTGCGTGCATCTGCCAATTTTGAGATTTCGGGTTTTTTAGCTTTTCATTAAGTGTTTTTTTCATTAACTAGTGGAAAGAAAACACCCCATATAGACTTTTAAGTGTCTCTTTCATGGCACTTTATCTCTTTGCATCTGTAGATTTCAATTACAGCACATATCTTTAAACGCTGTTTCCACAAAATGAGATGTTCCTCCACTTCAGCAGCACTTATAAACTCCAAAACTTACAGGTTTATTCATATCTGTATACTGAAGGTTTTTAGCAAGGGGTTTGTTCATATGTCTTTTGATTGATGTTATACAACAGTTTATTCCTTTAAAGAATGGTGAAAATGTATTTTTTTCTGGCTGTTGGCAGTATTTTCTGATTTATGGAGCGATAAAAAGAGATATCCAAAATCCCCTCAGTAAAAACCTTTGACTTGAATATATCAAAAAAATTTAACAAGAATGAATTTTGAACCTGGCTTTATCCAATCTTCAGACTTTTGTTCTAGAAATGTAAGCAAATTAGTGCAAATTTAATTAGACAGTGCCTGATGTAATCCATCAACTAGGGAAGTATGGTGATATGTAGTAGATTTCTTTACCATTGTATTTATTGTGGCACTCCAAGGAGCTTTGCAGAATACTGCATTGCGAAAAACATGATAATGCCAATGCACTTTCTTGGAAAAGTGCCGTAAGAACATTTTGGCTCATCAAATGTTGTGGTTGATCAGCGAGCAGGTTTCTTTGAGTTCAGGTCAGGCTGCGCCCTTCTGGCACAGACATGAAGTCCACACCTGGAGATCATTTGGGCGGGTTGGTAAAGTGAGTTTATTAAGGAAAATGACTCACGGTTATTATTACTGAAGGTTTTTTGGACATGTACCATGGTACCTTGGAGAAACAAGCAAATATCATGGTACATAAAAACAGTAATCATTCAGTACCCTGGTATTAGTACCATCTGACACCATGGTTTTCTCTGTTCACTTGACAGATAAAAGGCTTTTTGATGTCAAACATCATTCTAGCCAACTTAAGAATAATATTCATATATTTTCACCTCTTAATAAACATGTTTCACTTCTTTGGGACGTTCTGTGAAGCATGTCTGAGCGAGCAACCAATGGGTAAACCGGCCTCATTTTCATTAGTAAAGTGACGTTTTGGTGCAGATCCAGAGGGACTTGATATATTGTGAGTTTTAGCATGAGAATCAAGTGGATTCGTCCTTGAACAGAGCGAGCCGTTCCTCATTTCTCAGACATTCAACAGCTGCTTCTAAAAGGCTCAATGAACGTCTGAGCTAATTGAGCTTTAATGTAAGAGAAGCGTCTCGCGTTGGCGTCGTATTGTAGGTCATGCCATGGAAAATAACAGGCTTTGCCAACATGAGTGAGCTTTTACGCTACTAACTCAACTGCACATTTTAGCATATATAGTTTATGTTTTCAAAATCACAGCTCTTCCAGAAACAAATCGATTCATGCATGACAAAATGCTTGTCGTGTAGTAACTTAACAGCCGAGTGAACTGAGTTAATAATCAAACACGCTAACTTAAACTGCCTTGGGATTCTGAGAAGTCATGAAGTGGTTAGAATAAGGAGTATCTGAGCAACATTTAATGCTTTTAAATGCAGTTGTAGCTTGACAACCCATGTAAAAACACTGCAAAAAAATATGAAATCTTGTTTTCCAACACAAATACCTAAACATTCTTATATCAAGATATCGGAGATACAAAATGACTGAAGATATTGTCTTGCATTCTGAAAAAAAGTGCTTTAAGTGCTTAAAATGGATTAAAATGAGTGAGTTTGTGCTTAAAACAAGAACAAATATCTGCCAATGGGGTCAGAAAAATTAACAATCGTTTTCCCTTAAATTAAGTTTATGTTTCTGACCCCATTGGCAGATATTTGTTCTTGTTTTAAGCACAAACTCACTTCACTTCAATGCATTTTTCATAATACACTCACCTGTCAGGATTATTAGGAACACCATATTAATACTGTGTTTGACCCCCTTTCGCCTTCAGAACTGCCTTAATTCTACGTGGCATTGATTCAACAAGGTGCTGAAAGCATTCTTTAGAAATGTTGGCCCATATTGATAGGATAGCATCTTGCAGTTGATGGAGATTTGTGGGATGCACATCCAGGGCACGAAGCTCCCATTCCACCACATCCCAAAGATGCTCTATTGGGTTGAGATCTGGTGACTGTGGGGGCCATTTTAGTACAGTGAACTCATTGTCATGTTCAAGAAACCAATTTGAAATGATTCGAGCTTTGTGACATGGTGCATTATCCTGCTGGAAGTAGCCATCAGAGAATGGGCACATGGTGGTCATAAAGGGATGGACATGGTCAGAAACAATGCTCAGGTAGGCCGTGGCATTTAAACGATGCCCAATTGGCACTAAGGGGCCTAAAGTGTGCCAAGAAAACATCCCCCACACCATTACACCACCACCACCAGCCTGCACAGTGGTAACAAGGCATGATGGATCCATGTTCTCATTCTGTTTATGCCAAATTCTGACTCTACCATCTGAATGTCTCAACAGAAATCGAGACTCATCAGACCAGGCAACATTTTTCCAGTCTTCAACGGTCCAATTTTGGTGAGCTTGTGCAAATTGTAGCCTCTTTTTCCTATTTGTAGTGGAGATGAGTGGTACCCGTGGGGTCTTCTGCTGTTGTAGCCCATCCGCCTCAAGGTTGTGCGTGTTGTGGCTTCACAAATGCTTTGCTGCATACCTCGGTTGTAACGAGTGGTTATTTCAGTCAAAGTTGCTCTTCTATCAGTTTGAATCAGTCGGCCCATTCTCCTCTGACCTCTAGCATCAACAAGGCATTTTCGCCCACAGGACTGCCGCATACTGGATGTTTTTCCCTTTTCACAGCATTCTTTGTAAACCCTAGAAATGGTTGTGTGTGAAAATCCCAGTAATTGAGCAGATTGTGAAATACTCAGACCGGCCCGTCTGGCACCAACAACCATGCCACGCTCAAAATTGCTTAAATCACCTTTCTTTCCCATTCTGACATTCAGTTTGGAGTTCAGGAGATTGTCTTGACCAGGACCACACCCCTAAATGCACTGAAGCAACTGCCATGTGATTGGTTGATTAGATAATTGCATTAATGAGAAATTGAACAGGTGTTCCTAATAATCCTTTAGGTGAGTGTATAAAGTCATTTTGCTTCTGCAGTAAATGTGTCTTGATTTAAGAATCTTTAGATGTTTGTGCTGGAAAACCAGACAGAAATTGAGGAAGAACATCATTTGTTTGTAACATTAACGTGTAGGTGTGTGTGCATGCAGTGTTTCGGTGTGTGTGTTTAATCTCTTCACACGAGTGTGTTGCATGTTGAAGAGCTCTTGAGGTTGAATGGACAGTCAAAACACAGATGCACTTCACATCGCCGGGGGAATGCATATGCTTTCCTCTCATCAATGCATCTCGAGCAAGGCTTTATATTTTCTCATATAAAGCAATGAGATCGAATGCAGAGCAAACAGAGACGTTTGCGGAGGTCTCTCCTGAGTAAAAAGACCCAAATACGAAGAAATCTCAATATGAGCTTTGAAAGAGCAACATTTGAGTACTAAAATTATTCTCTTAGAGAAGAAATGACCGAAGCCATCAACCAAAGGCACTGAAAATGACCGTCTTAAAGTCAACATATCATGTTCATGATGCATTTGAGTGAAAAAAATATATTTTAAATGTAGTTTAAAAATGCTTTTAATCACTTTTTGACTATTGGTAAAATCTTTTACTAAAGGTTAATATTCTGATCATTTAACAACATTCACAAGGTCACGATTCTCTGATGTTAAACTAATTAATATTAATTATATATTAAATTGCCATTTTATTAGCTTAAAAAAAACGACATTTCTTTTTATTAATAATAATGTGCCCCTATAAATTATTCACAATACGACCAGGAATGTGTATTAAGAAAGAACTGTTGATTAAATAAACGCAGTGAATGTTACGTTAATGATGCTCTTCCTCTGTGTTTCTGTCTGGTTTTCCAGCACAATCATCTAAACATTCATAAATCAAGACACATTTACTGTACAAGCAGAATGACTGAAGATATTGAGTCTTGTTTTGTGAAAAATGCATCAAAATGAAGTGAGTTTGTGCTTAAAACAAGAACAGATATCTGCCAGTGGGGTTTCTTGTTTAATAATTTTTTCAGCAAACAAGACTTACTTGCTTCTCCAGTAAATGCATCTTTATTTATGAATGTTTAGATGTTTGCACTGGGAAACAAGAGCGCTTAACCTGGTCATCCATGATCCTAACCCTGATCAACAGGCCTCTCACCGACGGAGTCACTGGAGCGGCTGCAGATCAAAGGGTCGCGTCCCGGGAAAATCTAATTATAACTGACACTTCCTGTCTTAAAGGGAAGCTGCTGCGTCTCCCTCCGCTCTGGACGGCCTCAATGAGCCGTTGCCCCGAGTTACGGCTGCCGAGGGGCCAAGAACGCCGGCGACTAAATGACTGTTTGTCCGGCACCTCGAGAGAAAGCAGACAGACTCAGACGAGAGTGAGACAGGAAGATCGATTTTGAGCGTGACCTGTCGAGGATTTACTCAAAGGTCATTTTAACTTTAAAACCCCAACGCTGACATCTGATATTAGCACACGGACACCTAAACCACGGACGGCCTGCTGGAAAAACAGTGTGTTCTGGGACATGGTTAACCAGATAAACTAGTTCCCCACCAGGCTGACCAACTGATTCAATCACCTAAACCAGCTCATCTCAACTAAACCAGTTATTATCATTAACTAAAACCATAAAACAATCATTACTTGAAATAAAATAAACTTTTACTGAAACTTCTCAGGTAGGGTTATTTCTCAATATTATTTTTGTTTAGTTGAAATATTAAAAAGTTGAAATATTAAAATAATTCAAATTAAATGAACTAAAACATAATGAAAAGTATATAGACATAGACACAGAAAACTTTTTCTTAACATATTAAGAAAACTAAATTAATCATATTGATAGAGTCCATGTAAAACCACCTTAGGCTGGATTTTACTTGAAATAAAATAAACATTTCCTGAAATTAAATATATGTATATATATATATATATATATATATATATATATATATATATATATATATATATATATATATATATATATATACACTCTCCTAAAGGATTATTAGGAACACCACACTAATACTGTGTTTGACCCCTTTCGCCTTCAGAACTGCTTTAATTCTACGTGGCATTGATTCAACAAGGTGCTGAAAGCATTCTTTAGAAATGTTGGCCCATATTGATAGGATAGCATCTTGCAGTTGATGGAGATTTGTGGGATGCACATCCAGGGCACAAAGCTCCCGTTCCACCACATCCCAAAGATGCTCTATTGGGTTGAGATCTGGTGACTGTGGGGGCCATTTTAGTACAGTGAACTCATTGTCATGTTCAAGAATCCAATTTGAAATGATTCGAGCTTTGTGACATGATGCATTATCCTGCTGGAAGTAGCCATCAGAGAATGGGTACATGGTGGTCATAAAGGGATGGACATGGTCAGAAACAATGCTCAGGTAGGCCGTGGCATTTAAACAATGCCCAGTTGGCACTAAGGGGCCTAAAGTGTGCCAAGAAAACATCCCCCACACCATTACACCACCACCACCAGCCTGCACAGTGGTAACAAGGCATGATGGATCCATGTTCTCATTCGATTTACGCCAAATTCTGACTCTACCATCTGAATGTCTCAACAGAAATCGAGACTTATCAGACCAGGCAACATTTTTCCAGTCTTCAACTGTTCAATTTTGGTGAGCTTGTGCAAATTGTAGCCTCTTTTTCCTATTTGTAGTGGAGATGAGTGGTACCCGGTGGGGTCTTCTGCTGTTGTAGCCCATCCGCCTCAAGGTTGTGCATGTTGTGGCTTCACAAATGCTTTGCTGCATACCTCGGTTGTAACGAGTGGTTATTTCAGTCAAAGTTGCTCTTCTATCAGCTTGAATCAGTCGGCCCATTTTCCTCTGAACTCTAGCATCAACAAGGCATTTTCGCCCACAGGACTGCCGCATACTGGATGTTTTTCCCTTTTCACACCATTCTTAGTAAACCCTAGAAATGGATGTGTGTGAAAATCCCAGTAACTGAGCAGATTGTGAAATACTCAGACCAGCCCGTCTGGCACCAACAACCATGCCACGCTCAAAATTGCTTAAATCACCTTTCTTTCCCATTCTGACATTCAGTTTGGAGTTCAGGAGATTGTCTTGAATAGGACCACAGCCCTAAATGCATTGAAGTAACTGCCATGTGATTGGTTGATTAGATAATTGCATTCATGAGAAATTGAACAGGTGTTCCTAATAATCCTTTAGGTGAGTGTATATGTATGTATATAAGGCAAAGTGTTTGGATTACTAAAAGAATTAATATTAAATAAACTAAAACATGATAAAAACTATACAGACATATAAAAAAACAACAATGATCAAAACACAGCAAAATTACAAAAAACTGATGGCATAAATCTATTAAATCTAGGTCAATCTAAAAATCTAACTGAAAATATTAAGAAAACTATAACAGTAAATCAGTCATAGTAAAATAAGACTGCTAGAGTCCATGTAAAACCACCTTAGGCTGGATTTTACTTGAAATAAAATTAACATTTCCTGAAATGTTTACATATATATATATTAAACTAAAATTAAATTAACTAAACCAGAAAACTAAAAACTATAAAGATATATCAAAAAAACACATGCATCAAAATTACAAAAACTTTAACTAAAATTAAAATGAAATCTGACAATATAAAATAATATAGATATTAAGAAAAGCTAAATTAGTCATACTAAAACAAGACTGCTAGAAACCATGTAAAAACAGAGAATTCTGTGAATAAAAATGTGAAATGGGAATAGAATTTTTAGAAATGTTAAAAAACTAATAAAACGGACAAAACAGTCTAAGTAGAGACGGCCAGACTTCCCTCTCCCTAGCCACTTCCTCCAGCTCTTCCGGGGGAACCCCGAGGGGTTCCCAGGCCAGCCGGGAGACATAATCCCTCCAGCGTGTCCTAGGTCTTCCCGGGGCCTCCTCCCGGTGGGACATGCCCAAACACCTCCCCGGAAGGCGCTCCAGGAGGCATCCGAAATAGATGCCCGAGCCACCTCAACTGGCTCCTCTCGATGTGGAGGAGCAACGGCTCTACTCTGAGCTCCTCCCGAGTAACTGAGCTTCTCACCCTATCTCTAAGGGAGCGCCCAGCAACCCTGCGGAGAAAGCTCATTTCGGCCGCCTGTATCCGGGATCTTGTCCTTTTGGTCATGACCCACAGCTCATGACCATAGGTGAGAGTAGGAACGTAGATTGACCGGTAAATCGAGAGCTTCGCCTTACAGCTCAGCTCCTTCTTCACCATGACAGACCGGTACATCGACCGCATTACTGCAGAAGCTGCACCGATCCGCCTGTCAATCTCCCGTTCCATCCTTCCCTCACTCGTGAACAAGACCCCAAGATACCTGAACTCCTCCACCTGAGGCAGAAACTCTCCACCAACCTGAAGTGGGCAAGCCACCCTTTTCCGACTGAGAACCATGGCCTCGGATTTGGAGGTGCTGATTCTCATCCCTGCATCCCAATAATCCAAAAATACCTCATAAAATTGCTCAATCTTAAACTAAAATAAACCTAACTAAAATTATTAATAAATACTATTAATACTTAAATAACAAACCAACTAATATCATCTAAAATGCATGTCCAACCAAAACCAGATTCCAGGTGGATTTTCTGGAATTTCCTGCAGACAAATGTCATTTTAAGACTCTTAAAAGAATGCACCTCCCGTAAAAATGTGAAGTGGGACTTTAACTGGAATCTCACTCATATAAAGCCATGCAGAGATGAAACGGTGCACCTACTCCAGGAAATCTGTGACGTATTTGCGGCTGCATTTGGACCAGGACCAGGGGCTGGTGTCGTAGTTGAGGGTCGGAGCCATGACGTGGTACTGATGCTTGACTCCGGCCTCTCGGCACTTCGGACTGTCGTCGTGCGGCATGTTGAACCTGCGACACACACACAATCCACAGCAGAGGGTTCGGGCATGTCCAGGACACACGTACAGTGACTGTACTGGATAAACACCATCATTACACAGCCAAAAAAATTATGCTCTTCCTCGTTTTCCAGTAAAAATATCTAAACATTCCTAAATCAAGATACATTTAATGGAGGAGCAAAATGACTGAAGATATCAAAATGAAGCGCATTTATGATTAAAACAAGAAAAATAAACTTGTTTCCCTTTGAATTTTCCGTCATTTTGCTAGTCCAGTAAATGTGTCCTGAAGAACATCATTTCTGCAGTGTACCATAATCAAATGTCATATTTATTTTAAGATACTTCAAAAATCTTCTAAAATTCTGATATCCAAAAAACTATATTCGTACCGTGGTATTTCTGTTAGTGCCGTGATGTGTGTGACTGTCAACAAAACACAAAACCTCTTTATATGACAGAAAGGAAATAAAATCCTTAAATAAAAGCTGTATTGAGATGAATCTGACGTCTGAAATAGAAATGCAGTGATGTCAGAGTCCAGAAGCAGCTGTGAAATCAGACACAAACAGCTGTGTTTACGGAGATCCTTCAGACTCCATCTGTGAGGCTTCATATGCACCTTAAACACATTTCATATGTTACATTCACCGAATACTTTTACTGTCTGAATCGGCTTTATTTCAAGAACATCTGTGCTGCTGATCAAAAGAGTTCCACTCCACCGGTCAAGTCACACTTTTTCCTTCAGACACCATTACACTGCAAAAATCATGTTCTTCCTGTGTTCTCCAGCACAAATATATTCGGCAGATATTCGTTCTCGTTTTAAGCATAAACACATTTTTTTTCAGTCTTGTATCTTGATTTAAGAATGTTTAGATATTTGTGCTGACAAGACAGAAATACTGAGGAAGAACATCATGTTTGGCACTCAGAAATCATTAGTAAACTACACAATTATTACAAAGAAATGACAAGGACACTATTAGAAAAAAAGAGTTCTACCCTTACGAAAATGAACCATGGTTTTACTACAAATAAAACCAAAAAAACATGGTTATTGTAGTTAAACCATGGTAACCACAAATTAACCATGGTTTTGCTACTCTAGCCATAGTTTAACCATGGTATTTGTGGTAAAATGTGGTTATATAAATGGTAATGAATTAGCCCAAAAAACATGGTTACTACACTTTTACTACAATAAAACCATGGTTATTTTTGTAGAACTCTAGGGTTCTTAACTCAATTTTATAGAACCCTAAATGCCAAAAAGGTTCCATAAAAAAATAAAATAAATAAAAATACACTCACCTAAAGGATTATTAGGAACACCTGTTCAATTTCTCATTAATGCAATTATCTAATCAACCAATCACATGGCAGTTGCTTCAATGCATTTAGGGGTGTGGTCCTGGCCAAGACAATCTCCTGAACTCCAAACTGAATGTCAGAATGGGAAAGAAAGGTGATTTAAGCAATTTTGAGCGTGGCATGGTTGTTGGTGCCAGACGGGCCGGTCTGAGTATTTCACAATCTGCTCAGTTACTGGGATTTTCACGCACAACCATTTCTAGGGTTTACAAAGAATGGTGTGAAAAGGGAAAAACATCCAGTATGCGGCAGTCCTGTGGGCGAAAATGCCTTGTTGATGCTAGAGGTCAGAGGAGAATGGGGCGACTGATTCAAGCTGACAGAAGAGCAACTTTGACTGAAATAACCACTCGTTACAACCGAGGTATGCAGCAAAGCATTTGTGAAGCCACAACACGCACAACCTTGAGGCGGATGGGCTACAACAGCAGAAGACCCCACCGGTACCACTCATCTCCACTACAAATAGGAAAAAGAGGCTACAATTTGCACGAGCTCACCAAAATTGGACAGTTGAAGACTGGAAAAATGTTGCCTGGTCTGATGAGTCTCGATTTCTGTTGAGACATTCAGATGGTAGAGTCAGAATTTGGCGTAAACAGAATGAGAACATGGATCCATCATGCCTTGTTACCACTGTGCAGGCTGGTGGTGGTGGTGTAATGGTGTGGGGGATGTTTTCTTGGCACACTTTAGGCCCCTTAGTGCCAATTGGGCATCGTTTAAATGCCACGGCCTACCTGAGCATTGTTTCTGACCATGTCCATCCCTTTATGACCACCATGTGCCCATTCTCTGATGGCTACTTCCAGCAGGATAATGCACCATGACACAAAGCTTGAATCATTTCAAATTGGTTTCTTGAACATGACAATGAGTTCACTGTACTAAAATGGCCCCCACAGTCACCAGATCTCAACCCAATAGAGCATCTTTGGGATGTGGTGGAACGGGAGCTTCGTGCCCTGGATGTGCATCCCACAAATCTCCATCAACTGCAAGATGCTATCCTATCAATATGGGCCAACATTTCTAAAGAATGCTTTTAGCACCTTGTTGAATCAATGCCACGTAGAATTAAGGCAGTTCTGAAGGCGAAAGGGGGTCAAACACAGTATTAGTATGGTGTTCCTAATAATCCTGACAGGGGAGTGTAAATTATGCCGAAGAGTTTCTATATAAAACTCCAGGATTCTTGACTCATTTTGAAGAACCCTAAATGCCACAAAAAAGCTCTATATAGAACTCTAGGGTTATTAACTTGGTTTTAAGCCTTTTTGCCAAAAAGTTCTATGTAAATGAATGAAATAATTAAATCTTAAATGATTTCATACTACTTTCATGTTTCATGAGTCATTTCATTTTTTTCTAGCGTTAAAGTATGTTCACAAGCTGTTTAATTAAAAAATTTAATTAAAATAAAAATGAATTAAAGCAAAATGAATTAATAAAAACTAAATCCATGATGGGAACCCCTAAAAGGTTCAAGATTCAAGATTCAAGATTCAAGAGTTTTATTTGTCACATACACAGTTATATACAGAATATACAACCGGCAGTGAAATGTAAACAGGTCCGCTCCATGGACAGTGCAAATTCACAGTTAAAAACACAAGGAAGAAATTATAATAGAAATAGGATATAAAAAAAGTACTATCTATCTATCTATATATATATATATATATATATATATATATATATATATATATATATATATATATATATATATATATATATATATGTCTATATCTGTAGAATTATAAATAATCAAGTCAAGAGAAAAAAAAAAGGTAACAAATAAGGATAAAGTGGAATAAAATAATTGAAGTAGACTTTGCAGTGAGTAAACTGTAGACTTATAAATATGTGGTTAACAAATGTATAAAGAGTATAATGTGCAAACAGGTTTATGACAGGTTGTTACACAGTAACAACGAGAACAGAAAGTGCAGTGCAATGTCAGTGTATCGATGTTTATCCTGACGTGAAGTCACGTGATGTTAAGTGACTGAGTTCAGGAGTCTGATGGCCTGGGGGAAGAAGCTCCTCCTGAGTCTCTCAGTTTTGGCCATCAGGCTTCGGAAGCGCTTACCAGATGGTAGCAGCGTGAAATGAGGGTTTGCAGGGTGATTAGAGTCCTTGATGATCTTGGTAGCTCTACCTTTGCAGCGTTTGGTGTAGACGTCCTGCAGAGACGGAGAGCTGACCCTGAGATACGCCGGATAAGCGCACGACTCTTTGCAGGGCTTTGCAGTCATGACTGGTGCTGTTCCCATACCACGCTGTGATGCACTGAGTTAAAACACTTTCTATCGCCCCTAAATAGAAAGTTTTCAGGATAGCTGGTGAAACCCTGAATTTCCTCAGCTGGCGCAGGTGGTACAGTCTTTGCCTGGCTTTTTCACCTGTGTCTGAATGTGAGCAGTCCAGGTCAGGTCCTCGGAGATGTTTACTCCCAGGTACTTGAAGCTGCTCACTCTCTCTACTGGTGACCCGCTGATCATGAGGGGGAGAGTATGTCCGTTGCTGTCTCTTCCTGAAGTCCACAATCATTTCTTTGGTCTTGCCAACATTCAGAGAGAGACAGTTGTCCTGGCACCATGATGTTAGATGCTCCACCTCGTCCAAGTATGCCGTCTCATTGTTGTTGGAAATGAGGCCCAGGACAACAGTATCATCAGCAAATTTGATGATAGAGGTGGAGCTGTGTGTGGACAAACAGTCATGCGTGTAGAGAGAGTAGAGCAGGGGGCTCAGGACACAGCCCTGTGGAGCTCCCACACTCAGGGTGATGGAGGAGGAGGTGGACTGGCCTATTCTCACCACCTGAGGCCTGCCAGTGAGGAAGTCCTCAATCCAGTGGCAGAGAGAAGGATTCAGGCCGAGATCCAGGAGTTTGGAGGTTAGCTTGGTGGGAACTATGGTGTTAAAGGCTGAGCTATAGTCAATAAATAGCAGTCTTACGTAGTTCCCACTTTTGCTGTCGATGTGAGTGAGGGAGGAGTGGAGGACATGAGAGATGGCATCTTCAGTCGATCTATTGGGACGATAGGCAAACTGAAGAGGGTCCAAAGTGTCAGGAATGAAGGCGCAAATGGTGTTTTTAATGAGTCTCTCAAAGACCTTCATGACTATAGACGTGAGAGCCACTGGACGATAGTCATTTAGGCAAGAGGGTTTACTGTTCTTAGGGACAGGGATGATGGTGGATTTTTTGAAGGAGGTGGGGACCACAGATGTAGCGAGGACTCATTAAAGATAGATGTAAACAACCCGGTGAGCTGATCAGCACAGGACCGCAGAACACGACCTGAAATACCATCCGGCCCGGCAGCTTTCCTGACGTCCACACGCTTGAGTGCTCTCCGAACTTCATCCACTGAGACAGAGATCACGTGATTGTTGCTGCTCTGAGTAATTTCCTCTAACGCGCCACTTGGCGGAGTCGCGTTACGCGGTTACAGTCAAAGCGAGCATAGAAAGAGTTTAACTTCGTTCACGAGCAACGGATCAACGCTTGCCTCTGCAGAGGATTTAGATCCAAAGGAGCAGATGGACCTCAGACCTTGCCACATGCGCCGCGAGTCGTTGAGTTGGAAATGAGACTCCACTCGGTCTTTATAACGGAGTTTTGCGGCTTTAACTGCTCGTCTGAGAGCATAGCAGGACGATCTGTATTCAGTCATATTCCCTGAATGGAGACCGGCGTTGTAAGCAGCAGTGCGTCGCGTTCACTGCCGCTAGGATTGAATTGTCCACCCACGGTTTCTGATTTGAGAAGGACGTTATTGTTATTGTTTGCGTGGCTTGCTCTGTAAGCGTGTTGATGAAGCAAAGCGCCACGTCTGTGAACTCGCTTACGTCAGCTGAACTCGCTCGGAACATGTCCCAATCCACATCGCCCAGAGCTGCCTGTAGCGCGGTCTCTGAGTGGGGTGACCAACGCTTAACTTCCCGCCTCACCGGGGGTTCCTGGAGGAGCTTTTGTTTGTATTCGGGAGTGAGGAAAATGGCGGCATGATCCGATTTGCCAAGCGCTGGAAGTGACCGCGCTTTATAGGCGTTCTTAAACGGAGAGTAGCAGTGATCCAGTGTGTTTGCTCCTCGTGTGGGGCAGGAGACGTGCTGGTGAAAGTTTGGCAGGACTTTCTTTAGGTTTGCTTTGTTAAAATCGCCCGCGACAATGAATGCCGCGTCGGGATGTTGGTTTATGACGCCGCTGGCAACATCATGAAGGCCAGATAAAGCCAGCGCTGTGTCTGCCTGCGGTGGGATGTAAACGGCGGTCGCGACAACCGCAGAAAACTCCCTAGGCAGATAGAATGGGCGGCAGATGATTGTTAAATGTTCCAGATGAGGTGAGCAGGACCGCGAGAGAATGGTGATGTTCCTGGGATCGCACCATTTCTTGTTGATCATGAAACACACTCCACCGCCTTTGGATTTACCGCCTCGGCTGTTCTGTCCATCCGAAAAACAGAGAAGTTCTCCGACGGCGCGCAGCTGTGTCGGGACCGCGGGCGTGAGCCATGTTTCAGACAAACAATAGATATTACAGTCTCTCATGTCCCGTTGAAAACTTATCCTGGCTCTAAGATCGTCCATCTTATTATCCAAGGATTGAACATTTGCTAGAAGAATGCTCGGGAGAGGAGGTCTGAATGCCCTTTTCCTCAGTCTGTTACGGATACCAGCACGTTTCCCACGGTGTTTCTTTGTTCTACGCCGCTGGCTCTGTCCATTGTTCAACTCGGCGTTCCGAAGAATCTCAGATGGCCACAGAGGATCGGCGAAAGTGTCCTGAAACAGTCCAGTGTAGAGGTAACCAATGTCCAAAAGAGTTTTGCTGTCGTAGTAGATCAATGCAGATGATAAGTTTGTAAAAACTGAGAGTAAAAGAAAGTAAAATAGTAAATAAAAGCACAGTCTTCGCGGAGCGACCTGAACGGCGACCAAACACAGCGGCGCCATTTTGATGAGGTTCTATAGATGAAGCGCCTGACGGAACCCTGTGAGGTTCCATAGAACCTTCCCTTCTAAGAGAAACACATCGAATTAAGCGTGGAATTAAAAGTAGAAAAAATTAAATTGTATTTTCTCATAAAACGTACTCAAATAATGAGTTTCCTGACAAAATATTTTTATGTTTTTCATCTGGAGGACAGATTGTAAATGTTACTGTATTGTGCTGTGAAGGGCTTCCTTTGGACATTGGCTTTGCTTTTGGAAAAGTGAATTAGGCGGTTTGACCTCATCGTCCCACAGCAGCGCATGGAATTCCCTCCGACGGTCGCATGTCTGTCATTCTTACACACACACGGATCCACACTGGATTCATTTATACAGAGAGAAACAGAGCGCAGCGTCCTACATGATGGCGACATCACTAATATGACACTGATGAAGACACAGGCCTCTCCTCATCATCTTCTGGAAAAAACAGGATGCTCTTCCTCTTGTTTTCCAGAACAAATATCCAAACATTCTTAAATCAAGATACATTTACTGGAGAAGTCTTGTTTACTGACTGATTCCTCAGAATGAAGTGAGTTTGTGCTTAAAACAAGAGCACAACAAGTTTCTATATAGAACTCTAGGATTCATGACTCATATTTAAAGAACTTTATTCAAAGGGAAAACAAGATTATTTTTCTGACTCAATTGGCAGATATTTGTTCTTGTTTTAAGACTGTTTAGATATTTGTGCTGGGAAAACAAGGCATTAAATCCTGAGGAAGAACTCATGTAATGCAGTGTAAACAGCTGTCGGCCGCTCTGTTATGAAAGCGCCGGGTCTTTATTATGTTCTGCACCTGCGCTCTCTGAGAGGTGCTTTTGTGAGGGTCTTTCAGAGAAACTTACACGTGTCCCAGCTCGTGAGCGATGGTGAAGGAAGAGCTCAGGCCGTTCTCCTCGCTGATGGAGCAGCTCCGGTACGGGTCGCACATCGTTCCCAGCTCCGCCAAACCTTCAGGTTTACACACACAGAAAAAAAAAGCATGACATTATCCACCGCTTTTCCATTCGAAGGATCGCAGAGCAGCTTGGATGAGATTACGGGCCCTAAACACCTGTTGGGGCCCTGCACAGGTCACCGGGTCTGTGCTGACGTCCAGGACTCATTCATGACCCACAGCTGGTCCTGTATGATGCACTGATGACAGTCAAATGAAGCTCAGCTGACAGACTTCCTGTAGGGTCTGGTTCTGCTTCAGGAACCAGATTTCATTTCAGGAACCAGATTAAGTGACACACGAATGAAAATGTCCTTTATACGGCCTACTATTACTTAAAACAAAAACATGTGTGAAAAGATAACCCTTTGGAAAGAACTAATTTTTGCATTTTCAAAGCATTTTGAGTGCATTGCTCAGCTGTCTGTTTACAGGTGTAAGTGAACATAATGGTCATCTGTTCACTCATACTGCAGAAATAATACATCGGGACAGTCAGGAAGTCTATACATAACCAGTGTGATGTGCTGAAAAACAAAGAAAATCCTTACCTAACGTGTCACACTTGTCTTTTGCACGGCAAATGTCCTCCCTGAGGAACAAACACTCATGATACAACACACACTACACAAGTGCTTATGCTTTAATAATATGCTTTTAATGAGTTCAATCCACTGTCGCAATGAAAATCACACGATAAAAAGTTACTTAAGAAGGCAAAGGTTATAAGGTCAAAGGTCAAGTTAAGGTCACCTGGTTATGAGAAGGGCCGTGTCATGATGACCCGGGTGACTGTCGTCCAGAACATTGTGGCTTTGTTGCCACACGCAGAAGTTATGAAGTGTTGCAGTGGCGTAGAAGTTTATATTTGGTCCTTCCTGAGGAAAACACACACTTTAAAAATAAAGCAAATTATTATAGCTGATCGGAGAGAACTAACATCTCAGGTATTGCTCATTTATGTCTATTATTTCACTAAGGTATCAACACTTTTATCCTAAACTTCCACACAAATGAGTCAGCTCAGATCATTTGATGAGAAATGATTGAGATCATATTGAGATCTCATATCTTGAGCAAATCTGAGCACAGTTCGAGACATTATTGAGATCTCTTTTGGAAACTGTAGTGAGATTGTTGGGGTCAGTTTCTTTGGAGAAACATTTAAAACACAGGAGACTTCAGCGAAAGAAAATCTCAATTTAATCTCACTCCTGTCTAGGAGAAACAAACGAGAATTTAAAGAGATCTCATGGTTCTCATTTATGTCTCAGGACACTTGACAAACATCTGAGACAAGGTTGATACGTCACTGAAATAATGCATTATTATTTCAATGGACTATCAACCTCTTGAGCAAATCTGAGCACAGTTTGAGACATTATTGAGATCTCTTCTGAAACTGTATAAGAGACACATGTGATTATTATTTTTGGGAGCTTTATTTTAGAGAAACAACTGAGACACAGAGACGTCTCCATTTGATCTCACTACTGTCTAGGAGAAACAATTGAAAACACAAAGAGACATCATGTTGCTCGTTTATGTCTCAGGACACTTAATGCATTATTTCACTAAAGCATCAACTTTGTCTCAGATGTTTCCCCTAAACTTACAGATAAATGAGTCGGCTCAGATAATTTGATGGATCATATTGAGATCTCTGACTTTCAATGGCAGAAATAGTGATCTTGAGCAAATCTGAGCACAGTTTGAGACATTGAGCTCTCTTCTGAAACTGTAGAAGAGACACGTGTGCGATCTTATCAGGGGCTTTTTAGAGAAACATCTGAGACACAGGAGACCTCTCCATTTAAGTAACTTCTGTCTGGGAGAAACAACTGAGATCTCATGTTGCTCGTTTAAGTCTCAGGACACTTAATGCTCTTAGTGCAATTTTACTAAAGTATCAACTTTGTCTCAGATGTTTCCAGATCATACTGAGATCTCTGACTGTCTTGAGCAAATCTGAGCACAGTTTGAGACATTATTGAGATCTCTTGTGAAACTGTAGAAGAGACACGTGTGAGATTATTGGGGTCTTTTTCTCTGGAAAAACATCTGAGACACAGGAGACATCTCCATTTAATCTCACTGCTGTCTGGGAGAACCAAATGACAACGCAACGAGATCTCATTTGTCATTCTTCTTTCCAAAATGACATCTGATGTACCTGTTCATTATGTATGACGATGAGTTTGACGATCATGATGTTGATGAGGTTTCCTACACTGGGGTCTCTGTAGGTCGCAGCAACCTGAAACGACAGAGGCGTTTAGTCAAACATACCCATAAACCACTGCTCTTCCAAATACACTGATAAACCACAGTGACACATCAGATGTCTATGAATCATGTTTGAGGGTTTTTCTTGCCCAAAAGTCAAATGACTGTCCTGCTCTAGATCTTCTAAACCAGTTTAAAAGAGCAAAATTCCAGGTCAAATCCTGTCGTTAGACTGAAGCGATCCAACAGGAAGTCATTAGTTAACCATAAACACTGAGGGTTTAGAAGAAGCCAAAGGGGAAACCTAGACAGACGGCTACAATTACACACGGAGACAGACAGAGGGGAACATCTCCACTATAAATCACTGTCAGACGCACTAATGGAGTCTTCTGATTGGCTGAGAGCACACGCCCACACCACCATGACATCATCAGTACACTAAAACCCAATCAGATCAACATTTTATTGTTTATTCGCCTAAACAAAAGGCAGTATAATGAACCTAATTAAGCTTTGAATCTCTAGTGTGAATGTGCTCTTACTCTCACTGACAAAGTACCATGGTATTCTCTGAAGGACCTGGTGTAAATATTGTCCATATGTTGCTTTGAACAGTTTTTACTCATTTATATCTGGATTTAAACCCAAAACTGGCTCATTAAGTCAAAATATATGGACCGGAGCAGTGCAGGTGGTCAAAAGATGGTTCATATCAAAGGCCTTGTGGGTAAAAGTCCAGCCAAGTTATTATAGAGTAAATCAGTGCATGAGGTATGGAATCAATTATTGATTAAAACTATTTAATAGACTTGAACAGAATGAACGCTCGTGAGACCAACAGCAGATTCTGAGCTCAAAAACAAGTCCTCTAACAATAACACCACATCATTCATTTTTGATGGTAGAAAAGAGAAAAGAAAAGAAAAAAATGTTCATTTACTTACTACTGACATGATTGTAAGTATGTAGTGCTCCAGGTTTCGCCCGTGATGCGAACCATCTTGGTGTCGGCCGTCACCATGAGCTCAACGGCGCGGATGCGACAGGAAGCGTCTCTTGCGTGAGCGGAGCCGCTGGAATCATCTTTGGAAGGAGCCGTGCGCTTCTGCATCGCTTCCCGTATCGACATCACTTCCTCTTCCAGAGTTCTGTTGCTATGGAGACCGATGTGCTCCTTGTCGTGATGTTCTGTGCGAAAAGGAAACAAATCTTCATTAAGACTTTTACTGTATTACAGTAAGAAATAATAATAATATATATGATTAATGTATATGTAAAGGCAGTATAATTACTACAATTGATTTAAATATGCAGTTTTATTTGTATCGTGAAATATTTAACTAATATATTTAAAAATAATGGTTATACTACTACAAATAATGTTTTCTTAATATATTTAAACATTACGATTACACTAATCGGGTTTCATTATTAATAATATAAATATTTCAATATACAATTTAATAATAACAATTACTTTTATTATTACAATTCTCCATAAGCATTTTACTGTACTCAGTAAAAATGTAATATTTATAAAAGGAGTATCATTACTACAATGGGTTAAATGCACATTTTTATTTATATTTGTAAAACTTTACCTAATATAATTAGAAATAAAACATTACTAATACTAATTTATTTTAAAATATATTTATATACAAATATATAAATATTACAATTTCAGTTTTATTATTAATAATATAAATATTTCAATAAACATACATTTTATTATTAAAATTATTGTAAATATATTTATACACAAAAACATAAATAATTAGCATATAATACAAACATTACAATGTTTCAGTTTCATATATATATATATAAACAAAATAATAAGAATTATTATGATTATTTCTAAATATTGTTTAAATGTATGAAAATATTTTTAAAAATATTACAATGCATTATGAATAAAGAATCCCAAAAATTCTAAATAGATTTAAAAAATAAATATAAATAATTCATATTTAATATTTTTTGCTTTACATTTTAATATAAACATTACCATTTATTATTTCAGTTTCATTATTAATATTATAAATATTACAATATAATACGAATACCAATGAATTGTGTGTCTTTGACCCGTCAGTGACAGACTGAAGGAGTGTTTCTGTCAGCTGATCAGAGGCTGTGGAGAACAGCACAGGAGGAGGAGTGGAGCGACTGATGTGAACCGCAGGATTACATCAGAGAGAACAGCCACGTCTGACTCCAGATCAGCTGAGGCCCTGACACACTACTGCAGCGCTGATGGCATGCGTGGATCAGGATCAGGATCAGTGTGTGAGCAGAGGTCTTGATTCTCAGCTGTGTGTGTGTGTGTGTGTGTGTGTGTGTGAGAGAGAACACAGAGCTCAGCCCATTGAGGAATCTGTGAGAGAGCACAGTGATGAGCAGAGAAAGAGCTTTGCAGGACGCGCTGGACTGACGCCCGCAGAGGCACTTCCTGTCCCATCAGCCAGCTAAACCACAACCAGCAAACACTGCCCTGCCCTTAATAACATTTAAAGATACGCTTTTTATCTCAGGCAGCTGCCTTTTCATTTAGTACTAACAACTATAGACACACATAAAGCTAATACAAATATCAAAACATAACACTAAAACTTTAAACTACTACATGATACTGAATGTTGTGGTTTTATTTCTAAACATACTTTTTACAGAGTTTCATTATAATATTATAAATATTACAATATATTATTATTAATAATAAGAATAATAATAGTAATATAACAATGGTAATACAACTATAACTAATTATTATTATCATTATTAGTATTAAAACTATATATAGATATATTTAGAATAGAAATGACAAAAACAAATATTTTAATATTATAAATATTACAATATATTATAAATAATGATATTACCAGTGGTAATAACACTACTAGTAATTATTATTAATTAAAAACTCTATATTTTGATATATAAAAAAAACTAAAACTAAAAACGCACATTATAATATTAAAAACAATACAATATATTATAACTAATAATAATTACAATAACAGCAATGCTAAAAAAATCAAAAGTTGCTAAAACAAAAGTGTAAAAACTGATTCGAATGATCAGAGCCAACTCTGTAACAAACATCACTGATCTGAGAACAGAGAAATGAACTCCAGCGCTAGCGTTCAGGGAACGCTTCTCTGGGATTACACTGGCTTTAATGTCCAGTTTGAGGTCAGTTTAGGCCACTTCCCATCATCATCATCATCATCATCATCGAGCCGACACTTTGAACAAACTCCAGCGGTCGCAGCAGGAAAAACTCCAGCAAATGAAGACACACACACACACACTACCAGGACATCTGCCGTGTGTTTATTCACACAAACACACGGGTGTAAACCACCCTCGTGCTCGCGCTTCGAGTCAAGCCAGCGAGAGCGGTTGTTGTTGACGGGACCTTTGACACAAGCCTGGACTTCTTCACAAAGTTTGATGCTGATCTAAACACTGAGATCATTGATGGAAAGCCATAAATCATGAGACTGAACTCTAGCTGAAGTCAACCGGACAGTCACTGAACGCTGGGCCATACTGTACACACACTCGCTCAGTCAGATTCCACGACAGGGCTTTCGACTTTATAGTAAGAATTTTATATATATATAATTTTTACTAATATATATAGAATACAATAAATAAAGTAATACAAAAATAAATATTTAAATGCATGTTAAAATATATTTAGCAAAATAAATAAATGAAAAAATATAAATATATCTCTAAAAATATTTTTAGAAAAAAATTGAATAAATGAATCAATAACATTTTTTAAATAGATATTTTAAATACGTAAAAAATATATATTTAGCATAAATAAATAAATAAAATGTATTAATTAATAAATATATACATTTTAAAATATATTTGGCAAAAAAGCAGAAACACAATAAATAAATAACATATCTTAAAAATAAATTAATAAAGAAAATCAAACAATAATAAATGCAATCAAATTATATATATATATTTAGCAACAATTGCTTAAAATAAAATAAACTGAATGTTTTAAGGTTGTTTAAACAGATCAAAGAGTTTTCCAGGTCTGCTTTTCAATGACCATAAGAAACTTCATAAACATGCGTCATAAATCATCATAAATCATAAATGTCTGTAGAAAGGCAAGCGATTCCTCATCAGACTCATTAACATTCTTGAGCAGGCGCTCTTCTTCAGCGGAGTTATGTCTGAAAACCTGCAGACTATAATTAAGAGCAACGCATCGCCGTGAGAGCGGAGGACAGCGCTGGAGATGATGACGCAGCATCTCATGAGCTTCACCTGCCGCTGTCTGACGGTTCTCATCAGAGTTTGGACAAAAGCCCAGGAGTCTGAGTCTGACGGACGCTCCTCAGTCCGTGGGATTTTCCACATGTTTATGAATGCTATGATTCTGATAATTTACATTGAATAACATTAGTGTAATGGATCTATTTAGCTCATAAACCTCTTTTTATTTTATTACGGTTGTAGTTTTAGTTAACGAAAACAACCCTGATAAATAGCGAAAGTGAAACTTGACACTACTAAACAGAAAACATGTCAAAAACTGACTCAGCGAACCAAAGAGAGAAACACGCTGATCTTCTGAACAGAAGAGACGAATGGACCCGTATCATCCTCAACCCTCATCTCTTTCCGCCCGCCCGCCCGGTCACATGACCTGAAAGATCCAGATAAACGCACTGATCTGAACACCAGGAACATGCTCACATCTCAAACCCAAAAACTAAATTAAAGACAATTTAGATGCTTGTTGTATCATTTGAGATATTTAAAACATTTTTGTTTTCGCACACAAACTCCTAAATACATTTTACAGTTCACACACATCTATTTTTAGTCACAAACCTTAAAAAATTCAAATGAATGCGACGTTGAAGGAGCTTTATGAATTCAGAAACTCTTGTTAGTAGCGACACCGGTGGCCGTTAAGTGAACTGCAGCCAGGAATATATTGCCAAATACTTTATATACAGGAAGACTCTGATTACTTATGAATGGGAGAAAGTGCAATGCCCAGTATGGCGAATAAGCCCCGCCTTCTAAATGAAAGAGCCAATCGTTGATTAGTAAAGTCATTGCGCCACTGCAGCTGCCATTAGAAGCTCCGATGTTTCCCCATTCAAAGAGATAAGAGCTGCACTTGCATGCCCGAGAGACGTTTCTAAGATGGCCGAGTGAAAGGACTTTGTTATTGCTCACACTCGTGCACACAAGAGCGATGGTAAGATGAATATGTGAATATGTGCTGCATGCTTTCCTCTCAATAACAAAATAAACACAACAAAAAGGACAGAAAACAGCAGGTCAGAAAGCATCTGATCATAGAGATGTGGGTATGTTTGCACCAGCTCCAAGATTCACCGTTGACAGATGAGGGGATTAAAATTATAGCTATTTGAGACTATAGACTGTATAGATCTGGCTATGTGAGACTATAGTTTGAATGAATCCCTTTTGGGTGCATGACACATTGACATTTCAGTAGTGAACGGCTCTTTCGGTGTTACCCTAAACATTGTATAAGCATTAGTGTCATGTGTAATTGAACAGAAGAGAGGCTCTCGGGGCGTGTGTAAACGTCAAGTACTTTTGATTTTCCTGGCAAAAAAGTCGTAAAAATCAGTCTGCAGGCTTTCATAGACAGCCTAGGAAGTCAGGGAAAGTCTATTTTTTACTTTCATTACAAGCTGTTCACACATTTGCAATAAAATGCGGATAATACATGACAATTCTAACATATATCTCCTTTAACGGGGTTCAGTCATGACATTGGCGCAGCTCAACGTCTGACTCTGACTCTACATAAACTCAGTGTGGTTTTCAGCTTCTCTGATGACAGAGAGTGTAAATGGATCCACATTCAGGTGTCGAGATGAACCACTTTAACAGCCCATATTATGGAAACGCATCTCTCAACACGTCTCGAGGCAGCCAGAGGTGAGATCAGCACTGACGGAGCGACTGAGGCCACAAAACCACACAAACTCACCAGTGTTGCTTTAGTATCACTCTACTATTGTAGTTTTTATTTTTTATACTTTGAACTTATTATATATATATATACACACACAGATCAGGCATAACATTATGCTAATTATCCTAATATTTACATTTACATTTATGCATTTGGCAGACACTTTTATCCAAAGCAACTTACATTGCATTCAGGGTACACATTTTTACATTTTGTCAGTTCTTGCTTTCCCTGGGAATCGAACCCATGACCTTGGCGTTGCTAGCGCCACGCTCTTATGGTTTGAGTTACAGGAAATCTAATATAGTGTTGGTCCCCCTTTTGCTGCCAAACTGCCCTGACCCGTCGAGGCATGGACTCCTCTGAAGGTGTGCTGTGGTATCTGGCACCAAGATGTTAGCAGCAGATCCTTTAAGTCCTGTAAGTTGCAGTGGGGCCTCCATGGATCGGACTTGTTTGTTGAGCACATCCCGCAGATAAATATTACAAATTCTGGGAAATTGGAGGCCAAGTCAACACCTCAAACTTCGTTGTTGTGCTCCTCAAACCATTCCTGAAGCATTTGTGCTTTGTGTCAGGAGCATTATCCTGCTGGAAGAGCCACAGCCACCAGGAATACCGTTTCCATGAGAGGCTGTACATGGTCTCAACAATGCTTAGGTAGGTGGTGCGTGTCAAAGGAACATCCACATGGATGGCAGGACCCAAGGCTTCCCAGCAGAACATTGCCCAAAGCATCACACTGCCTCCGCCGGGCTCGCCTTCTTCCCATAGTGCATCCTGGTGCCATGTGTTCCCAGGAAGCCACGCACACGCACCCGGCCATCCACGTGATGTAAAGAACACGTGATTCATCAGACCAGGCCACCTTCTTCCATTGCTCCGTGGTCCAGTTCTGATGCTCACGTGCCACTGTTGGTGCTTTCGGCGGTGGACAGGGGTCAGCATGGGCACCCTGACTGGTCAGCGGCTATGCCGCCCCATACGCAACAAACTGAGATGCTCTGTGTATTCTGACACCTTTCTATCAGAACCAGCATTAACTTCTTGAGCAGTTTGAGCTCCAGTAGCTCGTCTGTTTGATCGACCACCACGGGCCAGCCTTCGCTCCCACGCATTGCATCAATGAGCCTTGGCCGCCCTTGGCCTGTGTCCGGTTCTCCACTGTTCCTTCCTTGGAGCACTTTTGATAGATCCTGACCACTGCAGACCGGGAACACCAGGTTAAATTAACTTTAAATGACAAACATTGCTTTGAGAACTAGCTGACATAAATGTATTTTTTTTCTATTAACATATATTATTTCAAGTGTTATTTTAGTATCATTGAGGTACTATGATATTAATATTTTGAATTATGTTTTTATATTATATTTTATATTTCTGTTTTTATTAAAATTTTTGTGTGCGTTTTTGTCTTTTTATGTCTATATGATGTTTATTCATTTTATTACAATTGCATTACATTCAATTAAATGAAAATTAGAAACATTGCTTTGGCGGCTAGCTACAAGTAAAGTTTTTCTTTACTGAAAATCTTTTCCCCACAGGTTTTATTGTTAGTTAACTATAATAATCCGGAAACTCACAAGCTCGCACCGCGTTACAATCACACACACATTCAGACATTCAGAGTCGATTAGAGGACGATTCGCCTGTCTCTCACAATCAAGAGATCTGAGATGGATGGATGCCAGGCCCGCGACAAACATTCAACCGTATCTCGTGACAACAATCGCTTCAGAGATAAACACACTGCGTTTGTTCTCCGCCGTTGTCTGTTTCAAACAAGTGCTTTAGAGGAGATGACGGAGGCAAAACACCCTCATCGCCTCCATTCAGCAGAGAACAGACACAAACACAGCAAAACATGTTCATGCAGGAAGAGAAATCACACATTAATATCACAAACTGTGCTCGTTTGGGTCTGTTTGAGCGGAAAAATCTGAGATTAAAGTTGATGCATAAAACTAAACACACTTGAGAACTTCATTAAATTAACTCATGAGCCATGAAAGAGCAACCTTTGAACAATAAACTTTCAGGAAGCATAACGTCATCGGCTGTCCACATGGCATTTTCCTCCAATCTGGGACAGTTGGCACTATCCGAAGCAACGTCCCATCTTCCCTTTCATCCTCCTCTGTGTCTCTCTCCATCCAATCACAGCTCTGATTTAAGACAAGACTCCTCTTTCAAGCCAGACATAAAGAAGTGCAGGCAGGGGCCGTGGCATCACTGACCCTCACAAAGACGGCCTTTATGTGTCCGCACAACCTGCTGAGGACGCTTGAAGAGAAAGAATCCCTCCAAACCATCCTGAACCGCTGAGGAGAGTCTCACTACAGCAACTCACAAAAAAAACAAAAAACACTTTATTCTACAGTGTCCTTGTTACATATATCGCATGTACTTACTATAGTAATAACAGTAACTTATGCAAAATTACATGCAACTAACCCTCAACCAAACCATAACCTTTAAGGTAACATAGTTGCATTGTACTTACTTAAGTACTGAGTAACATTAATTAACTACTTAATGTACTTAGGGATACGCTTAGGTTGAGTTACTTGTAATTATGCATAATTTACTGTTACATTTTACTGTTACATTATTTACTGTTAATAACATGCAACTACGTCACCTTAAACTAAAGGGTAACACTTTATTTTAGTGTCCTTGTTACACGTTACATGTAGTTACTGTAGTAATAACTATAAATTATGCATAATTACATGCAACTGTAACCCCTCCTGTTCGAACCACCATTTCGCACAGCAACTACTACCTGGCCTCCGTTACACTCACCCCTAAACCTCACTCCCATCCGGGTCACGGCACCAATGTAACCCCTCCAGTTCGAACCACCCGCTCCAAGCGGGACTTGAACCCGGGTTTGCTGGCATGAGAGTCAGACGCCTAACAAGGAGGCTAAAGGTTGCAACCTCTAAAGTCAGTCGCTAGAGCGTCTCTTGAGATCAGAGGAGTGAGGTTTACTACGCACAGCAAGTACTAACTGGCCTCCGTTACACAGCCAAACCCTATTCTTAACCCTAATCCTATAGTAAATATCGTGTAGTTAATTATTATTACTTAGTACTTAAATATACAATTACACTGTAACATTGACACCTTAAAATAAATTAGTGTAACCCTTTATTTTAAGGTAACATAAAGGTTACATTGTGCTTACTAAGTACTGAGTAATATTAATGAACTACATGTATTTAGGTTACGCTTTTAGGTTTAGTTTAGGATAGTTATTTGTAATTATGCATAATTTACTACGCCGCCTTAAACTAAAGGGTAACACTTTATTTTAGTGTCCTTGTTACATGTTATATGTAGTTACTGTAGTAATAACTATAAACTATATATAATTACATGCAACCAAACCCTATTCCTATCCCTAATCCTATAGTAAGTACATGTAGTTAATAATTATTACTCAGTACTTAAATATACAAGTACACTGTAACAATGACACATAAAAAAAAAGTAACAACCAAATAAAGTGTTACCCATTAGTCTTATACAAGATGCCTGAATGATAGTTTGGAGTTGAAATTGAATTATGAACATAGAATCGTCAGTCATTCATTTTCCAACCAAGCTTTGAGTATCACTGTAGTTGTGTTAATTATGGGAGTGTTTATTGTCTAATCACAGGCGTTACAGAAGGTCATGTGATCTGAATCTGAAAATAAACAGACTTTTTAAAAATTCTTGAAACGAGACAAATTCTGTTTGAGAAGCATCTTTGCACAAGATATTGGGATATTGGGTTTGTTTGGTTAACAGTGTTGGGAAAGATACTTTTAAAAAGTAATGTGTTACAATATTGTGTCACTCTAAAAAGTAACTAATTGTGTTACTTGAGTTTACTTTTTATGAAAAGTAATGTGTTACGTTACTTTTGTGATACACTTTAAAGAATATGATCAATAAGTTATGACAACATATGTTTTTACATTGCTTTAACTCATCAAAATAAAATAAAGCAAATTTCAACTTCTTCAAGTCGGTTTAATGACTTCTTAAGTTGATTGTACTTAATTTAGGACAGCAACTTTTTTGTTTTACAGGGTACTTTTTCTCACCTGGATTGGGCTTGCTTGTTTTATAAAAACAAAACAAAATCGATTTTGGTAAATGTAAAGGCCTTTCACACCAAAAGTGAACTTAATAAGCTGAACTGAATTTGCATTTACCTGCTTTTATTCATTTTGGAGGATTACAATAACCACTTACCACTCACTCCCGATTCCCCTCAACATGAGGACAGGACAGAGTCAGTCAATACATGGGAAAACTAAAGTAACTTGAGTTACTTTTTTGAAAAAATAAATTTAAAAGTAATGCATTACTTTGGACGTTACTTTGGATTAAAGTAAATTAATCTAAAAAGTAAAGTTCAGTATGACATTAGTTCAGTGTATATATAAAATATAAAATATACCATTATATATAATTATACATACACACTGTAAAAAATGCTGGTTGTTTCAACCCAAATGTGGATCAAATATGGGCAAACTCAAGCGTTGGGTCCCAGCTGTCCATATTTGACCCACATTCAGGTTGAAATAACCTAGCATTTTTTATAGTGTACATATAATTACATTTAAAAAATTATGAAAAATAATTTACATATATTTTGTTTAAGCACAAACAAAGACTTAATATCTTCAGACATTCTGCTTCTCAGTAAAAGTCTTGATTTAAGAATGTTTGGATATTTATTGCTGGAAAACAGGACAGAAACACTGAGGAAAAGCATAATTTTTGCAGTGATTCACTAAAGCCCTTTTACCGGGTTAGTTTAGTGTCTTTAGGCTCAGATCTTTGAACACACAGATCCAGGAGGGCTGCTTTCTGCCAGCTATGTGTCATGCACAAAAACAATTACCAAAGTACATGAAGCGTTTGCCCCATAAAACCCTGAAGATCCCGGTTAATCTGTCTGCCTTTGCAGCATTCATCTGGAGTTCTGGCACTCCTCAAACACAAAAACAAACAGAGCCGCTCTGAAACTGAGCTGTCCTGGCAGCGCCGGTGCTCAGAGGCCAGCGAACCACTAACTACACCAGATTAAGTCCAGGCGCTCCAGCTCTTCCATGCTTTGGCGGCGCTTGGCTCGGCGTGTGCGTGCCGTTGCGAGCCGAACCGCGCTTAAAGACTCTTGGATCTCTGGCACCAGCGGAAGGAGAGGCTGGGGCGGCAGGTGCCGCGGCGCAGTGGGTGATCAACCTCACCAGAGCCCCTTTGAGACAAGGCGCTTCAGCCGCAGCCATCTTTAAAACAGCTGTTTCAGTCATGCAAGTACAGATCCTATCACTTAGAATGGGAAACATCAAATTCTCCATAAATTTCATATCTGAAAATCCCAATGAAATCAGCTGCAGTGATGCAAATGACTTTACCTTTCAGCGATTGGCTGTTTTGTTTACTTGCATTGCAGCTCACTAGATGACAACTAGTGATACACAGCTGAGATCTGGAGCAATGAACGAGCAGCATCTGAGACTCGGAACCTCAGTTATCAGTGTCTATTTCAGGACAGACGCTGAGAAAGCAAAGGTGTTAATCGGCGAACCGCGCGTCTGCAAACAGATAGAAGTGACTCATTTGTCTGGCCGTGACATGCAAAGCTTTGGAAATATTTTCCAGCAACACCTGCAATCTAATACAGCGCTTAGATCTTTGCATTTCTAATCGCGTGATGCTATAATGGCACGCTTATTGGAACATTAGTGGTGTCTGGTCATCACTACTTAGCGCTCATAGAGATCACATCTCTAACTTGCCAAGTATTAAAGTTTGCATCATCCTGCTCGTCTGAATCATATTTAGAGACTAGGCGAGAAAAAAACACATAAAAAAGACCCAGAACACTGTAGCAACCACCTAGCAACTGTAACTAGATGAATAAAGTTTGGGAACAAGCTTTGATGATGGCTTGAGGAAAGCCTAGCCTGAAAGTTTTTATGTATGCATGTCTGTATGTCTGTATGTATGTATGTATGTATGTCTGTATGCATGCATGTATGTATGTATGCATGCATGTATGCATGCATGTGGCTGTATGTATGTAATGCATGTATGTATGTATGTATGTCTGTATGCATGCATGCATGTCTGTATGCATGCATGTATGCATGTCTCTCATTATGTATGCATGCATGTATGTCTGTATGCATGCATGTATGTCTGTATGCATGCATGTATGTCTGTATGTATGTATGTATGTCTGTATGTATGTATGTATGCATGCATGTATGTCTGTATGCATGCATGTATATGTATGCATGTAATATGTATATCTGTATGCATGCATGTATGTCTGTATACATGCATGTATGTCTGTATGTATGTATGTATATGTATGTATGTATGCATGCATGTATGTCTGTATCACATGCATGCATGTCTGTATCATGCATGCATGCATGCATGCCTGTATGCATGTCTGTATGTATGTATGTATGTATGTATGCATGCATGCATGTATGTCTGTATGTATGCATGCATGTATGTCTATGTATGTATGCATGCATGTATGTATGTATGTATGCATGTATGTATGTCTGTATGTATGTATGCATGTATGTCTGTATGTATGTATGTATGTATGTATGTATGTATGCATACCATGGATATGTCTATATACATGCATGTATGTCTGTATGCATACATGTATGTCTGTATGTATGTCTGTATGTATGTATGTATGCATGCATGCATATATGTCTATACATGCATGGCATATGTATGTATGTATGTATAACTATAATATGTATGCATGTCTGTATGTATGTCTGTATGCATGTATGTCTGTATGTATGTCTGTATGTCTGTATGTATGTATGTATGCATGCATGTATGTCATATATGTATGTATGTATGTATGTATGTATGTATGTATGCATGTCTGTATGTCTGTATGTATGTCTGTGTATGTGGATGGATGGATGGATGGATGGATGATAGATGTATGCATGAATGTACATATATGATGTATGTATGATGGATGTATGTATGCATGGATGTATGTATGTATGGATGGATGTGTGCATGTATGGATGGATGTGTGCATGTATATGGATGGATGTGTGCATGTATGCATATACTGTATGTATGATGTAGCACATGTATGTATGATTTATGAATTTATACATATGTATATATGTATGCATGTATGCATGGATGCATGTGTGAAAATAATGAGATAAGATGGATATTAAGATGTGTGCGTAACGTATATGTATGTATGTATGGATGGATGGATGTGATGGATGTGTGGATGGATGGATGATGTGTATATGTGCATACATGTATGTATGGATGGATGTATGGATGGATGGATGTGTGGATGGATGGATGGATGTGTATACAAACTTATCATGTATATAGATAATGGATGTGTGATGGATGGATGAGATAGATGGATAAGATGGATAGATAGATATGATGAATGTGTACATGTATACATGCACATATGTATGGATGAATATGCAGATAGATAGATGTGTTGGATGTATAGATAGATGGATGTGTAGATGTATATATGTATGCATACTTGTGTATACATACATAGATAGATAAATAGATAGATAGATATGTAGATGTATGTATATATGTATACATGCATGAATAGATGAATGGATAGATGAATGTGTGGATGTGATAGATGAATGAATGTAATAGATGTATGTATGTATATATATGCTATGCACGCCATAGATAGATAGATAGATAGATAGATTGAGTAGATAGATGTGTAGATACTTATGTATATATACCTGTATGTATACATACATAGATAAGATAGATGGATGGATGGATGGATGTGTGGATGCATGTATGCATGCATGCATGCATGGATGGATGGATGTATGCGTATTGATGGATGTAAGAATGGATGTATTTATGGATGTTTGGATGGGTGTGTAGATGGATCTTGAATCAGGAATACGCTTCCCCTCACATCTCTTCTTCTTCTCTGATCACCGATGGCAGAGTAGGGGCAACCTGTCACTCATATAGAATCCTCAAGCAACAAACCACTTCATCCAACCATCCAGTCAATTCCCCACAAGACAAAATCAAGCCCGCCCTACATTTGTTCTTGTTCCTGAAGCGTTTCACTCAGATATCTGGCACAATAGGGAAAGGAAAGAGCGAGTAACTTCCCTTTCATAAGCGACTTAAAACACAGACAGTGGTGCAATAGCGCTGGCGCTGAATCATCTGCTTCAAAGCACTTTCGATATCTGAGCATCAGACTCCCTTATCAGATTGAACCAAGGCAGGACACTTTCATCCTCACATCAGTCTGCTCAAGTCTCTGATGGCTAACCCGATCATACCGCTGCATCTTCACAATAGAGAGATGCGAAGGTGTGTAGATGGAAGAGTTCAATCTTAAAAATCATTTACACCCTCTCGTGTGTAAAGGCTCAAACTATTATTTCATATGTCGATTAAGCACTTACAGCACTGCAGAATGACGCTTTATTAAAGAGGTCATACAGGTTTGATCAATGATATGTAAATGATGTAAGACAGAACTTGGATTTCTGCATCTATTATCTCTTTAAGATCACACTAAATGCGTTTTGACTTGAAGGATCACGCAGGCCAGTGTTTCGTGTGTGTCGGAGATTTCTGCAAAGTGTCTGGAGCTGATTTACTTATTAGATGAAGAATTCTCCAACTTGGCTCATAATGAAGACGCTTTAATCCTCACAATAACCCCACGCCAGCATGCTTAAAACTGCTTTGCTGAGAATGGAAACACTGACTTTCCACACGCTCAGATCCTGAGCATTCGTGATTCCAGCTCTGAAATGCAAGAAGCCGGAAGCTGTTACCTGAGAGGAGGTGCATCGCCGCGTGTCAGGTGACTTCCTGTCTGCGTGGCGCCTGTAGACGAGGTGAGGCTTGCTATGCTCTTCCTCATACTCCTCACTCTCCATCGGCGCTCAGGAAGCGGCTCCAGGAAAGAACTGACCACTGTGTGTCGTGAACGTGCCGATCTGAAGGCTGAGCAAAATGCCACAGATTGAGTCATACATGATGATTTCTGACGGTCATGCTCTCTTACTTTAATGAGTGATCAGATTTATTGGTATTCACCCGCGCTACCAGTAGTTTTATAAACACGTCTTAGAGAAATACATCTTGAGACAAAATAAATGGGCAAAGCACATTGCCTTTAAGATCTGTCCGTGCAAGCTTACTTTCAGTTGCATTAGTGAAAGGTGATTTTAAAGATGGTCCACTTCATGCTGTATAATAACACCTCTTGTC
>CM031967.1:378820-428820 GCA_018749465.1 Paracanthobrama guichenoti
ACATCTGCTCCCATCAGACGTCAAGTCTCTTTCAGGGAAGACCTTGCATTTTCCAACGCTGACAATGCCAGACCACACACTGCATCAATTACAACATCGCATTGGCTGCGTAGAAGAAGGATCCGGGTACTGAAATGGCCAGCCTGCAGTCCAGATCTTTCACCCATAGAAAACATTTGAGCATCATAAGAGGAAGATGCCACAAGAAGACCTAAGACAGTTGAGCAACTAGAAGCCTGTATTAGACAAGAATGGGGCAACATTCTATTCCTAAACTTGAGCAGCTTGTCTCCTCAGTCCCCAGGCGTTTGCAGACTGTTAGAAAAAGAAGAGGGGATGCCACACAGTAGGAAACATGGCCTTGTCCCAACTTTTTGTGAGATGTGTTGATGCCATGAAATTTAAAATCAACTTATTCTTCCCTTAAAATGATACATTTTCTCAGTTTAAACATTTGATATGTCATCTATATTTGTATTCTGAATAAAATATTGAAATTTGAAATTTCCACATCATTGCATTCTGTTTTTATTCACAATTTGTACAGTGTCCCAACTTTTCTGGGATCGGGTTTGTATTTGCATCGGTTGATTGCACCTTTAAACAACTTATCTTACAGAAACGCTATACATTTATTAAAATGTATTTAATATATTCAAAAACATTAATTAACATCATTCAGTTGGTTTAACTGTAACTCTGGGTCGCACTCCACCTGACATTTCAAACTTCAGCGAATAATCGGCAGCTGGCAGCAGGAAGAGCTAATGGCAGCCGACAGGACCGGTATGAGAGGGTAACACTCGAAATTAAACATCAAGATTCAAGAGTTTTATTTATCACATACACAGTTATATACAGAATATACAACCGGCAGTGAAATGTAAAAACTGTCACACTGAATGTCACGGTTACCCGTCTGTTGTTTAGCCTGCATCCTTCTGTAACAAATGTGCACTGTGTCTTCCTAGAAAACATGAATTAGTGATTACTAATATTCAAAAGTTAAAGTCAAAAATGGCCTGAATTCACATAGTCTATTCCTTCCCTTCTTGATTTGTGACACCAGCAGTTTCACTGATAGGAGTCCTGCTGCAGCACAGTAGATGCATTCAAAAAGACACTTTAAACGTCCCAAAATACTTTTGATAAATAAATTAAAATTGTATTATGCTTACCTGAGTAAAGTCAAACTCCCAGCCCGGCACAATATACAGTATAGTACTGGTCACCATGAACTTCTCTAGTTAGTGTCGACTCTTCTGTTTTGATAAGTTCATGTTTGACAGACAGTACTGGGACCAATGATGCTAATTATACATCTAAAATACAGTATACAAGACGATTAACAATCTCTGCCCATCTTGACTTCTGAGAGACACTGCCACTCTGAGAAGGCTCTTTTTATACCACTTTTATACTAATTCACTGCTCCATACATACAACGCATATATGGCATATATATATATATATATTTATATTGTTTTGCACTTCTTGTTACTGAAATGTAATGATATGATTGAGTTACAGCATAAATTAGTCAGAGGATTAAAATAAAAGCTAACTGAAACCAGAGTAAAATGCATTTCCGTTTGGCGGGGAAATAGACGTCATCCAGGCGGAAGTGACGAGCCGTTGCTATATCCGCCGCCGCTGCTGTTAATGAAGAAGCTCATTCGTGATGATCTGATCGCTGCGCGGATGGACAGCTGTGATTGTGGGAGTGTCTTATCGATCGTATCAGTTTATAATCAAACACACAGATGATCAGAGACACGCTGTGATGAAGTGACGTGTGTTTCTCAGGAGTGTGTGTGTGTGTGTGTGTGTGTGTGTGAGAGAGAGAGTGATGGCTGGGAAGGTGAAGTGGGTGACGGACATCGAGAAGTCGGTGCTGATCAATAACTTTGAGAAGAGAGGATGGGTCCAGGTGACGGACAGCGACGACTGGAACTTCTACTGGCAAGAGCCGTCTTCATCTCATCCGCTGCAGCTGACATGCACTGAGTTCAGGCCGAACATAACCGAGACATGCAATAAACAGCCGCACTCATGTTAAATTAACCTTCGCTTTTATGCTTCTGTTCTTCATTTTATTTTGTGCTTCCGTCATTTTTAGTAGTAATAAGTCTTCCCCATACTGAAGTGTTACAAACACTGCACTGGCTTAGGCTGATATTACCCACAAGCCCTTGTGCCGCACCGTTTGCAGGTTGTCATTTACACACACACACACACACACACACACACACACACACACACACGTCTCATGTTTACAGTGATGTGGTCTCTTTGGTAGGATGAGCATCCAGACCATCCGCAGCGTGTTCAGCGTGGACACCGGCTACCGGCTGACTGACGACCAGATGGTCAACCACTTCCCCAACCACTACGAGCTGACCAGGAAGGACCTGATGATCAAGAACATCAAGCGCTACCGCAAAGACCTGGAGAAGGAGGCCAGTCCCTTGGCCGAGAAAGGGCGACGCAGCGGAAATACCTCTACCCTGGGTAAAGCGAGCCGCGCTCCCTTCCTCTCGCCTCTCTCGTGTGTGCCGCCGCTCGCTCCGTCTCTGACCGTAGATTTCGTTCCGGTGACGTTCATGCTGCGACCGACTACAATCTGTTCGTGGAGGTTCGGAAGAAGCCCGTCCAGCACGTGGATCATGAAGCCGTGCGGGAAGGCGCAGGGAAAGGCATCTTCCTCATCAACAAGCTCTCAGATCAAGAAGTGGTCCGCGACAGCCACACGTCCTCGTAAGATCGCATGTAGTGAGGCCTGACTGTGTTTTCGTTTTCGGACACAATGTTTTGTTTTCGTTTTAAGCCACGTTCGTTTTGGACACAATGTTTTTACGACGTTTTAGACACATTTCGTTTTGTTTAGCCCCAATGTTTAATGTTTCGACCCAATGTTTCGTTTTCGACACAATGTTTTGTTTTAGACACAATGTTGCGTTTTAGACCCAATGTTTCGTTTCCGACACAATGTTGCGTTTTAGACGTTTCGTTTTCGCCCCAATGTTTCGTTTTCGCCCCAATGTTTTGTTTTAGACCCCAATGTTTTGTTTTAGACACAATGTTTAGTTTCGACCGACAATGTTTAGTTTTACGCCCCAATGTTTAGATTTTAGCCACAATGTTTTGTTTTAGACACAATTTTGCGTTTTAGACAATGTTTTAGACGTTTTTACACAATGTTTTGTTTTAAACACAATGTTTTGTTTTCGACACAATGTTGCGTTTCCGACACAATGTTGCGTTTCCGACACAATGTTGCGTTTCCGACACAATGTTGCGTTTCCGACACAATGTTGCGTTTCCGACACAATGTTTTGCTTTCGACACAATGTTGCGTTTGTGTTTGAGCTGCGTTAGTTTCCGACGTTGTGTTTTAGTTTTGCGTTTTTAGACCAGGTTTTTTTAGACGTTTTAGACACAATGTTGCGTTTTAGACCCAATGTTTAGTTTTAGACCGTTTACGACACAATGTTTGCGTTTCGACCCAATGTTGCGTTTCCGACACAATGTTTTGTTTCCGACACAATGTTTTGTTTCGACACAATGTTGCGTTTTAGACATGTTGCGTTTCGTTTCGACAATGTTTAGTTTCGTTTCGACACAATGTTGCGTTTCCGACACAATGTTTCGTTTCCGATTTTAGACACAATGTTGTGTTTTAGACACGTTTCGTTTTGTTTAGTTTTCGACCGTTTAGTTCGACCCAATGTTGCGTTTCCGACCCAATGTTTAGTTTTCGACACAATGTTTAGTTTTCGACACAATGTTTAGTTTTAGACACACACAATGTTTAGTTTTAGACACAATGTTTTGTTTTCGACACAATGTTGTGTTTTAGACACAATGTTCGTTTCGACCCAATGTTGCGTTTCCGACCCAATGTTTAGTTTTTAGTTTTAGACCCAATGTTGCGTTTTAGACCCAATGTTTCATTTCGACACAATGTTGTGTTTTAGACACGTTCGTTTTACGACCCAATGTTTGCGTTTCCCAATGACCGACAATGTTTAGTTTTTACCCAATGTTGCGTTTTAGACCCAATGTTGCGTTTCGACACAATGTTTTGTTTCCGACACAATGTTGCGTTTCGACACAATGTTGCGTTTTTACCCAATGTTGCGTTTCGACACAATGTTTTGTTTCCGACACAATGTTTTTAAACACAATGTTTTAGACACGTTTTCCCGACGTTTCGACACAATGTTGCGTTTCGACCCAATGTTGCGTTTTAGACACGCAATTTGCGTTTTAGACACGTTTCGACCAATGTTTTTAGACACGCAATGTTTTTTTAGACACAATGTTGCGTTTTTTAGTTTCGACACACAATGTTGCGTTTTCGACCCAATGTTTGCGTTTCGACACAATGTTTCGTTTTAGACACAATGTTTTGTTTTTTGCGTTTTTAAACAATGTTTTACGACACGATGTTTCGTTTCGACACAATGCGTTTTTAGACACAATGTTGCGTTTCGTTCCGACACAATGTTTGCGTTTCCGACACAATGTTGCGTTTTTAGACACAATGTTTTGTTTTAGACACAATGTTGCGTTTTACACAATGTTTTGTTTTGACACAATGTTTTTAGGCAATGTTCGTTTCGACACAATGTTGCGTTTTCCGACACAATGTTGCGTTTTCGACACAATGTTCGTTTCCGACACAATGTTGCGTTTCCGACACAATGTTCGTTTCACACAATGTTGCGTTTTGCGTTTTAGACACAATGTTGCGTTTCCGACACAATGTTTTTGTTTTCGACACAATGTTTTGTTTTAAGACACAATGTTGCGTTTCGACACAATGTTTCGTTTCCGACACAATGTTTCGTTTCCGACACAATGTTTCGTTTCCGACACAATGTTTCGTTTCCGACACAATGTTGCGTTTCCGACACAATGTTTCGTTTCCGACACAATGTTGCGTTTCCGACACAATGTTGCGTTTCGACACAATGTTGCGTTTTAGACCCAATGTTTTGTTTTACACAATGTTGTTTTAGGCGTTTTTTCCGACACACGGTTTCGTTTCCGACACAATGTTTCGTTTCCGACACAATGTTTTTTAAACACAATGCGTTTCGACACAATGTTTTTCCGAGTTTCCGACACAATGTTGCGTTTCCGACACAATGTTGCGTTTTCGACACAATGTTTTGTTTCCGACACAATGTTGCGCCCAATGTTTTTAGACCCAATGTTTTGTTTTAGACACAATGTTGCGTTTCCGACACAATGTTGCGTTTCCGACACAATGTTGCGTTTCCGACACAATGTTGCGTTTCCGACACAATGTTTCGTTTCCGACACAATGTTGCGTTTCCGACACAATGTTGCGTTTCCGACACAATGTTGCGTTTCCGACACAATGTTGCGTTTTAGACCCAATGTTTTGTTTTAGACACAATGTTGCGTTTTTAGACGGTTTCGTTTCGACACAATGTTTCGTTTCCGACACAATGTTTGTTCCGAGAACAATGTTCCGTTTCGACGTTGTTTTTGACACAATGTTGCGTTTCCGACACAATGTTTACGTTTTACACAATGTTTCGTTTAGACACAATGTTGCGTTTCCGACACAATGTTGCGTTTCGACACAATGTTGCGTTTCCGACACAATGTTGCGTTTCGACACAATGTTGCGTTCAAACACAATGTTGCGTTTTAGACACAATGTTTTGTTTCGACGACAATGTTTAGTTTTAGACACAATGTCTTCGTTTCCGACACAATGTTTTTCGACACAATGTTGCGTTTCGACACAATGTTTTATTTTCCGACACAATGTTTAGCGTTTCGACACAATGTTTAGTTTTAGACACAATGTTTTTCGACGTTTTGCGACACAATGTTTCAGTTCGACACAATGTTTTTCGTTTCGACCGACACAATGTTCGCGTTTCCGGTGAAACACAATGTTCGTTTCGACACAATGTTTTTTAGACACCAATGTTTCGTTTTCGACACGTTTTTTAAACGGTGTTTTCGACACAATATTGCGTTTTAGACCCAATGTTTTGTTTTTCGACACAATGTTGCGTTTTAGACAATGTTTAGTTTTAGACACAATGTTTTTAGTTTTTCGACACAATGTTGCGTTTTGACACAATGTTTTCGTTTCGACACAATGTTGCGTTTCCGACACAATGTTTTCGACACAATGTTGCGTTTCCGACACAATGTTGCGTTTTCGACACAATGTTTTGTTTCCGACACAATGTTGCGTTTTAGACACAATGTTGCGTTTCCGACACAATGTTGCGTTTTAGACACAATGTTTAGTTTTACACAATGTTGCGTTTTAGACCCAATGTTTTTCCGACACAATGTTGCGTTTCCACGACACAATGTTTAGTTTTCCGACACAATGTTTCCGTTTAGACACAATGTTTCAGTTTTAGACACAATGTTGTGTTTTAGACACGTTTCGTTTTCGACCCAATGTTGCGTTTCCGACCCAATGTTTAGTTTCGACACAATGTTTTGTTTCACAATGTTGCGTTTTTACACAATGTTGCGTTTCCGACACAATGTTGCGTTTCCGACACAATGTTTAGTTTCGACACAATGTTTTTCGACCAATGTTTCGTTTCGACACAATGTTGCGTTTTTTCGTTTCGACCAATGTTTCGTTTCGACCCAATGTTTCATTTTAGACACAATGTTGTGTTTTAGACAACGTTTGCGTTTCGACCCAATGTTGCGTTTCCGACCCAATGTTTAGTTTTCGACACAATGTTTTGTTTTCGACACAATGTTGCGTTTTCGACACAATGTTGACACAATGTTGCGTTTTAGACCCAATGTTCGTTTCCGACCCAATGTTTAGTTTTTCGACCCAATGTTGTTTAGTTTTAGACACAATGTTTCATTTTTCGACACAATGTTGTGTTTCCGACACAACGTTTTGTTTCGACCCAATGTTGCGTTTCCGACCCAATGTTTAGTTTTAGACACAATGTTTGCGTTTTTACGACCCAATGTTGCGTTTCCGACGCAATGTTTTTTTCGACACAATGTTTTGTTTCCGACACAATGTTGCGTTTTCGACACAATGTTTTGTTTTCGACACAATGTTGCGTTTTCGACACAATGTTTCGTTTTCGACACAATGTTGCGTTTTCGACCCAATGTTGCGTTTAGACACAATGTTTAATGTTTCCGACACAATGTTGCGTTTCGACACAATGTTGCGTTTCCGACACAATGTTGCGTTTCCGACACAATGTTGCGTTTTAGACACATTTCGTTTTCGACACAATATTGCGTTTTAGACCCAATGTTTTGTTTTCCGACACAATGTTGCGTTTTAGACCCAATGTTTTGTTTTAGACACAATGTTGCGTTTTTAGACGGTTTCGTTTCCGACACAATGTTGCGTTTCCGACACAATGTTGCGTTTCCGACACAATGTTGCGTTTTAGACCCAATGTTTTGTTTTAGACACAATGTTGCGTTTTTACACAATGGTTTCGACGTTGCGTTTCCACACAATGTTTGCGTTTCCGACACAATGTTTACGTTTCGACACAATGTTTGTTTCGACACAATGTTTCGACACAATGTTCGCGTTTCGACACAATGTTGCGTTTCCGACACAATGTTGCGTTTCCGACACAATGTTGCGTTTCCGACACAATGTTGCGTTTCCGACACAATGTTGCGTTTTAGACCCAATGTTTTGTTTTAGACACAATGTTGCGTTTCCGACAATGTTTGCGTTTCCGACACAATGTTTTGTTTCGACACAATGTTTCCGTTTTTCGACACAATGTTTAGTTTCGTTTCCGACACAATGTTGCGTTTCCGACACAATGTTGCGTTTCCGACACAATGTTGCGTTTTAGACACAATGTTGCGTTTCCGACACAATGTTGCGTTTCCGACACAATGTTGCGTTTTAGACCCAATGTTTTGTTTCGACACAATGTTGCGTTTTAGACAGGTTTCGTTTTAGACACAATGTTGCGTTTTCGACCCAATGTTTCGTTTTCGACACAATGTTTCGTTTTCGACCCAATGTTGCGTTTCCGACACAATGTTGCGTTTTCGACACAATGTTTTGTTTCCGACACAATGTTGCGTTTTAGACATGTTGCGTTTCCGACACAATGTTGCGTTTCCGACACAATGTTGCGTTTCCGACACAATGTTGCGTTTTAGACATGTTTCGTTTCCGACACAATGTTGCGTTTCCGACACAATGTTGCGTTTTCGACCCAATGTTTTGCGTTTCCGACACAATGTTGCGTTTTAGACCGCGTTTTTCGACAATGTTTCGACCCAATGTTGCGTTTCGACCCAATGTTGTTTAGTTTTTCGACACAATGTTGTGTTTTAGACACGTTTCAGTTTTAGACCCAATGTTGCGTTTCCGACCCAATGTTGCGTTTTTTCCGACCCAATGTTTAGTTTTCGACCCAATGTTGCGTTTTAGACCCAATGTTTCATTTTCGACACAATGTTGTGTTTTAGACACGTTCGTTTTCGACCCAATGTTGCGTTTCCGACCCAATGTTTAGTTTTCGACCCAATGTTGCGTTTTCGACCCAATGTTGCGTTTCCGACACAATGTTTTGTTTTTTTAGACCAATGTTTTGTTTTGACACAATGTTTTTAGGCGTTTCGACACAATGTTGCGTTTCCGACACAATGTTTGTTTTGCGTTTCGACACAATGTTGCGTTTTAGACACAATGTTGCGTTTTAGACACGTTGCGTTTTCGACACAATGTTGCGTTTTAGACCCAATGTTTTGTTTTTCGACACAATGTTTACGTTTCGACACAATGTTTCACACAATGTTGCGTTTTGAGACAATGTTTCGTTTCCGACACAATGTTGCGTTTCCGACACAATGTTGCGTTTCCGACACAATGTTGCGTTTTAGACACAATATTGCGTTTTAGACCAATGTTTTGTTTTAGACACAATGTTGCGTTTTTAGACTGTTTGTTCGTTTTAAGTTTTTCGACACAATGTTGCGTTTCCGACACAATGTTGCGTTTTTGCGACACAATGTTGCGTTTTAGACCCAATGTTTTGTTTTAGACACAATGTTTCGTTTCGCGTTTTTAGACAATGTTTTGTTTGTTTTGTTTTCGACCCAATGTTGCGTTTTTAGACCCAATGTTTTGTTTTTTCGAATGTTTTGTTTCGACACAATGTTGCGTTTTTCGACCCAATGTTGCGTTTTCGACCCAATGTTGCGTTTTCGACCCAATGTTGCGTTTTAGACACAATGTTGCGTTTTCGACCCAATGTTGCGTTTTAGATACAATGTTTTTTTATCGACACAATGTCTCGTTTTAGTCCCAATGTCTCGTTTTAGACACAATGTCTCGTTTTCAAGATTCAAGATTCAAGAGTTTTATTTGTCACATACACAGTTATATACAGAATATACAACCGGCAGTGAAATGTAAACAGGTCCGCTCCATGGACAGTGCAAATTCACAGTTAAAAACACAAGGAAGAAATTATAATAGAAATAGGATATAAAAAAGTACTATCTATATATATATATATATGTCTATATCTGTAGAATTATAAATAATCAAGTCAAGAGAAAAAAAAAAGGTAACAAATAAGGATAAAGTGGAATAAAATAATTGAAGTAGACTTTGCAGTGAGTAAACTGTAGACTTATAAATATGTGGTTAACAAATGTATAAAGAGTATAATGTGCAAACAGGTTTATGACAGGTTGTTACACAGTAACAACGAGAACAGAAAGTGCAGTGCAATGTCAGTGTATCGATGTTTATCCTGGCGTGAAGTCACGTGATGTTAAGTGACTGAGTTCAGGAGTCTGATGGCCTGGGAAGAAGCTCCTCCTGAGTCTCTCAGTTTTGGCCATCAGGCTTGAGCGCTTACCAGATGGTAGCAGCGTGAAATGAGGGTTTGCAGGGTGATTAGAGTCCTTGATGATCTTGGTAGCTCTACCTTTGCAGCGTTTGGTGTAGGCGTCCTGCAGAGGCGGGAGAGCTGACCCTGAGATACGCTTCGGATAAGCGCCACGACTCTTTGCAGGGCTTTGCGGTCATGACTGGTGCTGTTCCCATACCACGCTGTGATGCACTGAGTTAAAACACTTTCTATCGCCCCTAAATAGAAAGTTTTCAGGATAGCTGGTGAAACCTGAATTTCCTCAGCTGGCGCAGGTGGTACAGTCTTTGCCTGGCTTTTTCACCTGTGTCTGAATGTGAGCAGTCAGGTCAGGTCCTCGGAGATGTTTACTCCCAGGTACTTGAAGCTGCTCACTCTCTCTACTGGTGACCCGCTGATCATGAGGGGAGTATGTCCGTTGCTGTCTCTTCCTGAAGTCCACAATCATTTCTTTGGTCTTGCCAACATTCAGAGAGAGACAGTTGTCCTGGCACCATGATGTTAGATGCTCCACCTCGTCCAAGTATGCCGTCTCATTGTTGTTGGAAATGAGGCCCAGGACAACAGTATCATCAGCAAATTTGATGATAGAGGTGGAGCTGTGTGTGGACAAACAGTCATGCGTGTAGAGAGAGTAGAGCAGGGGCTCAGGACACAGCCCTGTGGAGCTCCCACACTCAGGGTGATGGAGGTGGAGGTGGACTGGCCTATTCTCACCACCTGAGGCCTGCCAGTGAGGAAGTCCTCAATCCAGTGGCAGAGAGAAGGATTCAGGCCGAGATCCAGGAGTTTGGAGGTTAGCTTGGTGGGAACTATGGTGTTAAAGGCTGAGCTATAGTCAATAAATAGCAGTCTTACGTAGTTCCCACTTTTGCTGTCGATGTGAGTGAGGAGGAGTGGAGGACATGAGAGATGGCATCTTCAGTCGATCTATTGGGACGATAGGCAAACTGAAGAGGGTCCAAAGTGTCAGGAATGAAGGCGCAAATGGTGTTTTTAATGAGTCTCTCAAAGACCTTCATGACTATAGGCGTGAGAGCCACTGGGCGATAGTCATTTAGGCAAGAGGGTTTACTGTTCTTAGGGACAGGGATGATGGTGGATTTTTGAAGGAGGTGGGGACCACAGATGTAGCGAGGACTCATTAAAGATAGATGTAAACAACCGGTGAGCTGATCAGCACAGGACCGCAGAACACGACCTGAAATACCATCCGGCCCAGCAGCTTTCCTGGCGTCCACGCGCGGCAGTGCTCTCGAACTTCATCCTCGAGACAGAGATCACGTGATTGTTGCTGCTCTGAGTAATTTCCTCTAACGCGCCACTTGGCGAGTCGCGTTACGCGGTTACAGTCAAAGCGAGCATAGAAAGAGTTTAACTTCGTTCACGAGCAGCGGATCAGCGCTTGCCTCTGCAGAGGATTTAGATCAAAGGAGCAGATGGACCTCAGACCTTGCCACATGCGCGCGAGTCGTTGAGTTGGAAATGAGACTCCACTCGTCTTTATAACGGAGTTTTGCGGCTTTAACTGCTCGTCTGAGAGCATAACAGGGCGATCTGTATTCATTCATATTCCCTGAATGGAGACCGGCGTTGTAAGCAGCAGTGCGTCGCGTTCACTGCAGCGCGGATTGAATTGTCCACCCACGGTTTCTGATTTGAGAAGGGCGTTATTGTTATTGTTTGCGTGGCTTGCTCTGTAAGCGTGTTGATGAAGCAAAGCGCCACGTCTGTGAACTTCGCTTCGTCAGCTGAACTCGCTCGGAACATGTCCCAGTCCGCGTCATCAAGAGCTGCCTGAGCGCGGTCTCTGAGTGGGGCGACCAGCGGCAACTTCCCGCCTCACGGGGTTCCTGGAGGAGCTTTTGTTTGTATTCGGGTGAGGAAAATGGCGGCATGATCCGATTTGCCAAGCGCTGGAAGTGACCGCGCTTTATAGGCGTTCTTAAGCGGAGTAGCAGTGATCAGTGTGTTTGCTCCTCGTGTGGGGCAGGAGGCGTGCTGGTGAAAGTTTGGCAGGACTTTCTTTAGGTTTGCTTTGTTAAAATCGCCGCGACAATGAATGCAGCGTCGGGATGTTGGTTTATGGCGCCGCTGGCAACATCATGAAGGCCAGATAAAGCCAGCGCTGTGTCTGCCTGCGGTGGGATGTAAGCGGCGGTCGCGACAACCGCGAAAACTCCCTCGGCAGATAGAATGGGCGGCAGATGATTGTTAAATGTTCCAGATGAGGTGAGCAGGACGCGAGAGAATGGTGATGTTCCTGGGATCGCACCATTTCTTGTTGATCATGAAACACCTCCACCGCCTTTGGATTTACGGCCTCGGCTGTTCTGTCCATCCGAAAAACAGAGAAGTTCTCCGGCGGCGTCACAGCTGTGTCGGGACGCGGGCGTGAGCCATGTTTCAGACAAACAATAGATATTACAGTCTCTCATGTCCCGTTGAAAACTTATCCTGGCTCTAAGATCGTCCATCTTATTATCAAGGATTGAACATTTGCTAGAAGAATGCTCGGGAGAGGAGGTCTGAATGCCCTTTTCCTCAGTCTGTTCACGGATACCAGCACGTTTCCCACGGTGTTTCTTTGTTCTCACGCCGCTGGCTCTGTCCATTGTTCAACTTCGGCGTTCGAAGAATCTCAGATGGCCACAGAGGATCGGCCGAAAGTGTCCTGAAACAGTCCAGTGTAGAGGTAACCAATGTCCAAAGAGTTTTGCTGTCGTAGTAGATCAATGCAGATGATAAGTTTGTAAAAACTGAGAGTAAAAGAAAGTAAAATAGTAAATAAAAAGCACAGTCTTGGCGGGCGGCTTTTGAGCAGCGACCAAACACAGCGGCGCCATTTTGTATGTATTTGTATGTATGTATATTTTAGTCCCAATGTCTCGTTTTTAGACGGTTTCGTTTCCGACACAATGTTGCGTTTCCGACAGTTTTTTTCCGACACAATGTTTTGTTTTACGACACAATGTTTTGTTTTTAAACACAATGTTGCGTTTCCGACACAATGTTGCGTTTCCGACACAATGTTGCGTTTCCGACACAATGTTGCGTTTTAGACCCAATGTTTTGTTTCGAACACAATGTTGCGTTTTTAGACACAATGTTTCATTTCGACACAATGTTGCGTTTTTCGACCCAATGTTGCGTTTTCGACCCAATGTTGCGTTTTAGACACAATGTTGCGTTTTAGACACAATGTTGCGTTTTAGACACAATGTTTGCGTTTTAGATGCAATGTTTTTTTAAACACAATGTTCTCGTTTTAGACCCAATGTTGCGTTTTAGTCCCAATGTCTCGTTTTAGTCCCAATGTCTCGTTTTTAGACGGTTTCGTTTCCGACACAATGTTGCGTTTCCGACACAATGTTGCGTTTCCGACACAATGTTGCGTTTCCGACACAATGTTGCGTTTCCGACACAATGTTTTGTTTTCGACACAATGTTGCGTTTCCGACACAATGTTGCGTTTCCGACACAATGTTGCGTTTCCGACACAATGTTGCGTTTTCGACCCAATGTTTCATTTTCGACACAATGTTGTGTTTTTAGACACGTTTAGTTTCGACCCAATGTTGCGTTTTCGACCCAATGTTTTAGTTTTATTGACACAATGTTTTGTTTTCTCGACACAATGTTGTGTTTTAGACACGTTCGTTTCGACCCAATGTTGTGTTTTAAACACGTTTTTAGAGCGTTTTATTTCGACCCAATGTTGTGTTTTGAACACGTTTTAGTTTCGACCCAATGTTGCGTTTTAGACCGACAATGTTTAGTTTTAGACACAATGTTTTGTTTTAGACACAATGTTGTGTTTTAGAACCGTTCGTTTTCGACCCAATGTTGTGTTTTTTAGACCGCGTTTAGTTTTCGACCCAATGTTGCGTTTCCGACCCAATGTTGCGTTCCGACCCAATGTTTTGTTTTTCGACACAATGTTGTGTTTTAGACACGTTTAGTTTTTAGTCCCAATGTCTGCGTTTTTTCGACCCAATGTTTGCGTTTTAGACACAATGTTTTGTTTTTGACACAATGTTGCGTTTTAGACCCAATGTTTCGTTTCCGACACAATGTTGCGTTTTGAGACAATGTTGTAGTTTTTCGCCCCAATGTTTCGTTTCGCCCCAATGTTTTGTTTAAGACCCAATGTTTTGTTTTGACACAATGTTTCGTTTTAGATTTCCGACCAATGTTTAGTTTCGCCCCAATTTTTGCGTTTTCGACCCAATGTTTCCAATGTTTAGTTTTTCGCCCCAATGTTTGCGTTTCAGCGTTTAATTTGTTTTGCGTTTCGACCCAATGTTTTGTTTTACGACACAATGTTTACGTTTTAGACACAATGTTGCGTTTTTTCGACACAATGTTGCGTTTGTTGACACAATGTTGCGTTTTTCGACACAATGTTCGTTTTTCCGACACAATGTTGCGTTTCCGCGTTTTGCTTTTCGACACAATGTTGCGTTTTAGACACAATGTTTTTTAGACACAATGTTGCGTTTTTCGTTTCCGTTTCACAATGTTTCGTTTCGACACAATGTTTTGTTTCCGACACAATGTTGACGGTTTCGACACAATGTTTTGTTTTGCGACACAATGTTTTAGACGTTTTAGACACAATGTTGCGTTTCCGACACAATGTTGCGTTTCCGACACAATGTTGCGTTTCCGACACAATGTTTTTCGACACAATGTTTAGTGCGTTTAGACACAATGTTGCGTTTTTACCACAATGTTTCGTTTTCGACACAATGTTTAGTTTTACGACACAATGTTTAGTTTTAAACACAATGTTTAGTTTCGACGTTTTTTTAGACACAATGTTGCGTTTTTCGACACAATGTTTTGTTTTTAGACACAATGTTGTGTTTTAGACAATGTTTAGTTTCGACACAATGTTGCGTTTTAGACCCAATGTTTTGTTTTCGACCCAATGTTGCGTTTTGTTTCGACACAATGTTTCGTTTTTAGACACAATGTTGTGTTTTAGACCGTTCCGACACAATTTCGACACAATGTTGCGTTTCCGACCCAATGTTTGTTTTTCGACACAATGTTGCGTTTTAAACACAATGTTTAATTAATTACGTTTTTCGACACAATGTTGCAGTTTTCGACCAATGTTTCGTTTCCGACACAATGTTGCGTTTTAGGCCAATGTTTTAGACGTTTTCCGACACAATGTTTTGTTTTAGACACAATGTTTTGCGTTTTAGACACAATGTTGCGTTTTAGACACAATGTTTCGTTTTTCGACCCAATGTTTGCGTTTTAGACCCAATGTTTCACAATGTTTTGTTTCGACACAATGTTGTTTTAGACACGTTTCATTACGTTTTTCGACACAATGTTGCGTTTTGAGACCCAATGTTTTGTTTTCGACACAATGTTGCGTTTTAGACCCAATGTTTTGTTTTAGACACAATGTTGCGTTTTTAGACCGGTTTTAGACACAATGTTGCGTTTCCGACACAATGTTGCGTTTTTCGACACAATGTTGCGTTTCGACACAATGTTTCGTTTCGACACAATGTTGCGTTTTAGACACAATATTGCGTTTTTTCGACACAATGTTTTGTTTTGAACGAGCGTTTAGTTTTAGACACAATGTTGCGTTTTAGACACAATTTGCGTTTTTTGACACAATGTTGCGTTTCGACACAATGTTTTGTTTTAGACACAATGTTTCGTTTTTACACAATGTTTAGTTTCGACCCAATGTTGCGTTTCCGACACAATGTTGCGTTTTCGACACAATGTTTTGTTTCCGACACAATGTTGCGTTTTAGTTTTAAACCGTTTCGACACAATGTTGCGTTTCGACACAATGTTTAGTTTTCGACACAATGTTGCGTTTTAGACACAATGTTTCATTTCGACACAATGTTGTGTTTTAGACCCAATGTTTACGTTTCGACCCAATGTTGCGTTTCCGACCCAATGTTTAGTTTTTAGACCCAATGTTGCGTTTCGACCCAATGTTGCGTTTCGACACAATGTTTTGTTTCGACCCAATGTTGCGTTTTAGACACAATGTTGCGTTTCGACACAATGTTGCGTTTCGACACAATGTTTTGTTTCGACACAATGTTGCGTTTTTAGACACAATGTTTTGTTTCCGACACAATGTTACGTTTCCGACACAATGTTTTGTTTCGACACAATGTTGCGTTTTAGACAATGTTGCGTTTCGACACAATGTTTGTTTTCGACACAATGTTGCGTTTTTTTCAGACACAATGTTTCGTTTTACACAATGTTGCGTTTTGTTTTGTTTTCGACACAATGTTGCGTTTCCGACACAATGTTTAGTTTTACGACATGTTTTTAGTTTCGACACAATGTTGCGTTTCGACACAATGTTTGCGTTTTGACACAATGTTTAGTTTTAGACACACACAATGTTTCGACACAATGTTTTTCGACACAATGTTGTGTTTTTTAGACACAATGTTGCGTTTGTTTCGACACAATGTTGCGTTTTAGACCCAATGTTGCGTTTTAGACCCAATGTTTTTTAGACCCAATGTTTCGTTTTTACAACACAATGTTGCGTTTTGACACGTTTGCGTTTTACGACAATGTTGCGTTTCCGACCCAATGTTTAGTTTCGACACAATGTTGCGTTTCGACCCAATGTTGCGTTTTCCGACACAATGTTTGTTTTTTTCGACCCAATGTTTAGACGTTTCCGACACAATGTTGCGTTTCTTCGACCCAATGTTGCGTTTTCGACACAATGTTTTGTTTTGGACACAATGTTTTAGACATTATTGTTTCGTTTTAAACCCAATGTTGCGTTTCGACCCAATGTTGCGTTTCGACACAATATTAGTTTTCGTTTTAACACCAATGTTTGCGTTTTAGACAATGTTTAGTTTTTGAACACGACCCAATGTTGCGTTTCGACACAATGTTGCGTTTTAGACCCAATGTTTTGTTTTAGACACAATGTTGCGTTTTAGACCCAATGTTTTAGTTTTTGTTTCGACACATGTTGCGTTTTCGACACAATGTTGCGTTTCCGACACAATGTTTCGTTTCCGACACAATGTTGCGTTTCCGACACAATGTTGCGTTTCCGACACAATGTTTGCGTTTCCGACACAATGTTGCGTTTTAGACACAATGTTGCGTTTTAGACCCAATGTTTTGTTTCGACACAATGTTGCGTTTTGAGCACAATGTTTAAAGTTTCCGACACAATGTTTTGTTTCCGACACAATGTTTTGTTTTCGACACAATGTTGCGTTTCGACACAATGTTGCGTTTCCGACACAATGTTTAGTTTTCGACACAATGTTGCGTTTTAGACCCAATGTTTCGTTTTACGACACAATGTTGTGTTTTAGACACAATGTTGCGTTTCGACCCAATGTTGCGTTTCCGACCCAATGTTTAGTTTTACGACACAATGTTTTGTTTTTTAGACACAATGTTTTGTTTTCGACACAATGTTGCGTTTCCGACACAATGTTGCGTTTCCGACACAATGTTTAGTTTTCGACACAATGTTGCGTTTTCGACCCAATGTTTCATTTTCGACACAATGTTGTGTTTTAGACACGTTTCGTTTTCGACCCAATGTTGCGTTTCCGACCCAATGTTTAGTTTTCGACACAATGTTTTGTTTTCGACACAATGTTGTGTTTTAGACACGTTTCGTTTTCGACCCAATGTTGCGTTTCCGACCCAATGTTTAGTTTTCGACCCAATGTTGCGTTTTAGACCCAATGTTTCATTTTCGACACAATGTTGTGTTTTAGACACGTTTCGTTTTCGACCCAATGTTGCGTTTCCGACCCAATGTTTAGTTTTCGACCCAATGTTGCGTTTTAGACCCAATGTTGCGTTTCCGACACAATGTTTTGTTTTTACCACAATGTGTTTTTCGACACAATGTTGCGTTTTAGACACAATGTTTTGTTTTCGACACAATGTTGCGTTTTAGACACAATTTGCGTTTAGACACAATGTTTTAGACGCGTTTCGACCCAATGTTGCGTTTCCGACACAATGTTGCGTTTCCGACACAATGTTGCGTTTCCGACACAATGTTGCGTTTCCGACACAATGTTGCGTTTCCGACACGTTTCGTTTTCGACACAATGTTTCGTTTTCGACACAATATTGCGTTTTAGACCCAATGTTTTGTTTTCGACACAATGTCTCGTTTTAGACCCAATGTTTTGTTTTTGACACAATGTTGCGTTTTTAGACGGTTTCGTTTCCGACACAATGTTGCGTTTCCGACACAATGTTGCGTTTCCGACACAATGTTGCGTTTCCGACACAATGTTGCGTTTTAGACCCAATGTTTTGTTTTAGACACAATGTTGCGTTTTTAGACCGTTTCGTTTCCGACACAATGTTTCGTTTCCGACACAATGTTTCGTTTCCGACACAATGTTTACGTTTCGACACAATGTTGCGTTTCCGACACAATGTTGCGTTTCCGACACAATGTTGCGTTTCCGACACAATGTTGCGTTTCGACACAATGTTGCGTTTTAGACCCAATGTTTTGTTTTCGACACAATGTTGCGTTTCGACACAATGTTTTTCATTAATTTTAAACACAATGTTGCGTTTCCGACACAATGTTTCGTTTCCGACACAATGTTTCGTTTTCGACACAATGTTGCGTTTTAGACACAATGTTGCGTTTCCGACACAATGTTGCGTTTCCGACACAATGTTGCGTTTCGACACAATGTTGCGTTTTAGACCCAATGTTTTGTTTTCGACACAATGTTGCGTTTTAGACAGGTTTCGTTTTAGACACAATGTTGCGTTTTAGACCCAATGTTTCGTTTTCGACACAATGTTTCGTTTCGACCCAATGTTTTGTTTCGACACAATGTTGCGTTTTAGACACAATGTTTTGTTTCCGACACAATGTTGCGTTTTTAGACATGTTCGTTTCCGACACAATGTTGCGTTTCCGACACAATGTTGCGTTTCGACACAATGTTTTGCGTTTTAGACATGTTGCGTTTTAGACACAATGTTGCGTTTCCGACACAATGTTGCGTTTTCGACCCAATGTTGCGTTTCCGACACAATGTTGCGTTTTAGACACGTTTCGTTTTCGACCCAATGTTGCGTTTCCGACCCAATGTTTAGTTTTCGACACAATGTTGTGTTTTGAACCCAATGTTTCGTTTCGACCCAATGTTTGCGTTTCGACCCAATGTTTAGTTTTTCGACCCAATGTTGCGTTTTAGACCCAATGTTTCATTTTCGACACAATGTTGTGTTTTAGACACGTTCGTTTTCGACCCAATGTTGCGTTTCCGACCCAATGTTTAGTTTTCGACCCAATGTTGCGTTTTCGACCCAATGTTGCGTTTCCGACACAACGTTTTGTTTTCGACCCAATGTGTCGTTTCCGACACAATGTTGCGTTTTCGACACAATGTTGCGTTTTCGACACAATGTTTTGTTTTCGACACAATGTTGCGTTTTTCGACACAATGTTGCGTTTTAGACCCAATGTTTTGTTTTAGACACAATGTTGCGTTTTTAGACGCAATTTAGTTTTTAGACACAATGTTGCGTTTCCGACACAATGTTGCGTTTCCGACACAATGTTGCGTTTTAGACACAATATTGCGTTTTAGACCCAATGTTTTGTTTTCGACACAATGTTGCGTTTTTAGACAATGTTTCGTTTTCGACACAATGTTGCGTTTCCGACACAATGTTGCGTTTTCGACACAATGTTGCGTTTTAGACCCAATGTTTTGTTTTCGACACAATGTTGCGTTTTTAGACACGGTTTCGTTTTCGACCCAATGTTGCGTTTCGACCCAATGTTTTGTTTTACGACACAATGTTGCGTTTCGACCCAATGTTGCGCGTTTCGACCCAATGTTGCGTTTTAGACACAATGTTGCGTTTCGACCCAATGTTGCGTTTTAGATACAATGTTAAAAAATTACTATCTATATATATATATATATGTCTATATCTGTAGAATTATAAATAATCAAGTCAAGAGAAAAAAAGGTAACAAATAAGGATAAAGTGGAATAAAATAATTGAAGTAGACTTTGCAGTGAGTAAACTGTAGACTTATAAATATGTGGTTAACAAATGTATAAAAGAGTATAATGTGCAAACAGGTTTATGACAGGTTGTTACACAGTAACAACGAGAACAGAAAGTGCAGTGCAATGTCAGTGTATCGATGTTTATCCTGGCGTGAAGTCACGTGATGTTAAGTGACTGAGTTCAGGAGTCTGATGGCCTGGGAAGAAGCTCCTCCTGAGTCTCTCAGTTTTGGCCATCAGGCTTGAGCGCTTACCAGATGGTAGCAGCGTGAAATGAGGGTTTGCAGGGTGATTAGAGTCCTTGATGATCTTGGTAGCTCTACCTTTGCAGCGTTTGGTGTAGGCGTCCTGCAGAGGCGGGAGAGCTGACCCTGAGATACGCTTCGGATAAGCGCACTACTCTTTGCAGGGCTTTGCGGTCATGACTGGTGCTGTTCCCATACTGCGCTGTGATGCACTGAGTTAAAACACTTTCTATCGCCCCTAAATAGAAAGTTTTCAGGATAGCTGGTGAAACCCTGAATTTCCTCAGCTGGCGCAGGTGGTACAGTCTTTGCCTGGCTTTTTCACCTGTGTCTGAATGTGAGCAGTCAGGTCAGGTCCTCGGAGATGTTTACTCCCAGGTACTTGAAGCTGCTCACTCTCTCTACTGGTGACCCGCTGATCATGAGGGGAGTATGTCCGTTGCTGTCTCTTCCTGAAGTCCACAATCATTTCTTTGGTCTTGCCAACATTCAGAGAGAGACAGTTGTCCTGGCACCATGATGTTAGATGCTCCACCTCGTCCAAGTATGCCGTCTCATTGTTGTTGGAAATGAGGCCCAGGACAACAGTATCATCAGCAAATTTGATGATAGAGGTGGAGCTGTGTGTGGACAAACAGTCATGCGTGTAGAGAGAGTAGAGCAGGGGCTCAGGACACAGCCCTGTGGAGCTCCCACACTCAGGGTGATGGAGGTGGAGGTGGACTGGCCTATTCTCACCACCTGAGGCCTGCCAGTGAGAAGTCCTCAATCCAGTGGCAGAGAGAAGGATTCAGGCCGAGATCCAGGAGTTTGGAGGTTAGCTTGGTGGGAACTATGGTGTTAAAGGCTGAGCTATAGTCAATAAATAGCAGTCTTACGTAGTTCCCACTTTTGCTGTCGATGTGAGTGAGGAGGAGTGGAGGACATGAGAGATGGCATCTTCAGTCGATCTATTGGGACGATAGGCAAACTGAAGAGGGTCCAAAGTGTCAGGAATGAAGGCGCAAATGGTGTTTTTAATGAGTCTCTCAAAGACCTTCATGACTATAGGCGTGAGAGCCACTGGGCGATAGTCATTTAGGCAAGAGGGTTTACTGTTCTTAGGGACAGGGATGATGGTGGATTTTTGAAGGAGGTGGGGACCACAGATGTAGCGAGGACTCATTAAAGATAGATGTAAACAACCGGTGAGCTGATCAGCACAGGACCGCAGAACACGACCTGAAATACCATCGGCCCGGCAGCTTTCCTGGCGTCCACACGCAGGTGCTCTCGAACTTCATCCTCTGAGACAGAGATCACGTGATTGTTGCTGCTCTGAGTAATTTCCTCTAACTTGCCGCCACTTGGCGAGTCGGCGTTACGCGGTTACAGTCAAAGCGAGCATAGAAAGAGTTTAACTTTCGTTCACGAGCAGCGGATCAACGCTTGCCTCTGCAGAGGATTTAGATCCAAAGGAGCAGATGGACCTCAGACCTTGCCACATGCGCGCGAGTCGTTGAGTTGGAAATGAGACTCCACTCGGTCTTTATAACGGAGTTTTGCGGCTTTAACTGCTCGTCTGAGAGCATAGCAGGACGATCTGTATTCATTCATATTCCCTGAATGGAGACCGGCGTTATAAGCAACAGTGCGTCGCGTTCACTGCAGCAGCGGATTGAATTGTCCACCACGGTTTCTGATTTGAGAAGGGCGTTATTGTTATTGTTTGCGTGGCTTGCTCTGTAAGCGTGTTGATGAAACAAAGCGCCCGCGTCTGTGAACTAAACTTACGTCAGCTGAACTCGCTCGGAACATGTCCCAATCCACATCGCCCAGAGCTGCCTGTAGCGCGCGGTCTCTGAGTGGGGTGACCAGCGGCAACTTCCCGCCTCACCGGGGTTCCTGGAGGAGCTTTTGTTTGTATTCGGGAGTGAGAAAAATGGCGGCATGATCCGATTTGCCAAGCGCTGGAAGTGACCGCGCTTTATAGGCGTTCTTAAGCGGAGTAGCAGTGATCCAGTGTGTTTGCTCCTCGTGTGGGGCAGGAGGCGTGCTGGTGAAAGTTTGGCAGGACTTTCTTTAGGTTTGCTTTGTTAAAATCGCCAGCGACAATGAATGCCGCGTCGGGATGTTGGTTTATGGCGCCGCTGGCAGCATCATGAAAGGCCAGATAAAGCCAGCGCTGTGTCTGCCTGCGGTGGGATGTAAGCGGCGTCGCGACAACCGCAGAAAACTCCCTAGGCAGATAGAATGGGCGGCAGATGATTGTTAAATGTTCCAGATGAGGTGAGCAGGACCGCGAGAGAATGGTGATGTTCCTGGGATCGCACCATTTCTTGTTGATCATGAAACACACCACCGCCTTTGGATTTACGGCCTCGGCTGTTCTGTCCATCCGAAAAACAGAGAAGTTCTCCGGCGGCGTCACAGCTGTGTCCGGGACGCGGGCGTGAGCCATGTTTCAGACAAACAATAGATATTACAGTCTCTCATGTCCCGTTGAAAACTTATCCTGGCTCTAAGATCGTCCATCTTATTATCCAAGGATTGAACATTTGCTAGAAGAATGCTCGGGAGAGGAGGTCTGAATGCCCTTTTCCTCAGTCTGTTCACGGATACCAGCACGTTTCCCACGGTGTTTCTTTGTTCTCACGCCGCTGGCTCTGTCCATTGTTCAACTCGGCGTTCGAAGAATCTCAGATGGCCACAGAGGATCGGCGAAAGTGTCCTGAAACAGTCAGTGTAGAGGTAACCAATGTCCAAAGAGTTTTGCTGTCGTAGTAGATCAATGCAGATGATAAGTTTGTAAAAACTGAGAGTAAAAGAAAGTAAAATAGTAAATAAAGCACAGTCTTCGCGGAGCGTTCCTGAGGCAGCGACCAACACACAGCGGCGCCATTTTGATGAGGTTCTATAGATGAAGCGCCTGACGGAACCCTGTGAGGTTCCATAGAACCTTCCCTTCTAAGAGAAACACATCGAATTAAGCGTGGAATTAAAAGTAGAAAAAATTAAATTGTATTTTCTCATAAAACGTACTCAAATAATGAGTTTCCTGACAAAATATTTTTTTATGTTTTTCATCTGGAGGACAGATTGTAAATGTTACTGTATTGTGCTGTGAAGGGCTTCCTTTGGACATTGGCTTTGCTTTTGGAAAAGTGAATTAGGCGGTTTGACCTCATCGTCCCACAGCAGCGCATGGAATTCCCTCCGACGGTCGCATGTCTGTCATTCTTACACACACACGGATCCACACTGGATTCATTTATACAGAGAGAAACAGAGCGCAGCGTCCTACATGATAGGCGACATCACTAATATGACACTGATGAAGACACAGGCCTCTCCTCATCATCTTCTGGAAAAAACAGGATGCTCTTCCTCTTGTTTTCCAGAACAAATATCCAAACATTCTTAAATCAAGATACATTTACTGGAGAAGTCTTGTTTACTGACTGATTCCTCAGAATGAAGTGAGTTTGTGCTTAAAACAAGAGCACAACAAGTTTCTATATAGAACTCTAGGATTCATGACTCATATTTAAAGAACTTTATTCAAAGGGAAAACAAGATTATTTTTCTGACTCAATTGGCAGATATTTGTTCTTGTTTTAAGACTGTTTAGATATTTGTGCTGGGAAAACAAGGCATTAAATCCTGAGGAAGAACTCATGTAATGCAGTGTAAACAGCTGTCGGCCGCTCTGTTATGAAAGCGCCGGGTCTTTATTATGTTCTGCACCTGCGCTCTCTGAGAGGTGCTTTTGTGAGGGTCTTTCAGAGAAACTTACACGTGTCCCAGCTCGTGAGCGATGGTGAAGGAAGAGCTCAGGCCGTTCTCCTCGCTGATGGAGCAGCTCCGGTACGGGTCGCACATCGTTCCCAGCTCCGCCAAACCTTCAGGTTTACACACACAGAAAAAAAAAGCATGACATTATCCACCGCTTTTCCATTCGAAGGATCGCAGAGCAGCTTGGATGAGATTACGGGCCCTAAACACCTGTTGGGGCCCTGCACAGATCACGGGTCTGTGCTGGCGTCCAGGACTCATTCATGACCCACAGCTGGTCCTGTATGATGCACTGATGACAGTCAAATGAAGCTCAGCTGACAGACTTCCTGTAGGGTCTGGTTCTGCTTCAGGAACCAGATTTCATTTCAGGAACCAGATTAAGTGACACACGAATGAAAATGTCCTTTATACGGCCTACTATTACTTAAAACAAAAACATGTGTGAAAAGATAACCCTTTGGAAAGAACTAATTTTTGCATTTTCAAAGCATTTTGAGTGCATTGCTCAGCTGTCTGTTTACAGGTGTAAGTGAACATAATGGTCATCTGTTCACTCATACTGCAGAAATAATACATCGGGACAGTCAGGAAGTCTATACATAACCAGTGTGATGTGCTGAAAAACAAAGAAAATCCTTACCTAACGTGTCACACTTGTCTTTTGCGACGCAAATGTCCTCCCTGAGGAACAAACACTCATGATACAACACACACTACACAAGTGCTTATGCTTTAATAATATGCTTTTAATGAGTTCAATCCACTGTCGCAATGAAAATCACACGATAAAAAGTTACTTAAGAAGGCAAAGGTTATAAGGTCAAAGGTCAAGTTAAGGTCACCTGGTTATGAGAAGGGCCGTGTCATGATGACCCGGGTGACTGTCGTCCAGAACATTGTGGCTTTGTTGCCACACGCAGAAGTTATGAAGTGTTGCAGTGGCGTAGAAGTTTATATTTGGTCCTTCCTGAGGAAAAACACACACTTTAAAACGCAAAGCAAATTATTATAGCTGATCGGAGAGAACTAACATCTCAGGTATTGCTCATTTATGTCTATTATTTCACTAAGGTATCAACACTTTTTATCCTAAACTTCCACACAAATGAGTCAGCTCAGATCATTTGATGAGAAATGATTGAGATCATATTGAGATCTCATATCTTGAGCAAATCTGAGCACAGTTCGAGACATTATTGAGATCTCTTTTGGAAACTGTAGTGAGATTGTTGGGGTCAGTTTCTTTGGAGAAACATTTAAAACACAGGAGACTTCAGCGAAAGAAAATCTCAATTTAATCTCACTCCTGTCTAGGAGAAACAAGCGAGAATTTAAAGAGATCTCATGGTTCTCATTTATGTCTCAGGACACTTGACAAACATCTGAGACAAGGTTGATACGTCACTGAAATAATGCATTATTATTTCAATGGACTATCAACCTCTTGAGCAAATCTGAGCACAGTTTGAGACATTATTGAGATCTCTTCTGAAACTGTATAAGAGACACATGTGATTATTATTTTTGGGAGCTTTATTTTAGAGAAACAACTGAGACACAGAGACGTCTCCATTTGATCTCACTACTGTCTAGGAGAAACAATTGAAAACACAAAGAGACATCATGTTGCTCGTTTATGTCTCAGGACACTTAATGCATTATTTCACTAAAGCATCAACTTTGTCTCAGATGTTTCCCCTAAACTTACAGATAAATGAGTCGGCTCAGATAATTTGATGGATCATATTGAGATCTCTGACTTTCAATGGCAGAAATAGTGATCTTGAGCAAATCTGAGCACAGTTTGAGACATTGAGCTCTCTTCTGAAACTGTAGAAGAGACACGTGTGCGATCTTATCAGGGGCTTTTTTAGAGAAACATCTGAGACACAGGAGACCTCTCCATTTAAGTAACTTCTGTCTGGGAGAAACAACTGAGATCTCATGTTGCTCGTTTAAGTCTCAGGACACTTAATGCTCTTAGTGCAATTTTACTAAAGTATCAACTTTGTCTCAGATGTTTCCAGATCATACTGAGATCTCTGACTGTCTTGAGCAAATCTGAGCACAGTTTGAGACATTATTGAGATCTCTTGTGAAACTGTAGAAGAGACACGTGTGAGATTATTGGGGTCTTTTTCTCTGGAAAAACATCTGAGACACAGGAGACATCTCCATTTAATCTCACTGCTGTCTGGGAGAACCAAATGACAACGCAACGAGATCTCATTTGTCATTCTTCTTTCCAAAATGACATCTGATGTACCTGTTCATTATGTATGACGATGAGTTTGACGATCATGATGTTGATGAGGTTTCCTACACTGGGGTCTCTGTAGGTCGCAGCAACCTGAAACGACAGAGCGTTTAGTCAAACATACCCATAAACCACTGCTCTTCCAAATACACTGATAAACCACAGTGACACATCAGATGTCTATGAATCATGTTTGAGGGTTTTTCTTGCCCAAAAGTCAAATGACTGTCCTGCTCTAGATCTTCTAAACCAGTTTAAAAGAGCAAAATTCCAGGTCAAATCCTGTCGTTAGACTGAAGCGATCAACAGGAAGTCATTAGTTAACCATAAACACTGAGGGTTTAGAAGAAGCCAAAGGGAAACCTAGACAGACGGCTACAATTACACACGGAGACAGACAGAGGAACATCTCCACTATAAATCACTGTCAGACGCACTAATGGAGTCTTCTGATTGGCTGAGAGCACACGCCCACACCACCATGACATCATCAGTACACTAAAACCCAATCAGATCAACATTTTATTGTTTATTCGCCTAAACAAAAGGCAGTATAATGAACCTAATTCGCTTTGAATCTCTAGTGTGAATGTGCTCTTACTCTCACTGACAAAGTACCATGGTATTCTCTGAAGGACCTGGTGTAAATATTGTCCATATGTTGCTTTGAACAGTTTTTACTCATTTATATCTGGATTTAAACCCAAAACTGGCTCATTAAGTCAAAATATATGGACCGGAGCAGTGCAGGTGGTCAAAAGATGGTTCATATCAAAGGCCTTGTGGGTAAAAAGTCCAGCCAAGTTATTATAGAGTAAATCAGTGCATGAGGTATGGAATCAATTATTGATTAAAACTATTTAATAGACTTCGAACAGAATGAACGCTCGTGAGACCAACAGCAGATTTACGAGCTCAAAAACAAGTCCTCTAACAATAACACCACATCATTCATTTTTGATGGTAGAAAAGAGAGAGAAAAGAAAGAAAATGTTCATTTACTTACTACTGACATGATTGTAAGTATGTAGTGCTCCAGGTTTCGCCCGTGATGCCGAACCATCTTGGTGTCGGCCGTCACCATGAGCTCAACGAAGCGCGGGTACGACAGGAAGCGTCTCTTGCGTGAACGGGAGCCGCTGGAATCATCTTTGGAAGGAGCCGTGCGCTTCTGCATCGCTTCCCGTATCGACATCACTTCCTCTTCCAGAGTTCTGTTGCTATGGAGACCGATGTGCTCCTTGTCGTGATGTTCTGTGCGAAAGGAAACAAATCTTCATTAAGACTTTTACTGTATTACAGTAAGAAATAATAATAATATATATGATTAATGTATATGTAAAGGCAGTATAATTACTACAATTGATTTAAATATGCAGTTTTATTTGTATCGTGAAATATTTAACTAATATATTTAAAAATAATGGTTATACTACTACAAATAATGTTTTCTTAATATATTTAAACATTACGATTACACTAATCGGGTTTCATTATTAATAATATAAATATTTCAATATACAATTTAATAATAACAATTACTTTTATTATTACAATTCTCCATAAGCATTTTACTGTACTCCAGTAAAAATGTAATATTTATAAAAGGAGTATCATTACTACAATGGGTTAAATGCACATTTTTATTTATATTTGTAAAACTTTACCTAATATAATTAGAAATAAAACATTACTAATACTAATTTATTTTAAAATATATTTATATACAAATATATAAATATTACAATTTCAGTTTTATTATTAATAATATAAATATTTCAATAAACATACATTTTATTATTAAAATTATTGTAAATATATTTATACACAAAAACATAAATAATTAGCATATAATACAAACATTACAATGTTTCAGTTTCATATATATATATATAAACAAAATAATAAGAATTATTATGATTATTTCTAAATATTGTTTAAATGTATGAAAATATTTTTAAAAATATTACAATGCATTATGAATAAAGAATCCCAAAAAATTCTAAATAGATTTAAAAATAAATATAAATAATTCATATTTAATATTTTTGCTTTACATTTTAATATAAACATTACCATTTATTATTTCAGTTTCATTATTAATATTATAAATATTACAATATAATACGAATACCAATGAATTGTGTGTCTTTGACCCGTCAGTGACAGACTGAAGGAGTGTTTCTGTCAGCTGATCAGAGGCTGTGGAGAACAGCACAGGAGGAGGAGTGGAGCGACTGATGTGAACCGCAGGATTACATCAGAGAGAACAGCCACGTCTGACTCCAGATCAGCTGAGGCCCTGACACACTACTGCAGCGCTGATGGCATGCGTGGATCAGGATCAGGATCAGTGTGTGAGCAGAGGTCTTGATTCTCAGCTGTGTGTGTGTATGTGTGTGTGTGTGTGTGAGAGAGAACACAAGAGCTCAGCCCATTGAGGAATCTGTGAGAGAGCACAGTGATGAGCAGAGAAAGAGCTTTGCAGGACGCGCTGGACTGACGCCCGCAGAGGCACTTCCTGTCCCATCAGCCAGCTAAACCACAACCAGCAAACACTGCCCTGCCCTTAATAACATTTAAAGATACGCTTTTTATCTCAGGCAGCTGCCTTTTCATTTAGTACTAACAACTATAGACACACATAAAGCTAATACAAATATCAAAACATAACACTAAAACTTTAAACTACTACATGATACTGAATGTTGTGGTTTTATTTCTAAACATACTTTTACAGAGTTTCATTATAATATTATAAATATTACAATATATTATTATTAATAATAAGAATAATAATAGTAATATAACAATGGTAATACAACTATAACTAATTATTATTATCATTATTAGTATTAAAAACTATATATAGATATATTTAGAATAGAAATGACAAAAACAAATATTTTAATATTATAAATATTACAATATATTATAAATAATGATATTACCAGTGGTAATAACACTACTAGTAATTATTATTAATTAAAAACTCTATATTTTGATATATAAAAAAAAAAAAACTAAAACTAAAAACGCACATTATAATATTAAAAACAATACAATATATTATAACTAATAATAATTACAATAACAGCAATGCTAATAAAACTCAAAATCAAAAGTTGCTAAAACAAAAGTGTAAAAACTGATTCGAATGATCAGAGCCAACTCTGTAACAAACATCACTGATCTGAGAACAGAGAAATGAACTCCAGCGCTAGCGTTCAGGGAACAACTTCTCTGGGATTACACTGGCTTTAATGTCCAGTTTGAGGTCAGTTTAGGCCACTTCCCATCATCATCATCATCATCATCATCGAGCCGACACTTTGAACAAACTCCAGCGGTCGCAGCAGGAAAAACTCCAGCAAATGAAGACACACACACACACACTACCAGGACATCTGCCGTGTGTTTATTCACACAAACACACGGGTGTAAACCACCCTCGTGCTCGCGCTTCGAGTCAAGCCAGCGAGAGCGGTTGTTGTTGACGGGACCTTTGACACAAGCCTGGACTTCTTCACAAAGTTTGATGCTGATCTAAACACTGAGATCATTGATGGAAAGCCATAAATCATGAGACTGAACTCTAGCTGAAGTCAACCGGACAGTCACTGAACGCTGGGCCATACTGTACACACACTCGCTCAGTCAGATTCCACGACAGGGCTTTCGACTTTATAGTAAGAATTTTATATATATATAATTTTTACTAATATATATAGAATACAATAAATAAAGTAATACAAAAATAAATATTTAAATGCATGTTAAAATATATTTAGCAAAAATAAATAAATGAAAAAATATAAATATATCTCTAAAAATATTTTTAGAAAAAAATTGAATAAATGAATCAATAACATTTTTTTAAATAGATATTTTAAATACGTAAAAAATATATATTTAGCATAAATAAATAAATAAAATGTATTAATTAATAAATATATACATTTTAAAATATATTTGGCAAAAACGAAACACAATAAATAAATAACATATCTTAAAAATAAATTAATAAAGAAAATCAAACAATAATAAATGCAATCAAATTATATATATATATTTAGCAACAATTGCTTAAAATAAAATAAACTGAATGTTTTAAGGTTGTTTAAACAGATCAAGAGTTTTCCAGGTCTGCTTTTCAATGACCATAAGAAACTTCATAAACATGCGTCATAAATCATCATAAATCATAAATGTCTGTAGAAAGGCAAGCGATTCCTCATCAGACTCATTAACATTCTTGAGCAGGCGCTCTTCTTCAGCGGGTTATGTCTGAAAACCTGCAGACTATAATTAAGAGCAACGCATCGCCGTGAGACGGAGGACAGCGCTGGAGATGATGACGCAGCATCTCATGAGCTTCACCTGCCGCTGTCTGACGGTTCTCATCAGAGTTTGGACAAAAGCCCAGGAGTCTGAGTCTGACGGACGCTCCTCAGTCCGTGGGATTTTCCACATGTTTATGAATGCTATGATTCTGATCATTTACATTGAATAACATTAGTGTAATGGATCTATTTAGCTCATAAACCTCTTTTATTTTATTACGGTTGTAGTTTTAGTTAACGAAAACAACCCTGATAAATAGCGAAAGTGAAACTTGACACTACTAAACAGAAAACATGTCAAAAACTGACTCAGCGAACCAAAGAGAGAAACACGCTGATCTTCTGAACAGAAGAGACGAATGGACCCGTATCATCCTCAACCCTCATCTCTTTCCGCCCGCCCCGCCGGTCACATGACCTGAAGATCCAGATAAACGCACTGATCTGAACACCAGGAACATGCTCACATCTCAAACCCAAAAACTAAATTAAAGACAATTTAGATGCTTGTTGTATCATTTGAGATATTTAAAACATTTTTGTTTTCGCACACAAACTCCTAAATACATTTTACAGTTCACACACATCTATTTTTAGTCACAAACCTTAAAAAATTCAAATGAATGCGACGTTGAAGGAGCTTTATGAATTCAGAAACTCTTGTTAGTAGCGACACCGGTGGCCGTTAAGTGAACTGCAGCCAGGAATATATTGCCAAATACTTTATATACAGGAAGACTCTGATTACTTATGAATGGGAGAAAGTGCAATGCCCAGTATGGCGAATAAGCCCCGCCTTCTAAATGAAAGAGCCAATCGTTGATTAGTAAAGTCATTGCGCCACTGCAGCTGCCATTAGAAGCTCCGATGTTTCCCCATTCAAAGAGATAAGAGCTGCACTTGCATGCCCGAGAGACGTTTCTAAGATGGCCGAGTGAAAGGACTTTGTTATTGCTCACACTCGTGCACACAAGAGCGATGGTAAGATGAATATGTGAATATGTGCTGCATGCTTTCCTCTCAATAACAAAATAAACACAACAAAAGGACAGAAAACAGCAGGTCAGAAAGCATCTGATCATAGAGATGTGGGTATGTTTGCACCAGCTCCAAGATTCACCGTTGACAGATGAGGGGATTAAAATTATAGCTATTTGAGACTATAGACTGTATAGATCTGGCTATGTGAGACTATAGTTTGAATGAATCCCTTTGGGTGCATGACACATTGACATTTCAGTAGTGAGCGGCTCTTTCGGTGTTACCTAAACATTGTATAAGCATTAGTGTCATGTGTAATTGAACAGAAGAGAGGCTCTCGGGGCGTGTGTAAACGTCAAGTACTTTTGATTTTCCTGGCAAAAAAGTCGTAAAAATCAGTCTGCAGGCTTTCATAGACAGCCTAGGAAGTCAGGGAAAGTCTATTTTTTACTTTCATTACAAGCTGTTCACACATTTGCAATAAAATGCGGATAATACATGACAATTCTAACATATATCTCCTTTAACGGGGTTCAGTCATGACATTGGCGCAGCTCAACGTCTGACTCTGACTCTACATAAACTCAGTGTGGTTTTCAGCTTCTCTGATGACAGAGAGTGTAAATGGATCCACATTCAGGTGTCGAGATGAACCACTTTAACAGCCCATATTATGGAAACGCATCTCTCAACACGTCTCGAGACGAGCCAGAGGTGAGATCAGCACTGACGGAGCGACTGAGGCCACAAAACCACACAAACTCACCAGTGTTGCTTTAGTATCACTCTACTATTGTAGTTTTTTTATTTTTTATACTTTGAACTTATTATATATATATATACACACACCAGATCAGGCATAACATTATGCTAATTATCCTAATATTTACATTTACATTTATGCATTTGGCAGACACTTTTATCCAAAGCAACTTACATTGCATTCAGGGTACACATTTTTTACATTTTGTCAGTTCTTGCTTTCCCTGGGAATCGAACCCATGACCTTGGCGTTGCTAGCGCCACGCTCTTATGGTTTGAGTTACAGGAAATCTAATATAGTGTTGGTCCCCCTTTTGCTGCCAAAACTGCCCTGACCCGTCGAGGCATGGACTCCTCTGAAGGTGTGCTGTGGTATCTGGCACCAAGATGTTAGCAGCAGATCCTTTAAGTCCTGTAAGTTGCGAGGTGGGGCCTCCATGGATCGGACTTGTTTGTTGAGCACATCCCGCAGATAAATATTACAAATTCTGGGGAAATTGGAGGCCAAGTCAACACCTCAAACTCGTTGTTGTGCTCCTCAAACCATTCCTGAAGCATTTGTGCTTTGTGTCAGGAGCATTATCCTGCTGGAAGAGCCACAGCCACCAGGGAATACCGTTTCCATGAAAGGCTGTACATGGTCTCAACAATGCTTAGGTAGGTGGTACGTGTCAAAGGAACATCCACATGGATGGCAGGACCCAAGGCTTCCCAGCAGAACATTGCCCAAAGCATCACACTGCCTCCGCCGGCTCGCCTTCTTCCCATAGTGCATCCTGGTGCCATGTGTTCCCCAGGGAAGCCACGCACACGCACCCGGCCATCCACGTGATGTAAAGAACACGTGATTCATCAGACCAGGCCACCTTCTTCCATTGCTCCGTGGTCCAGTTCTGATGCTCACGTGCCACTGTTGGTGCTTTCGGCGGTGGACAGGGGTCAGCATGGGCACCATGACTGGTCAGCGGCTACGCCGCCCCATACGCAACAAACTGAGATGCTCTGTGTATTCTGACACCTTTCTATCAGAACCAGCATTAACCTCTTGAGCAGTTTGAGCTCCAGTAGCTCGTCTGTTTGATCGGACCACACGGGCCAGCCTTCGCTCCCCACGTGCATCAATGAGCCTTGGCCGCCCATGGCCCTGTGTCCGGTTCTCCACTGTTCCTTCCTTGGAGCACTTTTGATAGATCCTGACCACTGCAGACCGGGAACACCAGGTTAAATTAACTTTAAATGACAAACATTGCTTTGAGAACTAGCTGACATAAATGTATTTTTTTTCTATTAACATATATTATTTCAAGTGTTATTTTAGTATCATTGAGGTACTATGATATTAATATTTTGAATTATGTTTTTATATTATATTTTATATTTCTGTTTTTATTAAAATTTTTGTGTGCGTTTTTGTCTTTTTTATGTCTATATGATGTTTATTCATTTTTATTACAATTGCATTACATTCAATTAAATGAAAATTAGAAACATTGCTTTGGCGGCTAGCTACAAGTAAAGTTTTCTTTACTGAAAATCTTTTCCCCACAGGTTTTATTGTTAGTTAACTATAATAATCCGAAACTCACAAGCTTCGCACCGCGTTACAATCACACACACATTCAGACATTCAGAGTCGATTAGAGGACGATTCGCCTGTCTCTCACAATCAAGAGATCTGAGATGGATGGATGCCAGGCCCGCGACAAACATTCAACCGTATCTCGTGACAACAATCGCTTCAGAGATAAACACACTGCGTTTGTTCTCCGCCGTTGTCTGTTTCAAACAAGTGCTTTCGAGGAGATGACGGAGGCAAAAACACCCTCATCGCCTCCATTCAGCAGAACAGACACAAACACAGCAAAACATGTTCATGCAGGGAAGAGAAATCACACATTAATATCACAAACTGTGCTCGTTTGGGTCTGTTTGAGCGGAAAAATCTGAGATTAAAGTTGATGCATAAAACTAAACACACTTGAGAACTTCATTAAATTAACTCATGAGCCATGAAAGAGCAACCTTTGAACAATAAACTTTCAGGGAAGCATAACGTCATCGGCTGTCCACATGGCATTTTCCTCCAATCTGGGACAGTTGGCACTATCCGAACGCGTCCCATCTTCCCTTTCATCCTCCTCTGTGTCTCTCTCCATCCAATCACAGCTCTGATTTAAGACAAGACTCCTCTTTCAAGCCAGACATAAAGAAGTGCAGGCAGGGGCCGTGGCATCACTGACCCTCACAAAGACGGCCTTTATGTGTCCGCACAACCTGCTGAGGACGCTTGAAGAGAAAGAATCCCTCCAAACCATCCTGAACCGCTGAGGAGAGTCTCACTACAGCAACTCACAAAAAAACCAAAAAACACTTTATTCTACAGTGTCCTTGTTACATATATCGCATGTACTTACTATAGTAATAACAGTAACTTATGCAAAATTACATGCAACTAACCCTCAACCAAACCATAACCTTTAAGGTAACATAGTTGCATTGTACTTACTTAAGTACTGAGTAACATTAATTAACTACTTAATGTACTTAGGGATACGCTTAGGGTTAGTTACTTGTAATTATGCATAATTTACTGTTACATTTTACTGTTACATTATTTACTGTTAATAACATGCAACTACGTCACCTTAAACTAAAGGGTAACACTTTATTTTAGTGTCCTTGTTACACGTTACATGTAGTTACTGTAGTAATAACTATAAATTATGCATAATTACATGCAACTGTAACCCCTCCTGTTCGAACCACCCGCTCGCACAGCAACTACTACCTGGCCTCCGTTACACTCACCCCCTAAACCTCACTCCCATCCGGGTCACGGCACCAATGTAACCCCTCCTGTTCGAACCACCCGCTCCAAGCGGGACTTGAACCCGGGTTTGCTGGCATGAGAGTCAGACGCTCTAACAAGGAGGCTAAAGGTTGCAACCTCTAAAGTCAGTCGCTAGAGCGTCTCTTGAGATCAGAGGAGTGAGGTTTACTCGCACAGCAAGTACTAACTGGCCTCCGTTACACAACCAAACCCTATTCTTAACCCTAATCCTATAGTAAGTACGTGTAGTTAATTATTATTACTTAGTACTTAAATATACAATTACACTGTAACATTGACACCTTAAAATAAAGTGTAACCCTTTATTTTAAGGTAACATAGTTACATTGTGCTTGCTTAAGTACTGAGTAATATTAATGAACTACATGTATTTAGGGTTACGCTTAGGGTTTGGTTTAGGATAGTTATTTGTAATTATGCATAATTTACTACACGTTGCCTTAAACTAAAGGGTAACACTTTATTTTAGTGTCCTTGTTACATGTTACATGTAGTTACTGTAGTAATAACTATAAACTATGCATAATTACATGCAACCAAACCCTATTCCTATCCCTAATCCTATAGTAAGTACATGTAGTTAATAATTATTACTCAGTACTTAAATATACAAGTACACTGTAACAATGACACCTTAAAAAAAGTGTAACCAAATAAAGTGTTACCCATTAGTCTTATACAAGATGCCTGAATGATAGTTTGGAGTTGAAATTCGAATTATGAACATAGAATCGTCAGTCATTCATTTTCCAACCAAGCTTTGAGTATCACTGTAGTTGTGTTAATTATGGGAGTGTTTATTGTCTAATCACAGGCGTTACAGAAGGTCATGTGATCTGAATCTGAAATAAACAGACTTTTTAAAAATTCTTGAAACGAGACAAATTCGTTTGAGAAGCATCTTTGCACAAGATATTGGGATATTGGGTTTGTTTGGTTAACAGTGTTGGGAAAGATACTTTTAAAAGTAATGTGTTACAATATTGTGTCACTCCCTAAAAAGTAACTAATTGTGTTACTTAGTTACTTTTTATGAAAAGTAATGTGTTACGTTACTTTTGTGATACACTTTAAAGAATATGATCAATAAGTTATGACAACATATGTTTTTACATTGCTTTAACTCATCAAAATAAAATAAAGCAAATTTCAACTTCTTCAAGTCGGTTTAATGACTTCTTAAGTTGATTGTACTTAATTTAGGACAGCAACTTTTTTTTGTTTTTACAGGGTACTTTTTCTCACCTGGATTGGGCTTGCTTGTTTTATAAAAACAAAACAAAATCGATTTTTGGTAAATGTAAAGGCCTTTCACACCAAAAGTGAACTTAATAAGCTGAACTGAATTTGCATTTACCTGCTTTTATTCATTTTGAGGACTACAATAACCACCGTTCACACTCACTCCCGATTCCCCTCAACATGAGGACAGGACAGGAGTCAGTCAATACATGGGAAAACTAAGTAACTTGAGTTACTTTTTTGAAAAAGTAAATTTAAAAGTAATGCATTACTTTGGACGTTACTTTGGATTAAAGTAAATTAATCTAAAAGTAAAGTTCAGTATGACATTAGTTCAGTGTATATATAAAATATAAAATATACCATTATATATAATTATACATACACACTGTAAAAAATGCTGGGTTGTTTCAACCCAAATGTGGGTCAAATATGGGCAAACTCAAGCGTTGGGTCCCGCTGTCCATATTTGACCCACATTCAGGTTGAAATAACCCAGCATTTTTTACAGTGTACATATAATTACATTTAAAAATTATGAAAAATAATTTACATATATTTTGTTTTAAGCACAAACAAAGACTTAATATCTTCAGACATTCTGCTTCTCCAGTAAAAGTCTTGATTTAAGAATGTTTGGATATTTGTGCTGGAAAACAGGACAGAAACACTGAGGAAAAGCATAATTTTTGCAGTGATTCACTAAAGCCCTTTTACCGGGTTAGTTTAGTGTCTTTAGGCTCAGATCTTTGAACACACAGATCCAGGAGGGCTCGTTTCTGCCAGCTATGTGTCATGCACAAAAACAATTACCAAAGTACATGAAGCGTTTGCCCCATAAAACCCTGAAGATCCCGGTTAATCTGTCTGCCTTTGCAGCATTCATCTGGAGTTCTGGCACTCCTCAAACACAAAACAAACAGAGCCGCTCTGAAACTGAGCTGTCCTGGCAGCGCCGGTGCTCAGAGGCCAGCGAACACACTAACTACACCAGATTAAGTCCAGACGCTCAGCTCTTCCATGCTTTGGCGGCGCTGGCTCGGGCGTGTGCGTGCCGCGAGCGAACCGCACTTAAAGACTCTTGGATCTCTGGCACCAGCGGAAGGAGAGGCTGGGGGCGGCAGGTGCACGAGCGCACAGGTGATCAACCTCACCAGAGCCCCTTTGAGACAAGACGCTTCAGCCGCAGCCATCTTTAAAACAGCTGTTTCAGTCATGCAAGTACAGATCCTATCACTTAGAATGGGGAAACATCAAATTCTCCATAAATTTCATATCTGAAATCCCAATGAAATCAGCTGCAGTGATGCAATGACTTTACCTTTCAGCGATTGGCTGTTTTGTTTACTTACAACAGCTCACTAGATGACAACTAGTGATACACAACTGAGATCTGAGCAATGAACGAGCAGCATCTGAGACTCCGGAACCTCAGTTATCAGTGTCTATTTCAGGACAGACGCTGAGAAAGCAAGGTGTTAATCGGCAGACACGTCTGCAAACAGATAGAGTGACTCATTTGTCTGGCCGTGACATGCAAAGCTTTGGAAATATTTTCCAGCAACACCCTGCAATCTAATACACGCTTAGATCTTTGCATTTCTAATCGCGTATGCTTTATAATGGCACGCTTATTGGAACATTAGTGGTGTCTGGTCATCACTACTAGCGCTCATAGAGATCACATCTCTAACACCAAGTATTAAAGTTTGCATCATCCTGCTCGTCTGAATCATATTTAGAGACTCGAGCGAGAAAAAAAACACATAAAAAGACCCAGAACACTGTAGCAACCACCTAGCAACTGTAACTAGATGAATAAAGTTTGGGAACAAACTTTGATGATGGCTTGAGGAAGCCTAGCCTGAAAGTTTTTATGTATGCATGTCTGTATGTCTGTATGTATGTATGTATGTATGTCTGTATGCATGCATGTATGTCTGTATGCATGCATGTATGCATGCATGTATGCATGTATGCATGTATGTATGTCTGTATGTCTGTATGCATGCATGCATGTCTGTATGCATGCATGTATGCATGTCTGTATGTATGCATGCATGTATGTCTGTATGCATGCATGTATGTCTGTATGCATGCATGTATGTCTGTATGTATGTATGTATGTCTGTATGTATGTATGTATGCATGCATGTATGTCTGTATGCATGCATGTATGTATGCATGTATGTATGTCTGTATGCATGCATGTATGTCTGTATGCATGCATGTATGTCTGTATGTATGTATGTATGTATGTATGTATGCATGCATGTATGTCTGTATGCATGCATGCATGTCTGTATGCATGCATGCATGCATGCCTGTATGCATGTCTGTATGTATGTATGTATGTATGTATGTATGCATGCATGCATGTATGTCTGTATGTATGCATGCATGTATGTCTGTATGTATATGTATGCATGCATGTATGTATGTATGTATGTATGCATGTATGTATGTCTGTATGTATGTATGCATGTATGTCTGTATGTATGTATGTATGTATGTATGTATGTATGCATGCATGTATGTCTGTATGCATGCATGTATGTCTGTATGCATGCATGTATGTCTGTATGTATGTCTGTATGTATGTATGTATGCATGCATGCATGTATGTCTGTATGCATGCATGTATGTATGTATGTATGTATGTATGTATGCATGTCTGTATGTATGTCTGTATGCATGTATGTCTGTATGTATGTCTGTATGTCTGTATGTATGTATGTATGCATGCATGTATGTCTGTATGTATGTCTGTATGTATGTATGTATGTATGTATGTATGCATGTCTGTATGTCTGTATGTATGTCTGTGTATGTGGATGGATGGATGGATGGATGGATGATAGATGTATGCATGAATGTACATATGGATGTATGTATGATGGATGTATGTATGCATGGATGTATGTATGTATGGATGGATGTGTGCATGTATGGATGGATGTGTGCATGTATGGATGGATGTGTGCATGTATGCATGTACTGTATGTATGATGTATGCATGTATGTATGATTTATGATTTATGTATGTATATATGTATGCATGTATGCATGGATGCATGAAAATGTGGATGGATGGATAATGGATGTGTGCATGTATGTATGTATGTATGGATGGATGGATGGATGGATGTGTGGATGGATGGATGTGTACATGTATGCATGCATGTATGTATGGATGGATGTATGGATGGATGGATGTGTGGATGGATGGATGGATGTGTACATGTATGCATGCATGTATGGATGTGTGGATGGATGGATGGATGGATGGATGGATGGATGGATGGATGGATGGATGGATGGATGTGTACATGTATGCATGCATGTATGTATGGATGGATGTACGGATGGATGGATGTGTGGATGTATGGATGGATGGATGTGTGGATGTATGTATGTATGTATGTATGTATGCATGCATGGATGGATGGATGGATGGATGGATGTGTGGATGTATGTATGTATGTATGCATGCATGGATGGATGGATGGATGGATGGATGTGTGGATGTATGGATGGATGGATGTGTGGATGTATGTATGTATGTATGTATGCATGCATGGATGGATGGATGGATGGATGGATGGATGGGTGGATGGATGTGTGGATGTATGTATGTATGTATGTATGTATGCATGCATGGATGGATGGATGGATGGATGGATGGATGTGTGGATGTATGTATGTATGCATGCATGCATGGATGGATGGATGTACGTATTGATGGATGTAAGAATGGATGTATTTATGGATGTTTGGATGGGTGTGTAGATGGATCTTGAATCAGAATAACTTCCCCTCCATCTCTCTTTCTTCTCTTCTCTGATGACGAGGGCGGGGCAACCTGTCACTCACATGAGATCCTCCAATAGCAAACCACAACCATCCAACCATCCAATCAGTTCCCCACAGACAAAATCAAGCCCCGCCCTACATTTGTTCTTGTTCCTGAAGCGTTTCACTCAGATATACGGCACAATAGGGAAGGAAAGACGAGAGTAACTTCCCTTTCATGACGACTTCAAAACACAGACAGTGGTTACAGCAGCGCTGACGCTGAATCATCTGCTTCAAAGCACTCGGTATCTGAGCATCAGACTCCCTTATCAGATTGAACCAAAGGCCGGGACACCTTCATCCTCATCAGTCTGCTCAAGTCTCTGATGCATAACCCGATCACACGTCACATCTTCACAATAGAGATGCGAAGGTGTGTAGATGAAGAGTTCACCCGAAAAATCATTTACACCCTCGTGTGTAAAGGCTCAAACTATTATTTCATATGTCAGCGTTAAGCACTTACAGCACTGTAGAATGATGCTTTATTAAAAGTCATACAGGTTTGAATGATATGTAAATGATGACAGAACTTGGATTTCTGCATTCATTATCTCTTTAAGATCACACTAAATGCGTTTGACTTGAAGGATCACGAGCCAGTGTTTGTGTGTGTCGGAGATTTCTGCAAAGTGTCTGGAGCTGATTTACTTTCATTAGATGAAGAATTCCAATAACCGGCTCATAATGAAGACGCTAATCCTCACAATAACCCCACGCCAGCATGCTTAAAACCGCACCGCTGAGAATGGAAACACTGACTTTCCACACGCTCAGATCCTGAGCATTCGTATTCCAGCTCTGAAATGCAAGAAGCCGGAAGCTGTTACCTGAGGAGGTGCACGGCTGCGTGTCAGGTGACTTCCTGTCTGCGTGGCGTCTGTAGACGAGGTGAGGTTTGTTATGCTCTTCCTCATACTCCTCTCCATCGGCGCTCAGGAGCGGCTCCAGGAAGAACTGACCACTGTGTGTCGTGAACGTGCCGATCTGAAGGAGCAAAATGCCACAGATTGAGTCACATGATGATTTCTGACGGTCATGCTCTTACTTTAATGAGTGATCAGACGCACAGTATTCACCCGCCACAGTAGTTTTATAAACACGTCTTAGAGAAACACATCTTGAGACAAAACAATGGCAAAGACACGTTTTAAGATCTGTCCGTGCAAGCTACTTTCAGTTAAAACAGTGAAGGTGATTTTAAGATGGTCCACTTCATGCTGTGCATAATAACACCTCTTGTCAAGTGACATAGTGGCATGTTAATATTAATTAATAAATAAATAAATAAATAAATAAATATAATAATAATATATATATATAAAAACACTAATAGTTAGCAAAATAAATAAAAATAAATCGTAAACAAAATATGTTTTAGAAAATTATGAAATAGAAATGTAAAATAAAAATGTAGTTAGAAGTCAATTAAAAATGAACAGTAAAATAAATAAATAATGAATAGTAAAAAAATTAAATAAATAAACATTAACAAATAATAACATAAGTAAAAATTATAGTAAAATACAATAAACATGAATAGTTAACTAAATAAATAAACAGTAAACAAAATAAGTTTATATATAGTTAATAATAAAATAAATAAATAAATAGTAAAAAATTATAAAATTAAAAATTAATAGTAAAATAAAACAAAATATTAAATTACTAAAATAAAATAATAACATAAAATAAATAACTATTACAGTAAAAAAATGTGTAAGAAAATTAATATTAAAATAAAATAAAATAAATAAACATGAATAGTAAACAAAATAAAGGAAAATGGATGGTAAATAAAATAAATAAATAGTAAAATAATATAGTATAAAATAAATCTAAATGAATGTAAATGAATGTTAAATATATAAAAAATAACAATGAGGCACAATGATTGACACTCCGAATGAAGGCCCCTGGAATCATGGCTTATCACTACGGCAACACATTCAAACAGAATTCCAGAGTCCTGCACACATTCCGAACGGAAGCCGTGACATACAGCAGATCTGAAGCGCTGCTGGTCTGATGAGACTGTACGGAAAACACCCGACACAAACATACCGGAGTGGAAGAACGCTTGAGCGAATGGAAACATGTTTGACAGGAGCTCAGTCTGAACGTCAGCCTGTCACAGCGCCATCCCCGCATGAAGACTGACGCATGTGAGGATCCCAATCTCCGTCAATCACATCCACGTCAGCTTCCCTCAGAAACACGTGAGAAAAGGTCATTTCTGTCGCGGCCCACGGCGTGACCTCCAGGCCTTTTCCACAAAAACACAATCAAATCAAATCATAAGACACTGAAGGAACGGATCAAAAACCACTGCAAAGAGCATCACACCAGTCGTCTGAATGTGGAAGAGACATGAATACAGTGCATGTGGTCCGAGTGACAGCAGGAACGAGTGAACGCGTCACATTAAGATGCTGTCGCTCAACACACAGCGTTCATTAGGCCGATTCAGAGACGCGAGCGCGAATGTTTCTGACAGGTAAACACTCGCTCGCAGCCTTGGGGATGGAAAGATGACATAACTTTCCCTCCGCACACGCACTTGGAAATCAGATCCCTAAGAATACAGTACTGATGGACAGAAACACACTGTGCGCACACACACACACACACACACACAGCAAACGTATGGTATTAGCTGGTAAAACCATAGTTTGATATACGAGTCCATCTCCTGAAGCCGGACAGGAACAAGTCAGGCTTATATTTCAGCACTAAATCAAAGGGAAGTCATTTGAGTATTATTAGAAGAAATGTTATTTTTATAACAAAACATTCCAAATACTCATTACAGTGATGCAAACAAATCTTAATGTAATGTGAAAATGTTTTATTATAACTGTAAAGTATGTATACTTATAAAAATCTCACTGCAGATTTCAAAGAGTTTCTAAAAAATAGGCTTCTTTTATTTTTCTTAATTCAGCAACATATAATTATGGTTAAATATATTTATATAAATAAATAAAATTTGTATTATAAATAAACATAAATATATAAAACTTAACTAATTAATTCATAAAAAATATATTGAATTCAATTAAAAATGAAATTATATATATTATACAATTTATGCAAAATATAATTATATATGAATAATGAATTTATTTTGCATAAATTATTTATGTTGTATAAATAAGTGTGTAATGTGTGGATAAAAATAAAATAATATAATTAATATAATATAATATATATAATATTATATAATAATATGATTAATATAATTCATATGATTAATATAATTAATATAATATATATAATATAATTAATATGATTAATATAATATATAATATAATATAATATAATATATATATTATATAATTAATATGATTAATATAATTAATATGATTAATATAATTAATATAATATATATAATATAATTAATATGATTAATATAATATATATAATATAATATAATATATATAATATTATATTCTAATATCATTAATATAATTAATATAATTAATATAATATAATATAATTAATATAATATATATAATATAATATAATTAATATGATTAATATAATATAATATATAATATAATATAATATAATATAATATAATATAATATAATATAATATAATATAATATAATATAATATAATATAATATAATATAATAATATGAATTAATATGATTAATAATATAATATAATATAATATAATATAATATAATATAATATAATATAATATAATATAATATAATATAATATAATATAATATAATATTTTATATTTATAATAGTTTTCCTGTGTAAATCCATTGGCTCCTGCCAGCTGTGGGCATCAGAGGTCATCCGAGGTCACTCTCACAGAGGCCATGAACATCTGTGCTGAAGGTGATTACGCTCAGGTGCGGACAGACGCTGTCGGCAGCGAGAGAGAGGACCAGCGGCTCTTATACTTTAACTGAAGGATTATGGGTCGGTCAGAGACCTCACTGTCAGCAGGACCACGGGTGCTCTCTCTTCCCATCATGCAATGCTTCTAACTACTGAAGTCTCTGTCCTTCTCTTTCACGACTGGAAACCAGTGGCTGCTGTTGAGATCTGAGCACTGACGCGAAACTCGCCACCTGTCCATCTGCTGGCAGGACAAACGGAACGGACTGCCCTTCACTCTGGGCACCTGATCACAAACCACAGAGGAGGGTGGGCATGTTCAGATGACAAACTAAACTAGTTTCAATCAAATATGAAAAATCTTATTAAGAATTTTAACTTGTTCGTTTATTTATGGTCAGGGTCACAAAATATGAAAAGGAAAAATATAAATGAGAAAAGTTACTAAAAACACATTTATCTTTTTATTCTGGCCTCCTGGTGAGAAACAGGTTAAATGTAGCAAAATATAATAATAATAATAATAATAATAATAATAATAATAATAATAATAATAATAATAATAATAAAACTAAATTTTCTTTAATAAATTACAAAAGTTTTTAAAGTTAATCTTCAATTAAAAAGATTAATTCTAGCCTCCTCTGGACACGTCATTAAAAAAGCATTTTTAAAAAATTAAAACATTTTGTTTGCTTGTTCACGACCATTTTTGTGGTGAGAAACCGATTAAAATGTAGACAAATACAAAAGAAAAATTAAAAAAATAAATAAATAAAATAGTTCTAAAAAAAAGTTTCTCTCAAACTAATCCTGGCCTCCGGACACTTCATTAAAAATTATTTAAACCACAATTCTTCCGTTTTAATGTTTAATGAAAACCGCCGAACAGCAGCTGAAGCATCAGCTTTATGTCTCTCCCGCTGTGACCCTTCCTCGGGCTGTTTACGACACGAGCGGGACAAAACACGGCCTGTCGTCCTCCGAGACTGACGGACGACTCGATGGCGACCTCATGACCTCATCAGAGACTAAACGAGCGCCGTCATGAGGAGCGACTCTTTCAGCGGCCCGCCGCCCTGCAGCGACGTTTACAGCCGGGACTAATCACCTCCCGCCACCTGAGATCACTAATTAACAGAGAACCGTATGCACATCCTCAGAGGTCAGATAGCAAGAGCCACGGGAGGTGAGGGTTCGACTGGTTAGCAAACGGACTATATTTGAAAGACTAGACAGCTGTGTGTCATATGAACCGAATCACGTCCGTTCATTCTGTCCCACAGCAGTCATTTCTCTAAAATAACTAGCAGGGCAGCTTAAACACCCGCTCATGCCAACTCAGCTAAAACAATCCTCACAGATAGAACAAATCCTGTTGGAATTACCTGCTGGAATTATTATGAGTTTCCTGCTAGTAAAAACTTGTAATTACTAATCCCAGTTCACCTCTTAACTTCTACTTATCTGCTGTGACATCACAAAAAACATCCACTAAACGTTAGCTCTGTAACCACTAACCCTGAGTTTATACTCACTAGAACAGAGGAGAACGCAGCTAAACCAAAGCCTAATCCTCACAGGAAGAACTATTAACGTAATTATGAGTTTCCTGCTAGTAAAACTCGTTGAATCTGATTGATTGATGAACGTTTTAAACATTCAAATGAGCAATTATTTTCAGAAAAACGCACGGCTAAAGTAGTTCCGGCAGGTTTTGACCGCATTACAGTTCCATATCACTCCGCCAATTGAGTTCAGTGATTTCAAAGGTCCTTACAGCAGCAAAACGACCAAATACACACAATGACACTGAACAAGCAAAGGCATATAGTAAACAATAGGATAAAAACAATTATTTCCATGTTTTTTTTTGCCTCAAAACTACATTTTATTATGTACAGAAGCACATCCTCTCTTTCTGCCACTGAAACGCGCACACACACATACAGAACGGACACACACCCGCATAGTAACGTGATGTCAGTGCAGCTCTTAAGTTTAGCAACTTAAAAGCTACATGACATTTCTCACTAGCAAGGTAATAACTGCGCTGTTCTTGAAGCAGATCAACTTACAGTAGAGACACTGCTGCTGAACACTGTTGAGAGACACACGCTTAATCTCGTTCTCTCTATCTCTAATAACTGCATTAATAACTGCTATCAATGGCTCAAGCCTCCGTTACGAGCTCTAAAACTGCTGAAACTAAAGCCTGTGACAGTCTCCATGGCACCATCATTATCTATTAAAATAATGTGTGGAGGGAAAGCGACCAGCATCCACTTAACACACACCAACAATACAAGAACATGTTCAGCTCACATTTCACCCCAGAAGCAAAAGAACACAATAAGACATGCTATACTACGGGGCTGTTGAGTGCTTGAATCTGATTGGCTGACGAACGTTCTAAGGTGTGCAGCTATATTCAGGGAAAAGCACGGCTAAAGTAGTTCCAGCAGGTTCTGACTGCATCACAGTTCCATATCACTTTGCCAAATGTGTTCAGTTATTTCAAAGATCCTTACAGGCGACAATCCATTCACACAGGCCTAATCTCTCTCTCTCTCTCTCTCTCGCTCTCTAATAACTGCATTAATAACTGCTGTCAATGGCTCAAGCCTCTGTTACGAGCTCTAAAATTAAGTTTTGGAATTAGCAACGGAGGCTGCGTAAGAAATTAGTCCTGCACACAAGAGCGTTTCAAAGATCAAACCTGACTAATGTCTTGAAACACAGCATCTGAATGTTTTGAGGTGTGGTAACTGTAGTATAAGCGGAATAATTGAGTCCGGGCCGTTGAATTATTGAAAAATAATGCTCCGCTTCACGCCGTGACCGCATTACCACCTCGCGTGTGCATTATTTTCTTTAATAATTCAGCTGCCCAGAGTCAATTATTCTTTACTTATCGGCTGTGACATCACAAAACACAACCAAAATGTAAACATTAGAAAACACTAAATATTACTAGTCACCAGTCCAGATCATTAACCACTAACTCTGCGTTTATAGTAACTACTCCCGTCCACTCAAGTCATTTCTCCCATCTAAAATAACAAGCATTGCCGTTTCAACATCCGCTCAATGCCTCACGCATGTTGCCCGTCAAGACTAGAGAAGAATAACTCAACTAAACCAACTTAGCAAACACTAAATGTTACATGCATACGAATGTATAAATGTAACAAACTTCGCGACCGTTAAAGAACTATATAGTATGAATGTAATCTGGACATACTACATCAGTCATGTTGTCATTATCATGTGACCTATCAATGTCAGTTGCGTTGCTTCATTTCCATTCATAAATCCTTTCCTGTGGCCTCATGGGATAGCCAGGTGTCCATCGAATGCACACATTCAGAGATTTTTCATTCAGAGATTTTTCGCCTACTGTTTTTCGAATACTATGAATTTGGACATACTACTCTGTTGGCGTACTTTTTTACGCATAATATATAGTAGAGAAGTGTTTGATTTTGTACGCAGCATCTGACTAATCCCAGTAAAACCACTGCGACATCACAAACAACAACCAAAACGAAACAGTTATTGAATCATAGGCTACGACGCAAATTAGTGCACTAGTGGTGAACAAACAGAGCAAGATCAGTCGCACTTTGGCAATTGTGATTGTTAAAGGATTAGTTCATTTAAAAATGAAAATTTCTCCATGATTTACTCACCCTCAAGCTATCCTAGGTGTATATGACTGTCTGATGAACACAATCAGAGTTATATTAATAAATATCCTGACGCTTCCAAGCTTAATAATGGCAGTGACGGGGTCTGTTGAGTTTGAACCCCAAAAAAAGTGCATCCATCCTTCATAAACGTACTCCACACAGCTCCAGGGAAGCGAATTCTGAAGCAAATCAAAATATCCATATTTAACACGTAATAAAGTAAAATATCTAGTTCCTGCCAGACCACCTTCCGTATTCAACTTACTCAGAAAGCGTAACTGTTAAATACGGAAGGCGGTCAACTATAACATGTTAAATATGGATATTTTTCTTACACAAACACAGTGATTCGCTTCAGAAGGCCTTTATTAACCCCCTGGAGCCGTGTGGAGCACTTTTATAATGGATGGACACACTTTTTTGAGCTTCAAACTCAATGGACCCCGTCACTTCCATTATAAAGCTTGGAAATGTCAGGATATTTATTAATATAATTCCAATTGTGTTCATCAGAAAGAAGATATACACAAAGGAAGGCTTGAGGGTGAGTTAATCTTTAAAGTGAGCTAGTGCGCTGGAAAAAAAGAGGAGGAAGTGAAAGAGGAGAATATGGATGCAGTAATGGCTAGGGGAAAGGTAAATAGTTTTAAGTTTTATGCCATGTTGCGTTGATCAATACGCCATTTCATGTTACATTTTTATTGGCTAGTCAATAGACGTAAGTCGTAGCAGCAAACACACTGTGAGATCATCATGCTAAATCTCTGACACGGTCTATCTTTGGTTGCAAGATCATCTTTGAACCTCTCTCACTGTACGACGCAGGACCAGCGTTTAGAAGCCATGACCACATGAAATGCCATGATTTGAGCACACTAGCTGCGTTTATGTAATGGGATTGAAGGCTCAATCAGACTGAAAAGCCTTCATGTAAACGATCTGATTGAGCTCAATCCGAATGAAATATAGATCGGATTGGAAGGGGTGGTTTAAACCTGTTCTAATCCGATCAAGAGAACATGTAAACACTTGATTGGACTCATCCAAGCCTTACATCACCAAGTGCAATGCAAAGCGTGGGATGCAGTGGAGTAAAGCACGCCGCCACTGGACTCTAGAGCAGTGGAGACGTGTTCTCTGGAGTGACCAATCACGCTTCTCTGTCTGACAATCCCATGGATGAGTCTGGGTTTGGCGGTTGCCAGGAGAACGGGACTTGTCTGACTGCATTGTGCCAAGTGTAAAGTTTGGTGGAGGGGGGATTATGGGGTGGGGTTGTTTTTCAGGGGTTGGGCTTGGCCCCTTAGTTCCAGTGAAAGGAACTCTTAATGCTTCAGCATACCAAGACATTTTGGACAATTTCATGCTCCCAACTTTGTGGGAACAGTTGGGGGACGGCCCCTTCCTGTCCCAACATGACTGCGCTCCAGTGCACAAAGTGTCGGTCCATAAAGACAAGGATGAGCGAGTTTGATGTGGAGGAACTTGACTGGCCTGCACAGAGTCCTGACCTCATCCCGATAGAACACCTTTGGGATGAATTAGAGCGGAGACTGTGAGCCAGGCCTTCTCGTCCAACATCAGTGCCTGACCTCACAAACGCGCTTCTAGAAGAATGGTCATAAACACACTCCTAAACCTTGTGGAAAGCCTTCCCAGAAGAGCTGAAGCTGTTAGAGCTGCAAAGGGTGGGCCGACTCCATATTAAACCCTACGGATTAAGAATGGGATGGCATTAAAGTTCATGCGCATGTAAAGGCAGGAGTCCCAAATGTTTGGCAATATAGTGCATAAACACGCATATCAACCTGTTCACTTTATTTTACGTTAATGTAAACCCAACGTTTGTATTAACTGATCGGAATGAATTGATTCCAATTGAAACACAAAGTGGCCATGTAAACGTAGCTAATGAGTTTATACTCACTAGTCCAGTCCATTCTCTAATGCCTCTCATGAAAAAAACCCTCTCATGCCTTCGTTCAGCTCATAACTAGAAACTGAAAATGCTCTGACTTCCCATGAAACCACCACAGTGGAAGCAGCTTGAGCAGTTGTCAGATGTTTAACCAGCACACCATACTCACCAGTCCCGTGCAGAGGCTGAAGACGGCGCGATGCTCGCTGTGAGCGTTGACGTGTCCTCTGAAGAAGCAGTGGTGCAGATCTGCGGC
>CM031967.1:438820-471320 GCA_018749465.1 Paracanthobrama guichenoti
TGAAGTTCGGAGAGCACTCAAGCGTGTGGACGTCCAGGAAAGCTGCCGGGCCGGATGGTATTTCAGGTCGTGTTCTGCGGTCCTGTGCTGATCAGCTCACCGGGTTGTTTACATCTATCTTTAATGAGTCCTCGCTACATCTGTGGTCCCCACCTCCTTCAAAAAATCCACCATCATCCCTGTCCCTAAGAACAGTAAACCCTCTTGCCTAAATGACTATCGTCCAGTGGCTCTCACGTCTATAGTCATGAAGGTCTTTGAGAGACTCATTAAAAACACCATTTGCGCCTTCATTCCTGACACTTTGGACCCTCTTCAGTTTGCCTATCGTCCCAATAGATCGACTGAAGATGCCATCTCTCATGTCCTCCACTCCTCCCTCACTCACATCGACAGCAAAAAGTGGGAACTACGTTAGACTGCTATTTATTGACTATAGCTCAGCCTTTAACACCATAGTTCCCACCAAGCTAACCTCCAAACTCCTGGATCTCGGCCTGAATCCTTCTCTCTGCCACTGGATTGAGGACTTCCTCACTGGCAGGCCTCAGGTGGTGAGAATAGGCCAGTCCACCTCCACCTCCATCACCCTGAGTGTGGGAGCTCCACAGGGCTGTGTCCTGAGCCCCTGCTCTACTCTCTCTACACGCATGACTGTTTGTCCACACACAGCTCCACCTCTATCATCAAATTTGCTGATGATACTGTTGTCCTGGGCCTCATTTCCAACAACAATGAGACGGCATACTTGGACGAGGTGGAGCATCTAACAGCATGGTGCCAGGACAACTGTCTCTCTCTGAATGTTGGCAAGACCAAAGAAATGATTGTGGACTTCAGGAAGAGACAGCAACGGACATACTCCCCCTCATGATCAGCGGGTCACCAGTAGAGAGAGTGAGCAGCTTCAAGTACCTGGGAGTAAACATCTCCGAGGACCTGACCTGGACTGCTCACATTCAGACACAGGTGAAAAAGCCAGGCAAAGACTGTACCACCTGCGCCAGCTGAGGAAATTCAGGCTTTCACCAGCTATCCTGAAAACTTTCTATTTAGGGGCGATAGAAAGTGTTTTAACTCAGTGCATCACAGCGTGGTATGGGAACAGCACCAGTCATGACCGCAAAGCCCTGCAAAGAGTCGTGCGCTTATCCGAGCGTATCTCAGGGTCAGCTCTCCCGTCTCTGCAGGACGTCTACACCAAACGCTGCAAAGGTAGAGCTACCAAGATCATCAAGGACTCTAATCACCCTGCAAACCCTCATTTCACGCTGCTACCATCTGGTAGCGCTTCCGAAGCCTGATGGCCAAAACTGAGAGACTCAGGAGGAGCTTCTTCCCCCAGGCCATCAGACTCCTGAACTCAGTCACTTAACATCACGTGACTTCACGTCAGGATAAACATCGATACACTGACATTGCACTGCACTTTCTGTTCTCGTTGTTACTGTGTAACAACCTGTCATAAACCTGTTTGCACATTATACTCTTTATACATTTGTTAACCACATATTTATAAGTCTACAGTTTACTCACTGCAAAGTCTACTTCAATTATTTTATTCCACTTTATCCTTATTTGTTACCTTTTTTTTCTCTTGACTTGATTATTTATAATTCTACAGATATGGACATATATATATATATATATATATATATATATAGTACTTTTTTTTATATCCTATTTCTATTATAATTTCTTCCTTGTGTTTTTAACTGTGAATTTGCACTGTCCATGGAGCGGACCTGTTTACATTTCACTGCCGGTTGTATATTCTGTATATAACTGTGTATGTGACAAATAAAACTCTTGAATCTTGAATCTTGAATCTTGAGTTGCTTCAATGCATTTAGGGGTGTGGTCCAGGCCAAGACAATCTCCTGAACTCCAAACTGAATGTCAGAATGGGAAAGAAAGGTGATTTAAGCAATTTTGAGCGTGGCATTGTTGTTGGTGCCAGACGGGTCGGTCTGAGTATTCACAATCTGCTCAGTTACTGGGATTTTCACGCACAACCATTTCTAGGGTTTACAAAGAATGGTGTGAAAAGGGAAAAACATCCAGTATGCGGCAGTCCTGTGGGCGAAAATGCCTTGTTGATGCTAGAGGTCAGAGGAGAATGGGCCGACTGATTCAAGCTGATAGAAGAGCGACTTTGACTGAAATAACCACTCGTTACAACCGATGTATGCAGCAAAGCATTTGTGAAGCCACAACACGCACAACCTTGAGGCGGATGGGCGGAACAGCAGAAGACCCCACCGGGTACCACTCATCTCCACTACAAATAGGAAAAAGAGGCTACAATTTGCACAAGCTCACCAAAATTGGACAGTTGAAGACTGGAAAAATGTTGCCTGGTCTGATGAGTCTCGATTTCTGTTGAGACATTCAGATGGTAGAGTCAGAATTTTTTGGCCCCTTAGTGCCAATTGGGCATCGTTTAAATGCCACGGCCTACCTGAGCATTGTTTCTGACCATGTCCATCCCTTTATGACCACCATGTACCCATTCTCTGATGGCTACTTCCAGCTGGATAATGCACCATGTCACAAAGCTCCAATCATTTCAGATTGGTTTCTTGAACATGACAATGAGTTCACTGTACTAAAATGGCCCCCACAGTCACCAGATCTCAACCCAATAGATCATCTATGGGATGTGGTGGAACGGGAGCTTCGTGCCCTGGATGTGCATCCCACAAATCTCCATCAACTGCAAGATGCTATCCTATCAATATGGGCCAACATTTCTAAAGAATGCTTTCAGCACCTTGTTGAATCAATGCCACGTAGAATTAAGGCAGTTCTGAAGGCGAAAGGGGGTCAAACACAGTATTAGTGTGGTGTTCCTAATAATCCTGACAGGTGAGTGTATACACAAATATATACTTTATATACACATATATATGTTCAAACGTTTGGGGTTAGTAAGATTTTCTTTCGTTTATTCAGTAAGGGTGCCTTAAATTGATCAAAAATTATTTTCTATTCATCAAAGAATCCTTAAAATAAAAAATCATCACTGTTTCCACAAACGTGAAAGGTTTTCAACACTGATAATAATCATAAATGTGTGTTGATCATCAGATCCTCATCTGAGAATGATTAGTGAAGGATCATGTGACACTGAAGACTGGAGTAATGATGATAAACTCAGCTTTGATCACAGGAATAAATTACACTTTACTATATATTCACACAGAAAACAGCTGATTATATTTCATTTTTATTTCAGTTTTACTGGATTTACATTAAAAACTCATTCCAACCCCAAACAACAGTATATATAAGCTGAACCCCTCAAAGAAGAGCAAGAATCCACCCATCTCAATGTAAAACCCTTAAAGTCCATCATAATTCAGTGAGAAGTGTCTGTAGTCTGTCTTTACTGCACTGCGATCACCTGCAGACCAGCAGAAGCAGCGTCCATATGCGTCTGACGTACATCAATGGAGCCTTTACTACTGTACAGTGCAAATGTCTGATTTACCGCCCACAGTCCTGACTCCATACCCATCTTCTGACCCCTCCATCACCCGCAGGACTCCTGCGGCTCCAGGACGCGGGTCACAGGGTCGTAAGAATGATGTAGACCTTAAGAGGGACAAAACGTTATCATGATGTTCACACAAACACTGAAACTGCAAGAACGACGTGCCTGGGATTTAGGAATGATTAAATATTCCACTGAAAGGCACAAGACACAAATTCATTTTTGCAGTGTATATAAGCAATTTATAACTATATACACAGGGCTTAAAAGTAACTTTTTCCACACCTCGCAATAGCCAGCGACTTAAGAAAATGCAATCAGTGAAAATTCACAATTCTCTATTCCATTATTGATACCACAGCTAAAACTATACTAGCCAAACTAATATAAATTTAAAACATTATTAAAGACAAGTAAACAGAACAAATAAAATAAGAACACTATCAATTTAGAAGCAAAAGCACAGATGAATACAAAATAATTTGTTATTGAAAATAAATAATCAGTGCTTTTCAGGTTTTTTAGGTAGGCCTGACAGTGGTTACCAGGTATATATATTTAATAATGTAAGAAAATGTAAAATAACACTGCATAGTCTTCACTGTATAAATTAAACATCCTTAATTCATTTGTATTAAAGTTACAAAAGTTATTCAGTCAAGAGCAGTGAGTGATTTTTTCTTTGTCCTTTGTTGTCTGATTAGCATTAAAAACACAGACAGCAGCAGGAATAGTATATACGGATCTAATATACTGACACTGATACACATTAGACTACTGTCACTTTAAGAGTGAATGCACAGATCAAATATAGGGATACACACATTAGGCTACTGTCACTTTAAGAGCGAGTGCACAGATCAAATATAGGGATACACACATTAGGCTACTGTCACTTTAAGAGTAAATGCATAGATCTAATATACTGATACACACATTAGGCTACTGTCACTTTAAGAGCGAGTGCACATATCAAATATAGGGATACACACATTAGGCTACTGTAACTTTAAGAGCGAATGCATAGATCGAATATACTGATACACACATTAGGCTACTGTCACTTTAAGAGCGAGTGCACAGATCAAATATAGGGATACACACATTAGGCTACTGTCACTTTAAGAGTAAATGCATAGATCTAATATACTGATACACACATTAGGCTACTGTCACTTTAAGAGCGAGTGCACAGATCAAATATAGGGATACACACATTAGGCTACTGTCACTTTAAGAGCGAATACATAGATCTAATATACTGATACACACATTAGGCTACTGTCACTTTAAGAGCGAATACATGGATCTAATATACTGATACACACATTAGGCTACTGTCACTTTTTTTCTTCTACTTGACTTGATTATTTATAATTCTACAGATATATATATATATATATATATATATATATATATATATATATATATATATATATATATATATATATATATATATATATATATCATCATCACTTTACCTCTATAATTCACTTTATCCATATATATATAGTCAAGTCAAAGTCAAAGTCAGCTTTATTGTCAATTCTGCCATACGTTACAGTACATGCATACAGATAATTGAAATTCTATGACTCTCAGACCCTAGGTGCCTAACAATAACAAAAAAAAATAACAATAACAACAAAAAGTTTAACAGTAACAACAACAGAAGAAAGATTAAAAAAGATGGATAAAGTGAATTATAGAGGTAAAGTGGCGATGACAAATAGTGCAAACAATGGTAACAATAGTGCAATTTCAGATTTAAGTCAGTGCAGGTATAAAATAAAATTATAAGAGTGTGTGCAAAAAGAGTCTGTAAGAGTCTGTGTGCAAAAAGAGTCTGTGTGCAAAAAAAGAGTCTGTAAGAGAGGGAGACCAATTCCTCAGAGAGACATTATATGAGGTCGATGAAGGGAGGAGAACTGGGGGACTGGGGGGTGTGCGTGGGGCAGAAGAGGGAGGGTCGGCAGAGTCGGGAGGGGAGTTCAATGCCCTGACAGCTTGGGGAATGAAGCTGTCCTTCAGTCTGCTGGTCCTTGCTTGGAGACTGCGAAGCCTCCTCCTGATGGCAGCAGACTGAAGAGGCTGTGCGATGGGTGGGTGGGGTCTCTGCATGCAATGATGAGGGCTTTGCGGGAGAGGCGGGAGTTATAAATGTCCTGGAGGGGTGGGAGAGAGACACCAACGATCTTCTCAGCTGCTCTCACTATGCGCTGAAGTGCTTTACGGCAGGATGCGTTGCAGGCGCCGTACCACACAGTGATGCAGCTGGTCAGAATGCTCTCGATGGTGCCTCTGTAGAAGGTGCGCATGATGAGGGCTGGGGCTCCGGCTCTTCTCAGCTTGCGGAGAAAGTAGAGTCGCTGCTGTGCTTTCTTGGTCAGTGCTGTGGTGTTGGCGGTCCAGGAGAGGTCCTCTGTGATATGCACACCCAGAAATTTGGTGCTCCTCACACTTTCCACGGTCACACCGTTGATGGTCAGAGGAGCGTGCTGGGTGTGCATTCTCCTGAAGTCAACAACAATCTCCTTCGTCTTCTCCACGTTCAGAGAGAGACTGATAGATAGTACTAATAGATAGTACTTTTTTATCCTATTTCTATTATAATTTCTTCCTTGTGTTTTAACTGTGAATTTGCACTGTCCATGGAGCGGACCTGTTTACATTTCACTGCCGGTTGTATATTCTGTATATAACTGTGTATGTGACAAATAAAACTCTTGAATCTTTAAGAGCGAATGCATGGATCTAATATACTGATACACACATTAGGCTACTGTCACTTTAAGAGCGAATGCATAGATCTAATATACTGATACACATATTAGGCTACTGTCACTTTAAGAGCGAGTGCACGGATCTAATATACTGATACACATATTAGGCTACTGTCACTTTAAGAGTCAGTGCACGGATCTAATATACTGATACACATATTAGGCTACTGTCACTTTAAGAGTGAGTGCACAGATCTAATATACTGATACACATATTAGGCTACTGTCACTTTAAGAGCGAGTGCACAGATCTAATATAGTGATACACATATTAGGCTACTGTCACTTTAAGAGCGAGTGCACAGATCTAATATAGTGATACACATATTAGGCTACTGTCACTTTAAGAGCGAGTGCACAGATCTAATATAGTGATACACATATTAGGCTACTGTCACTTTAAGCGCAAATGCACAGATCTAATATAGTGATACACATATTAGGCTACTGTCACTTTAAGAGCGAGTGCACAGATCTAATATACTGATACACATATTAGGCTACTGTCACTTTAAGAGCAAGTGCACATATCTAATATACTGATACACATATTAGGCTACTGTCACTTTAAGCGCGAATGCACAGATCTAATATACTGATACACATATTAGGCTACTGTCACTTTAAGCGCGAATGCACAAATCTAATATAGTGATACACATATTAGGCTACTGTCACTTTAAGAGCGAGTGCACAGATCTAATATAGTGATACTGTACATATGTTTACTTTCTCAACTGTTTACGCTCACTTAAGACATAACCGGTTATGTTTACTAGGATACTCGCTATTTGTTGCCAGTTTTGTGTGAATTTGTCCTCTCAAATGCAAGACGATGTGAAAGAGAGATCAGTTTAGTATTCGTGTGTAAAGAAATGTACTCCCTTTCACGTTCTTCTTGTGAAGAATTTCACAGATTTTTACTCTCATTTGGCTCTTGACGAGTGTTAATGTTAGGCCCTGTATATAAGTTTCAAAGCGGGTGGCAGGGCTTGACACCGTATTCATCCTTTTTTACTGTTCAGGAATACAAGAGACTCAAAAGAGAGCGAGAGAGAGAGAGAGATAGAGAGAGAGAGAGTTCTTAAGATTAAGTGTTTAGGATGGATGGGCTTTGGATGCACTTAATTTAAAGTGAAAAATGCTGAACCCGTGGGTCAAGTGAAAGGTTTAGCCAGTTAGTCAGATACTGGACGGCCTCTCCGAGCTGAGCCAGCAAGAAAATCAATCACTTTTCCGAGGCCTGTAATGTAATTACGTTACTCCGCACAAGCTAATGGAATGAGATTCTGACGTGAGGGTTTCTCTGGCATTCTCTTCATCTGACGGTTTCAAGCAATGACAAAAAAAAAACGTAATTTATGACCCTTCAAACCTCCATACAGGTGTTCTCATGGTCGGGGATCAAGAGGTTCAGTCACCTGAAACCTGCGTTTCTCTTCGGATTAAGTCCCTCTTCGTCTTCCATCCCAATACCGATTCTCCGTAGCGTAAGCCGTACATTCCACGGTCCTCGGAATGCAAGAGCGGCCTGTCAATTCTCTTCCTATCCTTTCAGAGGTGAGTTCCCAGGCTTAGCCCTGAAGACAGATTTGCGACGCTGTCAAAACAACTACCCCGAGATCTAAACTTCCCACCCCTGTGGTCTTACTCAACCTGTGGGTTTAAGACGGGTGAGAAAGATTCCTGAAAGCGGAATTGTTGACAGTACGGCTCTCCTGGCCCTCTATCCTGATGGCCCTTCGCATCTGTGAAAGAAACACACAAAACTTAAAGAGCGAAGGGAAGTCTCAGTCAATCAGTCCTGCTGTTTGTAGATCTGTTGATCATTCATTGGTCATATTTACTCTCGGAGAGTGTGTTGAATAACCTAGATGTGGCTAAATAAAGATTGTTTGCCATTGCACTTTCAGGAAAAGACTTGTTGAAAGAGCCATCAGTGTAACAACATAATCATGCGTCAGTTCTGTCAGGGACTAATTTTAAACTTTACGTGAACTTCTCTTGAGTCAGTTTACAAGACACTAGACACTTTGAAGAACCAGAGGGCACTTGTACAAAACTAGTGAAACAGTTTCACACAATTTAACTTCATTGTCCATATAGCCGACCTGTGCCTGGAGACATCGGATTAGAGTAACTTTCCACAGAGTTCATGACAGTCCGAGTGTGCAACATTTTGCTTCTTTCAAAGTACCAAACATGGCATTTTTTCCACAAGTGAAGACAATTTCCACGAACTTGACCTGGACGAAACAGCCCCATTAAATTGGTCAAATGGAAAATGCAGTTCTCTTTAACGTCAATATTCATTCTTAACTGAAAAACTAAAGCGGAGTTGGGTTATAGGACGTTAATAATGGCTCAAGTCTCCGTAGCTCTAAAATGACATTTTGGAATTAGCAACAGCACTGCAAAAAATGCTTATTTTGTATTTTTTCTTGTTTCCAGTCTAAATATCTAAAAATTCTTAAATCAAGATGCATTTACTAGATGAGTAAAATGATGTTGTTTTCTTGAATCAAATCAAAATGAAGTGAGTTTTTGCTTAAAACAAGCAAAATTGAGAAAGATAATTGTTTCTGATTGAAATCTTGTTCCTTGTTTCTGTCCCAAACAGAAATAAGATTATTTTTCTCACCCCATTGGCAGATGATTTTGCTTGTTTTAAGCAAAAACTCACTTCATTTTGATTTTATTTTCAAGAAAACAAGAAAAAATATCTTGCGTCATTTTACTCATCTAGTAAATGCATCTTGATTTAAGAATTTTTTGATATTTGGACTGGAAACAAGAGAAAATACTAAATAAGAAGAGCATTGTTTGCAGTGAGAGGCTTGGGATGAGATGCTTAAGAAATGAGTCTAGCACATAAGAGCGTTTTAAGGACAAGAATCTGACAAATGTCTTGAGATAAATCATCTGAACAATGTTTTAAGGTGTGGTAACTGTAAGCGGAATAATTGACTCCAGGCCATTGAATTATTGAGAAATTAATGCACACCCAATGTGTTACGACATTACCACCTTCGGTAAGCATTATTTTTCTAATAATTCAGCGGTCAACAATTATGACAATCATAAACACATCGGTTTGTGGCACAAAACTGCATTTACTGCAATTAGGTATTCGTCTATTTATTAACCTAAGTGGCTAATGAATCTGGAGAAATCTGGAAATGAATAAGGTGGATACAGTTTCCGTGATATAATACCACTCAAACTGAGACTAAATTATTCTGCTCCTTAAAGTCTGGGATGGTTGCTGAAGTAAGAAATGCTAGCAATTTAACCAGAACTCTGGGATATTTTGAGTGCCGCCGGATGAGATCTGCAATAGCTAATCTGGGTGTCTGTTTAAATCATTTTCACACAGCTACACTTAACTTCTTATGAATTACCATGCTAAACACAATGCAAAAACAAGTAAATGCTATGTTAAAATGCTTACATATATGTGCGTGGATTCAATCAAAATTGATAGCATGTGAAGGGCCGCCGGGGCCCCGGATATACTGCAGGCGTCGCCACCCCGCAGGCTTCAGACTCTGACGTCGGCCTGAGCGAGTCTACGCTCTCAGGTTTCAGTCTGACCAGCAGCTGCTGTATTCTCATACGGGAGAGGTAGATGTCATTGTGACCCTGGTTAGGACAGATGGAGTTAAACTGGCCTGAGATCAGTTATGAGAAGATACAACCAAACTAATGCATTTCATATGCTTCTGGAGGGTCGATTAAGGGTGGTGCTGAACCCTTATATGCAAGTACTATTGCAGTAGGTGGCCATATTCATTCACTATGATATTGCAATGGTGCTTCAAGAATACCATGTACTGGCATGATGCATGTCTAAATAACCACAGTGCATGTCCAAAAAATTTGTATCATTATGTCACTTTGTGGTTAGTAAAATTACATTGCTAAAAAAAGGTTTATAGGTATTGGTACTTCAAAGCCAATACAGGTTTGCTTGGCCATGTTTGGCAAATGACTTCATTGGATACTACAGTTGGATTACTTACAACTCTATGAGCCAGATTTACTAACAGCTTGCGCCAGGACAAAACCCTCTTTGGGCATAAAAAAACAAAAAAAACACTGTCAGGAAACACAAAGACACGCAGTGATAAATTAGTGCTGAAAAGATGTGTACAGGTTTATTTTTGCGGCTGACCTTATTGCATATAAGTAAGGGTCTCCCTTTCAGACGCAGTATTTATGGGAGGAGAGTATTTAAATTAATTATGCAAAGTCACATGTTTTTTTTGTTTGTTTTTTTTGATGTGCACCAAGGAATTGATTCTGTAAATGTGTTTCCATCGTAGTTTATGCGCATGTTCTTATCGGATAAAAAAAATGTAACTCAGTTGAGCACATACGTCTTTATGCACAAATGTTTTTATAAATGTATTCCATCCAGTGTTTTTTTTTTAAATGTGATATCCCAAAATAGCATAAAAATAGGTGGATGGAAACATAACTAATGAGTTTAGTAGGGGGTCAGCAGGGTTTCGTGGGTCTACAGCAATGCACAAGACAATCTGGACCCACTTTATATTAGGTGGCCTTAACTACTATGTACTAACATTTAAATTACACAATAAGTGCATTGTATCAAATGATTACATACGTTTTTACATTGTACTTACATTTTTAAAAAATACCTGCATGTAATTACATCTTATAATTACACTGTTGACACTTCCCTTACAACTTCCCTTAACCTTAAACTTACCCACACCAGCACACCTGTCCCTAACTTTACCCTTAAACTCACTCACACCACCACACCTGTCCCTAACTTTACCCTTAAACTCACTCACACCACCACACCTGTCCCTAACTTTACCCTTAAACTTACCCACACCACCACACCTGTCCCTAACTTTACCCTTAAACTCACTCACACCACCACACCTGTCCCTAACTTTACCCTTAAACTCACTCACACCACACACCTGTCCTAACTCCCTTAAACTTACCCACACCACCACTGTACCCACAAACTCACCACACACACCTGTCCCTAACTTTACCCTTAAACTTACCCACACCACCACACCTGTCCCTAACTTTACCCTTAAACTTACCCACACCACCACACCTGTCCCTAACTTTACCCTTAAACTCACCCACACCTGTCCCTAACTTTACCCTTAAACTCACCCACACCTGTCCCTAACTTTACCCTTAAACTCACCCACACCCACACCTGTCCCTAACTTTACCCTTAAACTCACCCACACCACCACACCTGTCCCTAACTTTACCCTTAAACTAACCCACACACCACCACACCCTAACTCCCTAAACTCACTCACACCACCACACCTGTCCTAACTTTACCCTCACACTCACCACACCTGTCCCTAACTTTACCCTTAAACTCACTCACACCACCTGTCCCTAACTTTACCCTTAAACTCACTCACACCTGTCCCTAACTTTACCCTTAAACTCACCCCACACCCTGTCCCTAACTTTACCCTTAAACTCACCCACACCACCACACCTGTCCCTAACTTTACCCTCACCTAACCACCACACCTGTCCCTAACTTTACCCTTAAACTCACCCACACCACCACACCTGTCCCTAACTTTACCCTTAAACTCACCCACACCACCACACCTGTCCCTAACTTTACCCTTAAACTCTTTACCCACACCACCACACCTGTCCCTAACTTTACCCTTAAACTTACCCACACCTGTCCCTAACTTTACCCTTAAACTCACCCACACCACCACACCTGTCCCTAACTTTACCCTTAAACTCACCCACACCACCACACCTGTCCCTAACTTTACCCTTAAACTCACCCACACCACCACACCTGTCCCTAACTTTACCCTTAAACTCACCCACACCACCACACCTGTCCCTAACTTTACCCTTAAACTCACCCACACCACCACACCTGTCCCTAACTTTACCCTTAAACTCACCCACACCACCACACCTGTCCCTAACTTTACCCTTAAACTCACCCACACCGCCACACCTGTCTGTCCTAACTTTACCCTTAAACTCACCCACACCACCTGTCCCTAACTTTTGCCTTAAACTCACTCACACCTGTCCCTACCTGTCCCTAAACTTTACCCTGTCCCTAACTCACCCACACCACCACACCTGTCCCTAACTTTACCCTTAAACTCACCCACACCACCACACCTGTCCCTAACTTTACCCTTAAACTCACCCACACCACCACACCTGTCCCTACTTTACCCTTAAACTCACCCACACCACCACACCTGTCCCTAACTTTACCCTTAAACTTACCACACACCACCACCTGTCCCTAACTTTACCCTTAAACTCACCCACACCACCACACCTGTCCCTAACTTTACCCTTAAACTTACCCCCACACCACACCTGTCCCTAACTTTACCCTTAACTTACCCACACCGCCACACCTGTCCCTAACTTTGCCCTTAAGCTCACCCACACCACCACACCTGTCCCTAACTTTACCCTTAAACTCACCCACACCACCACACCTGTCCCTAACTTTACCCTTAAACTCACCCACACCGCCACACCTGTCCCTAACTTGACCCTTAAACTCACCCACACCACCACCTGTCCCCAACTTTACCCTTAAACTCACTCACACCACCACACCTGTCCCTAACTTTACCCTTAAGCTCACCCACACCGCCACACCTGTCCCTAACTTTACCCTTAAACTCACCCACACCACCACACCTGTCCCTAACTTTACCCTTAAACTTACCCACGCCCCCACACCTGTCCCTAACTTTACCCTTAAACTCACCCATACCACCACACCTGTCCCTAACTTTACCCTTAAACTCACCCACACCACCACACCTGTCCCTAACTTTACCCTTAAACTCACCCACACCGCCACACCTGTCTCTAACTTGACCCTTAAACTCACCCACACCACCTGTCCCTAACTTTACCCTTAAACTCACCCACACCACCACACCACCACACCTGTCCCTAACTTTACCCTTAAACTCACCCACACCACCACACCTGTCCCTAACTTTACCCTGCCCCTAACTCACCCACACCACCACACCTGTCCCTAACTTTGCCCTTAAACTCACCCACACCACCACACCTGTCCCTAACTTTACCCTTAAAAACTCACCCACACCACCACACCTGTCCCTAACTTTACCCTTAAACTCACCCACACCACCACACCTGTCCCTAACTTTACCCTTAAACTCACCCACACCACCACACCTGTCCCTAACTTTACCCTTAAACTCACCCACACCACCACACCTGTCCCTAACTTTACCCTTAAACTTACCCACGCCCCACACCTGTCCCTAACTTTACCCTTAAACTCACCCATACCACCACACCTGTCCCTAACTTTACCCTTAAACTCACCCACACCACCACACCTGTCCCTAACTTTACCCTTAAACTCACCCACACCGCCACACCTGTCTCTAACTTGACCCTTAAACTCACCCACACCACCTGTCCCTAACTTTACCCTTAAACTCACCCACCCACCACACCACCACACCTGTCCCTAACTTTACCCTTAAACTCACCCACACCACCACACCTGTCCCTAACTTTACCCTTAAACTCACCCACACCACCTGTCCCTAACTTTACCCTTAAACTCACCCACACCACCACACCTGTCCCTAACTTTACCCTTAAACTCACCCACACCACCACACCTGTCAACTTTGCCCTTAAACCACCCACACCACCACACCTGTCCCTAACTTTACCCTTAAACTCACCCACACCACCACACCTGTCCCTAACTTTACCCTTAAACTCACCCACACCACCACACCTGTCCCTAACTTTACCCTTAAACTCACCCACACCACCACACCTGTCCCTAACTTTACCCTTAAACTAACCCATCCCACCACACCTGTTCCTAACTTTACCCTTAAACTCACCCACACCACCTGTCCCTAACTTTACCCTTAAACTCACCCACACCACCTGTCCCTAACTTTACCCTTAAACTCACCCACACCACCTGTCCCTAACTTTACCCTTAAACTCACCCACACCACCACACCTGTCCCTAACTTTACCCTTAAACTCACCCACACCACCACACCTGTCCCTAACTTTACCCTTAAACTCACCCACACCACACCTGTCCCTAACTTTACCCTTAAACTCACCCACACCACCACACCTGTCCCTAACTTTACCCTTAAACTCACCCACACCACCACACCTGTCCCTAACTTTACCCTTAAACTCACCCACACCACCACACCTGTCCCTAACTTTACCCTTAAACTCACCCACACCACCACACCTGTCCCTAACTTTACCCTTAAACTCACCCACACCACCACACCTGTCCCTAACTTTACCCTTAAACTTACCCACGCCCCCACACCTGTCCCTAACTTTACCCTTAAACTCACCCATACCACCACACCTGTCCCTAACTTTACCCTTAAGCTCACCCACACCACCACACCTGTCCCTAACTTTACCCTTAAACTCACCCACACCGCCACACCTGTCTCTAACTTGACCCTTAAACTCACCCACACCACCTGTCCCTAACTTTACCCTTAAACTCACCCACACCACCACACCACCACACCTGTCCCTAACTTTACCCTTAAACTCACCCACACCACCACACCTGCCCCTAACTTTACCCTTAAACTCACCCACACCACCTGTCCCTAACTTTACCCTTAAACTCACCCACACCACCACACCTGTCCCTAACTTTACCCTTAAACTCACCCACACCACCACACCTGTCCCTAACTTTACCCTTAAACTCACCCACACCACCACACCTGTCCCTAACTTTACCCTTAAACTCACCCACACCGCCACACCTGTCCCTAACTTTACCCTTAAACTAACCCACACCACCACACCTGTCCCTAACTTTACTAGTTAAGGCCACCTAATATAAAGTGGGACCGATAAACTAATAAGAAATATTCGCAGGAGCATTTTTGAGTAGAGCCTTGCATTGTACATTGATTAATGTTGGCAGATTGCCTTTGTTCCACTTTTAGGTAAAAACGTCTGCTAAATGCATAAAAGCAAACTTTCTCACAGTAGGTCAGAGGTGGTTAAAAGGTTTTCAGCCATCTGTGAGCACATAGAAATTAGCTTGATTAGCATTTGATCCCTAACCTGTAACTGCACCAAACCACTGGAGTAGCAGCAAAAAAGCATGCTGTTAAACACTAGCACACACTAACATTAACTATATATAACGAGGCAGAGACGTTTCCTTCATAATGGCACTTCTCCTGCTGACTGGAGTGTTTCACACAGTGCGGATTGGAAAGAGAAGGAATGTTGCTTCATTCCCTGGAGGCAACAGCCGAGACAACTGCTGCTCTATTTGTGAACTGCAACCAAAATAACAGGTTAGTGTATTGGATGGGATTGGACCCAAGTGGCCAATCAGTGGCTAAAACAGGGGTCAGTGTCCATTAGAAGGGTCTAAGTATTGCAAATGCAAGCAAAGGACCTGAGGGCTGGCTAAACATGGACTGTCTCAGACAATCTGATCCGGCCCTGATGGTGTTAGAGAGAACATATTTAGAGAGGATGATTGTCTCTCAGATAGCTAAAAGAGGCCAGAATGGTAATAAAAGCACCCCAATCTACATCTCTTGGGATTCATTGGCTGAATCCAAAATCGCCCCCTATACTCACAAATAGGGCATTTTTTGAGGGGACAGCCATTTGTAGTGGTGTCCAAAACCATAGTTGACGTTATTGAATATACTCATTGTATCCCACATTGCACCGCAATAACAGTGTCTGAATTCATTCACTCCTTCAAGTGAACTGTACTGTGAATTAATATAGGGAATAGTGATTGAGGGTTTAGGGGGTGATTTCGGATTCAGCCATTGTTTTAATTAGCCATGTCTGAAAAGCTGTTCTGCTTGCTATTATTATGAGTTACAGATGTATGCTTCTAAATAAGAATGTTTTACCTTTCGGCAATAATGATTACATCCATGACGGAGTGCAGATGGTACTTTACTCACCAAAGAACACGTCACCGAAGGTCCATTTTCAAACGAAGCTCCTATGAAAATCTGTCAGATTTTGACTGTATTTTCCTGTTTTGATGGACAAAATCATTGGCTCTGTTTCCAAACCTAGTGAAACACATTGCTTTTTATAGTTTACATAGCCAGCATCCTACTTAAGATGAAATTTCAGAGGAGAAAAGGAATTATTCCAATGGGAATCAGAACAATCGGGAGTTTCGCGTAAGGGCGAAAAAGTTTCCCACATGGATTTCGTTAATTTTCAAGTTGGTCGATTGAATTTACCAGGCTGACCAACGGATAGTTGCTTGGTTTGAAAGCAAGGTCTGTGTGAGCTTCATATATTGCCACACTATTGACGAGACAAATGGATCTCTTTTTGCCTGCAAACTTTTGCTGACTGCACCTTAACTGAAATGGCAACTATTTTTAAACACTCTACTTGTGTATTATTCTAAGCAACATTTCACTGATGAATTGCAATGCATTTTGGAATTGCTTTCTCCAGATAAACCTATTGACCTACATGACATGCTGCCTCAGGAATTGGCCAAAAAAGATCTTAGAATAATTTGGAAAGCAAAAAGCTGCTTAACTTTCGGAAATGCCTTCAATTGGTTTAGGTGGAACGTGTACAAATGCAGACAATCCCAATTTAAACGCAGAATCTTTGTTAAAGAAAAAAAGAAAAGAAAAAAAGAACACCAGGAGATTTTCTCTGGAGGAAACCTTTAAAACACATCTGACCCCCAAACATAAATCCCCAGGTTGTCAGGAAGACCAAATCGGCTGTTTAGGGGAATTAAGCATATTTATCCTCTTGTGGTCTTGCCTTGGATATCAAAGGCTGCAAAATGGGTGATGAACTCAGTATTTACATTTTATATGTTGATGTGTACATATCAATAATGGATGTACATGACTGCATGTTTAGAGAGTGCGGAGCCAAACTCTTTCATTGCAGTAATTTCTGGTGTACCTCACCTGAACCGCTTTGTGGGACTGAAAATTATGGTTAGGGCTCCGGTATCTGCTTACATAGGCCATTTAGACTACTTCACCAAATCAAAGAAAAGCCTGTATCCATTTGTCTGAACTTGGAGACCCTGTGTGCTGAAAGACATCCAGAAACCCAAGCCAAACCACGTAAACTACACAAGTCGAAGCTTAAGACTGTGTCGCGCTAAGAATTCTCCATTGTATTTGGCCATGTACGCGATCCATGACCACCTATGGTGCCTTGTCATCTCGAATATATTTGTCTGCAAACTTTCAATTTATTTTTGTTTGCTAAGGCAACCTCTAGGACTAAAGTTGCGGTCACATTTACCATTGCTCTGCCAAATTTCATGGCGTTTTCAATAGGAATCTGTACGATTGGTGGTTTTGTGTGAGGGTGAAAATGTCCCCACAGTTTTTGCTCATGTTCAAGTTGGTCAGTGAATTTGCCATGCTGAGCAACAGAAAACTGCCTGGTTTGAGTGCTACATACATCTTTACACTACTGACACTAGACCTTTTTGCATGCAAAATTTATCAAGTTTAGTGTGTGCATCATCTTACAGAGTTTGTGACATGAAGAATTCCTTGTTGAGGAAATGTGTGCAATTCAGAAACCTGAGCCAAATCTAGAGACCTGAGGTTGGACCAGCAAACAGCATTAATGCACATGACAACCCTGCTTACTGGTCAAAGGCAGTTTGCTGATCCAGCAAAAGCTCCCCTCGGGAAATGAAGCACTTTGTTGGAGACATCTAATATGCGTCTAAATCAGGATCTAACCACATATTTAAGCATTGAATGGGCCAATAACCCAGCCCAGCTAATATCTTTAATGAGTCTCTCTCTTATTGTTGGAGAACAAACCCAACCCAACCCAACCTTGGCTGCCAGTTAAAAGCAAGATTACTCAACTAATCCCTGGAGAAGTGTTGGGCCGCCCTCCCCCGTCTCCTTCAGCTGGAGTGTTTTACAGGTGTCTGCCTGCATTTGCAATGAGTATCTGCTGATGCAGACCTTAAACGTGAAACACATAATGTAACATTTACAAAGAAAACCACAATGCGTGCTGGGGAAACCAATTTGGGATCTCACTGGCATTGCAACTTGAACACTGGTGAACACTTACGCATACAGTACTCAAAGTAAGGTCACATTTACACCTGGTATTAAGATGCGTTTTGGTTGATCGGATCACAAGTAGATGATGGAGACACATTCCCGTTTACACCTGCTGTTTTAATCCATCTCTTTTGTCCACTTTCAGCCACTTCTGTCCTGATTTCTTCCAGGGGAGGGTCTATGGGCGGGTAAATGTATGCGTTTAATGGACAAAATAAGCTTTCACAATTTACATATGAATGTGACCGGAGATGATGGAAACACATCCAGAGAGCACTGGCTTTTGTTTCTGCTGAAAGCTGCAAGACCACGCTGTGTGTGTGTTAGAAATCAGAAATGGTGAGAGAACATTGTGATTGATACATTTTCCAGACTTGGGTCTTCAGCGTCAAAGTTTAAATCCCGTCTGGCTAGTGTACATCCCATAATGTTTCCACATTAGGTCAGTAGGCGGAGAGTTGGGGGCTGTTCCAATGCATTTGTCCACATGAGCGTTTAGGCTACGACAGCAATCGGTCGAATACGTTTTACCTCTGAATGTGGTCGAAAGTGAAAGTTCAAAATGTTTTAGACCACGTTTACACCTGTATTTAACGACGTACACTCGTGATCCATTCGACCAAAACGCATCTTAATACAAGGTGTGTAATACAAGATGATATCTATCAACAACTGCCAAAAGTAGCATTGCTGATCCTGATTTGGAGTTCTTCTAGTCTTTATGTTGTTAAGTCTAGAGTCCAATATGAATATACATCATCGTTTGGATGCGTACCATGTGTAATATTTGTAAGACAGACCTATTGGACAGCTTCCAGGAGCCCAAAGGCACAGAAAACCGATTTTCCACATGCTTAGGAAAAAGTCATGCTGTCTGTCCGATGTCCTTCAATCCAGTTCCTGAACCGCTCTAACGGATGGAAACTGCAACCTGTTGCGTTTTTTACGATCTCTGCGGGCAGTGCGATACATTACCAACCAGGTCTTGCTTTGAGTATTTGATTATAGCATCTGTGCTCATGTGTGTTAGCGCTCGGGTTCGTAGCTCTATGAGTGTGCCACATATGTGTGTGATTTAGGACCTGAGGAAAGCCAGCCAAGAGCAAACTTGATATTATCATCAGCGTCGTGACCAGCTTGACTCACTCAATCGAGCCACGGTTTCAAAAGGCGGTGTATCAGCCTAAATATCCGTGTTAAATTCAGTTTCGGCATACTTGTAACAAAATAAAAGCATGTTTTTCCATGACCTGCTCGAGTGCAAGCATTAATGCACGAACACGACTGTCCTTAAACATCAAGTGTAAATGGTTTAGAACTAGTATAAACACTTAAGCCATGAAATTAGGTGTATTTTCACTCAGTGTTTGTGTTGGACAAATTAAACAATTGAGTTTAAGTGCTGAACACATGTTGTCTAATGCTAAATGCACTGTGCCAAGATAATTACGAGTGTTGCAAACATTAACATCCTTCTGAGACTCTACAATCTGGATTCTTTCCACCTTTTTTTAAGGAAAATTTACCGTTTAGTTGCAACTAAAGGCCTCTTCAGCGGACAGGTCACATGGGAATTCGGCACAGGTGGTTTTAATTTTCACCCTCATCTGGAGAATACGTGCTCCTGCATCCAGACTTCCCTCTCTCTCCTCATCCTTCACTCTTTCCTTTCCTCAATCTAGCCGGCGGTCGCCTGGTGGTGCAGGACACCTTATTTATTTCATTGATCTCATAACCTCACCCGTGTTGCTGGGTTGTAAGAGCTGCAAATAATCTGGGATGAGAATGAGGTCACTGACCAACTTATTTGCTCTTAGCAACTTATTCCAAGGGTTTTGAGTTCAGCTTGGGGTTATTAATGATACTAAAATAACTCTGGTTCAGCATTACCTTGAAAAGAACCTGTTAGCATTTCCATTCATCTCAATGGCAGTTCCTCAGTTGGTGGACCTCTGAAAGTAAGTGACCTGCATGCAAACTGTGGTTTATACATTGCTTGCAAAAAAGTATAATACACTGCTAATTTTGAATGACCATCAAAGGAGAAAAAATGCTTAATACTACCTGTTTATCTGACCATGGGGAGATTTGGCAGTGCTGTGTTTAGGAAACATGTTCAGACAAAATCATTATATTTGCAACTCCATTAGGTGCTGTTACAGAAATGAAACCTTTCACCTTTATTAAAGAAGAATTATATGTAATGTTGACACCACACCTTCAACCAAAGACCATAAAACATGCTCAAAACCAATCAAAACCCACTAGCACATGTAGGACTTTGTGTTAGTGCATACGTTGAATTGTGAATAAGTGAATGTTGCCAGTGATGCTACTTCAATCTCCAGTTCTCCACACCTCCTGTAAAGAAATAGAGAACTGATTATTATTATTATAATCAATAATAATAATACAATCCAATCAGTCAGGCTGTGAACTACCCGCTGGTTTATTTATAGCCGACTGAGTCCTGAGATAATGATCAAAATATGCCAATGAAGAGAAATAATTAGTATCAGATCCAGATTACTTTACCTTCAATCAGGGACCAGAAAACCGCACACAGCTTCACCCCGAGAAACTCTCACGGTCACGGTGGCCGCACAGCCTCTCGGCCCACCTGAGCGGGACATCACATCTGGTTTGAATTACTGCCGTGGATCACGGGTCCCAATGTGGCTCACATTAGGAAAAGCCATGGCGCTGCCCGGTCGGAAATTGATTCCTATTCTGCGCAGGATGATCTAATTACCCGACAATTCTTCAGTTACGAAGGCTTGACCAATAACATCCCACAAACTCCCCGCAACCACAGACGCCACCCCTGTGTTTGCTCAAGACACTCCTCGACTCGCCATCACACACACTCACTCCCTCTCTCTCTGTGTATGTGCAAATGAAAATTTCTGTAGTATATTTGACGTGACCACAGATTAGTTTTTTGAGTGTGCTGGTATGAAATTCATTGTAAATCTGGTTTAACTTGGTTTGCTGGTCCTGCTCTGCTTTTTTTCTTTCTCCACTTCAGCTGTACATTTGCCTGCAAGACCCCTATTGTAAGCTTATAGCGTATGCATGTATGGATATATGAATGTGTGCATGTGTGTGTGTATGTATGTATGTATGTATGGACGGATGCATGTATGCATGCATGTATGGATGGGTGGGTGGTTGGGTGGGTGGTTGGATGTATGGATGATGGATGGATATGATGTATGTTGAGTACAGTTGAGTAAAGCAACAATCAACTGTAATAAATTTAAATAATGTATATTAAATTACTTTAAATAAACATTTGCAACAAAGCAAAGGAACCTCTAAATGAAGTCAACGAGTCAAATGACCCAAGTGCAGTGTGATTTCAACGTCAAGAGCACTTCCAATCTTAATGAAATCTGATGCAATTTGCGTAATTTGCCTGTTCAACTGGAGTGTGTGACGTTGGGAATTCTGTGTGTGCCCTTCAGATTTCCGAAATGATCCAAAATGCCGTTTTATCAGGTGGGCCTAATGAAAGGATCAGTGCTGTATCCTGACCCCGGGGACAGTTGAAAGAGCCCCTTCTCCCAGATAGCAGGCTGTAATGGCTGAAGCTGATGTTATCTAAAGGAACCCACAGGAAGGAACAAAGACAGACACATACTCATTCTATGTTTGATAGCCCTCCTTTCCATACATGGTGTCCCTGCCAACAACTGCCTAAAATGGGCAAACCTCTTCTAAAAAGTAATGTAGGGATGATCACTAACAGGATATCACTGCTCAGGTATTTCAAAACTCTTTTTACCCCTAAGCAAAGAATAAAAAATAACTTTGCTCCAAACACTGTACGCCAATGCTTCAAGCTATGCAAGCGCTTGTAATGCACCGGCCAAAGTTTCCTCCCATCTCTTTATCCATGAGGTGCCTCAACAAACAGCAGATAAGCGTCTCCCGAGTGCACCTTTCCTCCCGGGAGAACTCCCTGACCCAGTCGCGGTGGGTCCTCGCATGCGCTCCGAATGCTGATAAGTTTCCCATTCATCTCGTCTGCCCCCCTTGCCGCCCCCCACACCTCTCTTTCACTTCATATTTTCATGCGGTTCCATTGACTTTCTCCTCCTTTCAGAGCGTTTTTAATCCCGGCCTCAGTGTCCAGCTAGGCCCTCCACAGAGCTGTCTTTATTCGGAGCTTATTGCGCGTCCGCTGGCTGGTTTATCTCCGGCCCGCAGAGAGTCTTTTCAGGCCTGCTCTTAATGACCTGGGGAAGCTCACATGCTCGGCTTCCCAGGACTGCAATAACCCGATGAGGTCAGGGAGGAAAAAGACAGGGAGAAGGGAATTAAAAAGATAGGGTTTGACAATCTTGCTTTGGGAGGAGTGTGTGTGCTTAAAGGAATAGTTCACCCAAAAATTTGTCCATAGTGACCATTACTGTCAAAAGCTCAGGAAAAGAGCTCCATGCATATTTACATTCATGCACTTGGTAGATGCTTTTATCCAAAGTGACTTATATTGCAATCAAGATATACACTTTATTAATTCATGCATTCCCTGGGAATCAGCTTGACCTATAAATGCTATAAAAACACAGATGGATAAAATAAAGGCATGTGGGTTTTGAAACAACATGGGGCTGAGTAAATAAGGACAGAATTGTAATTCTTGGGATGCATGGAAAAGAGTCCATCTCCATTCTCACCTTCAGACTTCTGAACCGCTGTAAGTCCGGGAAGGTGAAGGAGGAGAAGAAGTGCTCCGGCGGCATTCCAAAGGGCCCGCGGGGGTCGGAGGCGTCAGGTTTGGGACAGCCGACAGTCAGCTGAATGGTTGCATAACGCACTATTGATGTGACGTGGTAATTCTGAGCTTGCTACTGCTGGGTTCTGAAGGTTAGCCGGGGCATTTTTTTCCTTGCAACTCCACGTGGGAACAGCAAGCTGCTTCTATATTTGTCCCACATCGGTTACCGCATGCGATGCAACACACCAACAATGAGTCTTTTCATGCATGATACGTGATCTGCTGTATTGAAAATCCTAATTATATAAATAACAGGCTTCATTAACGCCCAATGACAAGGGTGTGTGTGATTGTGTTTCTGACCTACTGTAGCAAGACTAAACACTAATAAATGTAGATAAATCTTTCCGGAGACGTTCTCAAAGAAATAGACGTCTTTATTCTAAAAACTCCAATACAAGTTTGGTTTAGGGTTGCACGGTTCCTAGTAATACTACTGTACTGTAAAATAAGAAAAATCTTAGTATTGCGATACATCCCCGCCAGCATTTATTTTTTTATTTTTTGAAAGCCAGTCACCAGCAGTGTTTTTGACCATTTTCACAAAAGTTTCAATACAACGGGGCTAAAGGCTCCACGGGGTAAAAGGCTGATTTATTCTCCTCTAAACCACTAGATGGCACAAAAACTAGCCTCAGCACTTTCCAAAATATCTGCTTTTCAAGATGCACGTGGAAATGTGTCTGATCCTTGACGCGATCCCAAAGTTGATTCTGCGCTCATTTGATCTAATATTGGATGTTATTAAATGTTTTTTGCAGATTTAAGTAGCAAATAAGAATCGCTAAAATTATTGTTTATATTTTGAGACAAAGGACTTCATAATGATTTTCAGTTTTGTTCAAGGTATTTAAAGCAACAGTTTTTCAATAACTGAAGAATATGTAAAAGTATGGTATTTGGGGTAAAAGGCGCAATAATTAACATGATAATAAACAGCGGATGACTTTAACATTCATTGACATGCTGTGGTGAGATTCAGATTGTAAGATCATATATTAAGTTGGGTGTCCACCTTAGAGATAATCACCATATTTATAATGAAACCATCAGATTTAAAAAATATGACATTAATCATATCACATAATAAAATAATTTATTTTTCTACTGTAAATCTATATTAAAATATTATGGGATCTCCTTCAATGCTGTCAGAATCTTTAGTGAGCCTTTCACACCGTTTGTGTGTGTGTGTGTGTGTGTGTGTGTGTCCACCTCATCCATTTATATGATTTATGAACTGTCATGATTCATTTTCACAAAATCTGTTGCTCCATCAATATTCAATACAAACATATATATTTTTTCTGCAATCACACACTATGGGATTAATGAAAAGCACATGTATCTTAAGGTGTGCCTGTAGCCTACCCTATATCAACAGAAAGAACAGAGCCTCTGCTTTTAAACAAAACCCATTTTACTCTACCTTCATGCATTCTGTTTTTATCAGCACTTATATGGGTAAGTTTCATTAAAAAAAGCAACACTGAGCAAAAAGCTGAGAAAATTGCATTTTTGTCAAAGACTACATCCAGACCGGATTCAGAGCGATGATCAAACACAGATGGAGTAGATGGATCAACATCCCAAAGCTTCACAGTCCTATAGCTCGACATGGGTCAACGTCTCATTCAGTAACATTAGACAGTTTTGATTTATATGCTGTTTAATGTTGATGGTCGCGTTATTTTACATATGCATATGATTACATATGATATCTCTTGTTTCTGAGTCTTCTTCGCCTGTGCTTTGACTCTTTCAGAAAATGCATAATAGCGCACACCTACAGTGAAACATGGAAAGAGCCGGGGAAAGAGTTAATATACTGTGCAAACCTACTTTATTCATTTCTATAAATTCAAAAACCATTTATTTTACTGTCGAGTTAGTGTTACACTTTGTCTAAACTGCAAGCAAAGAATGCAATGCAACAAAACTAGCATGCATCAACTATAATTAGTAATGTTGTCCTCATTTCAAGAAAGGGCCCTAAAACTTTAATGTTCTCAGTACAATCAATGATGCTGTCAAACTGCAAGTAAACAACTTCATCGACCTCACTGATGCAGATTGAGGACAGAACGCATGCTGTCACCCAGCAGGACAGGGAGCAACCTACACTCCCAAAACACTGAGACAAAAGCCTGTGCTATCTGAAAGATCTCAAAACTTACAAAGAACTGCCCTAAAAGTCTTTGTTTTCTCCACTCAAATAGCAATTTAATGACCTCCTTCTCATTGCAAAAAAAAAGAGAGAGAAATACAAAGAAAGCATACAATCAGAATTGCATCTTTGCAAGGTGAGGAGATCATTCAAATCCCAAACCTTATTAGAAATAGTAAACGTGAAGCTTGACTGTAGCAAACGGCACTAATTAAAGGCTTCAAATGAAGTATGACGCATCGCAGCACAACATATGAGGCTCCACAGCGTCAGCCATTCACAGTTTAAGCCACAACGCTAATTAGCCACTGATAATTGGTGAGAGTCTATTGACGGAGAGATTTGGGCTTGTGTTCAGTGTTTCTCTCTCTCAGTTGTTAGGCTGCTTATCTGCATCAGTGCCTTCATTTACTACCAAACTCAAGAAACAAGGAGCCTCTGATTCCCAGTGAGCTTGTGGATTAATGCTGTGACTTTTCTAGCAGTGAGAAAAAGGAGGATTCATTCAGCTTCATTTCAAAGACACAACAGTTCGCTTTGTGTTGATACATTTCCTGTTGAAACAGGAAGTTGGGGGAGGACGTATCAAAGGGCTCAGTAAAATCCATTATTTTGGTCATAAAATACTGAAGTACATGAGTGTTAATTCTTCATCTATGTGAATATGTGCATGTTCGAAAACAACATGTTAAAAGTTAAGGGCTAACCCTGTTGAAAAAAACAGCATATGCTGGTTAGGTATGATTTGAAGCATGGTAGCTGGTTTGAACTGGTTTAAGCTGGTCCTTAGCAGGTCATGAGGTTTAAGCTGGTCATGAGCTGGTTTAAGCTGGAGCTAGTTTCTTAGGACCAGCCAAGGACCATCTTAAACCAGCTCAAACCAACTAAAGACCAAACTTAAACCAGCTCAAACCAGCTAAGGACCAGCTTAAAACCAGCTCAAACCAGCTAAGGACCATCTTAAACCAGCTCAAACCAGCTAAGGACCATCTTAAACCAGTTCAAACCAGCTAAGGACCATCTTAAACCAGTTCAAACCAGCTAAGGACCATCTTAAACCAGCTCAAACCAGCTAAGGACCATCTTAAAACCAGCTCAAACCAGCTAAGGACCATCTTAAAACCAGTTCAAACCAGCTAAGGACCATCTTAAACCAGCTCAAACCAGCTAAGGACCATCTTAAACCAGCTCAAACCAGCTAAGGATCATCTTAAACCAGTTCAAACCAGCTAAGGACCATCTTAAAACCAGTTCAAACCAGCTAAGGACCATCTTAAAACCAGCTCAAACCAGCTAAGGACCATCTTAAAACCAGCTCAAACCAGCTAAGGACCAGCTTAAACCAGCTCAAACCAGCTAAGGACCAGCTTAAACCAGTTCAAACCAGCTAAGGACCATCTTAAAATCCAGCTCAAACCAGCTAAGGACCATCTTAAAACCAGCTCAAACCAGCTAAGGACCAGCTTAAACCAGCTCAAACCAGCTAAGGACCAGCTTAAACCAGCTCAAACCAGCTAAGGACCAGCTTAAACCAGCTCAAACCAGCTACCATGCTTCAAAACATACCTAACCAGCTGATGCTTGGTTTTTTTAACAGGGCATATAAACCGTTTCATTTCTACAAAACCAATGCCGACCAGTTATTTTAGCATTATTTATATAATACGCCTTTATTTCTGTTTTAGTAATTTTAGTACTGCAACTAACTGAAATAAGTTGATGTTTTTTTTAAGTTTAAGTCGTTTGTGTAATATTTATATTGTATTTCAACTTCTTTTCAATTACCAACAATTATTTTGAATAGGTTTAGATTTAATTTTAGTTAGCAATAACAACTCAGAAGCGTCCAAATCTGACGTTACTATAGCCTACATCAAGAAAAAAACACAGAAACTATATTTTAACTATACATTTTCATCTAATATTGATATTTAGTTTAATTTCCACTTTATTTTAAAAACCCAAAATGATTTTAAACAGTAAAATAACATCTGAAACAGATCTGCCGTGTTACTACTAGCCTACATCAAGAAAAACCACAGAAATATATATATATATATCTTACATATTTTCAACCATGTAGAAAAACTTGATGAATGATTTCCAAATCACAGCGCTGAGGAACAAAGCGCGTATGTGTGTACATGTCGAGACGCCACTTTGTGCAAATATCCAGATAGTGTCCGATTTCTGAATCCGTGGGATCTGTTTTGTATTTGTGTTGACAACATGAAACTTTATTCAAAGAACAAAGAACAATAAAATAGAGGGAGGCAGAGCGGGTGGGAGTGTGTTTTGATATCCACTGATTTTAATTACCGAATCTAAACAGGGGAATTCCATAAAGTGATGAATTACAAGATAAAGTGGAAAGCGGTTTCAGACCTCCATCAGGGATGCACGGACATTCCCGTCGTCTCCGGATGGGATGGCGTCACTTATTCCATTGGAAAACCGATGGAACCGAGCCAAAGTTTGTAATCCTGCTTGAGTCGGTGTTTGAGGAACAAAGACAGACAGCAGAGATCATCTGGAGCAGTGGCTTTATGACAGAACATCACAGAAACACCTCAGACGCATGAACCAGTGAGGCGTGTGTGTGGATCTGTTCCTAAACCGACTGAAGTGTCTGCTGTCTACATAGGGAACTAACTGCTAAAGAAACACCATGAGCCTCAGTGAGTGATCAGAAGTACTACCCACGACAACGTCATGCATTAGATCATGTGATCAAAATAATATACACACAAATATTAGGTAAAATAGTCCATTTAAAATGAGATTCAACCCTTTTTACTGATCATGCATTGTTGAGATATGAATCTCTCAATTCATTTGCCAACCTGATGGATTCCTACAGAGCTTGCCGCAATGCATTCTGGGACTGTCTTCTATGTGAAGGATACATTGTGATGCTGCCTTATAATAAATAATATAGGGCTGCACGATTAATTGACATCAATTTAACCCTCATCCTTCCCTCTGGTCACTTTGACCCGAAACTAATCTTGAATTATTATTCATTGTATTTTATTGAGTGTTCATCAGAGTGGTCCAAGGCCTTAAGACTTTTGTTGAACTTGAACAACGAATACACACACACACACACAAAAAAAAAAGTGTGTGTAAGTGTGTGTAGAGTTTATGTGGTTGTAATAAAAACAAAGTAACAAATCCCTTAGGAATGAATGGAATGTGAGGAAAGATTGAACACTCCTCCAGAGAGGAATCCATTTATTTTTAATATTTAAAAATGCGTGTGTAATAAGCAGAGTGTACAAGCGTTGTGCGCCGCCTATAGGCTCATATTACTAACACGAAACACTGCACTATTGACTTTAGAGCCGGTTTGTGTTAATCAATGGTGCAGTCGTTTTCCTCAAAATAGCAATGCTCCTGAACACACCAGGTTTTTAGACAAGACGCCCAGTGAATCTGATATTTAAATAACATTGCGCAGGACGGGAAAATGATAACTGCGCTGCATTGCACTGGGTGTATGGTAGGGCCCAAGAGCTGACTTTAGGACCCAGCGGAACAGCTCATTTGCTCCATATAGAGGCCATCTAGTGGCAAGAGCCATGAAATATCATGTTATATATATTTTGTTTATCCACAAGAGGTCAGCAGAGATACCCAATGTGAGATATGAGCTGGTTATTGCATGTATTGGAGAGTTATTTTGAAAGAATATGAAGAATGTGCTTAAATTATATTTATTGATAAAATCTAGTAATTTTAAAGGCAAATGAAATAAAAACGGGGAAAATATCTCCAAAGCTTTCTGGGCAAAAAAATAAAAAAGTATGATTTTAGGGCTTCACGTCATTTTGACTACCGAGGGAAGGATTCGTTCCAGAATGCGAGGGAAGGATGAAAATACATGCGCTGCATGTTTCAGAGTGAAGAGCGCCATTGTGTTCATTTATACGGGAGACGCTCATGATCCGGTGTTTTCAGTGTCTCAGAACGGCTCGGCCTCTGCATCTGCTCGTGCATCATAGATTTATGTTTCTGTCATAGGCCTGTGTGTTTTGTCTGTCATTATAATAACGGCCGCATCTGAGGCAGTAAGTGCATCGCATTACATTTTCATCAACAGGTTTTATGGGGGAAACAAACGTTTATTGTAGCTATGTGGGCATTCAGTTGTGATTCGGCCAAAGTATCATGTTAAAGATACAGTCTCTCTACAGTCAAACACATAAAACATTAGCTGTTATATATAATGTTACTTGTGTAAAGAAATCACTGTTACTCAGTCAACCAATTCTTTATTTAGCATTGCATTGCAAACAAGCAGAAACGGTCCAAAATCACAACAGTTTTTTTTTTGTTTTTTTTTTGAGGATCCAATGGAGTTTCAAGGTTTAGTCACAAGCTGTATTTTTTAACTTTTCATTGGTTAAATATTTGCAAATCCCTCAGACAGACAAAGGGTGACCAAGAGTAAGGATTTATGGGGGAAACAAAATATGAAGATATAAGTTCTCTGCCCATCAGCGACGCAACAAATGCTGTTAAAACTGCAACTACATTACCGACCAAACAAAATCTTCACAGTGAGCGTGTGCGAGTGCGAGTGCATGTGTGTGTGTGGCTCAAGGCCAAGCATGCAGTCACGTCTGGAGGTTAGAGTGTAATTTCTATTGATGTTCTAAAAGGTGTCATTACCACATGACCTGTGGAACCTCTCTTAACCTCATGGGTTGAGGTCAGAGGTCAACCGCTTCACTTTGTAATGTGAGTGTTGAGCTGGAAGAGCCACAGAACAGAGAGATCACTGATATAAAACTCATATCCAGACGTTGAGTCACACACGTTTAACCTTTCTTCAGAAAGACCAAAACGCGTTTAATCTGTCACAAGCAAAAACTAATGTCTCTTGACAGACTAATAATATTAAGTACTCTTACAAAAACAGTTCTGTGATAATGGCATGGCACTTCAATATATAATATCCAAACCTTTATTCTTCATGATTACCATCAAAAAGAAACAACCACAGTTCTGTGTTCAAGTACAATTATACTGTTTTTGTAAGAGCAACTGGACACTATCTGAGACGATCGGCTGAAGATCTCAGATCCAAAAGTCCACAACAATCAGCAAGTGCCATAAAAGCCCAAGAACAGTCCGGGGTCAGCAGTGACAGCCTCAGGTGTGTGTTCCTGTTTATCCGTCTCTCATCTCGCGCTTGTGATCGTGGATCAGGAACGCACAGGACAGAGCCAATAAACGTGTATGGGATAAGATCTACACACTCTCGCTGAAACAATGAGCCACAGGAGCCTTCAGCCCCGGGACGATCCGTCTGGAGACTCTGAATAAACATCTCGTCTTCCTCGCGTCATCTGATCGATATTTCCTCTTAACATCTGTACGGCCCTGTCGAATCAGAAATGTTTATGTTATCAGTTTTATCATTTTTCTGGATTCCGTTTTAATGCTTGCAAAACTATTTTAACAAAAATCTAATGAAATAAGTTTCATTTATTTTTCCCAAATGTCCATGTTTTCAGTTAATTTTTTTCTAGATTTTGTTTTAATGGATTAATACAATTTTAGCAATTAAAAAGTATATTTAATAATTGAAATCATGAAACATAATTTATTAAACAATTAGCAAAACATATCATCTTTTTATGGCTCTATGAAAGTATGTTTTCCCCTCATCCTGTCATTTTTTTCAGATTCCATGTTTTCTGTTTTCATGTTTCAGGATTCCGTTTTAATTGTTAAATAAAATGTTAGTAACCAAAACTCTTGTCTAATTAACAACAACAACGGCGCATTTTTAGGGCCCTGCAAAATCTACCTTACCTAAATTCCATGTTTTCTGTATTAATTATTAATCAAAGAGCATGTCAAATTAATTGAATTTATAATCCAGAACCAGACTTTTTTGTCTTTCTGCACTTTATTATTCATCGACACTAGTCCATATTGTGATTTGATTAAGTGTACAGCACTACTTTTGATTATTCATCCAATATTTGCCAGATTCCGTGACATTCCACATTTATACTGTCAGTTCCATTTCATGGACCCCAAAACATCTGTACCCAGCCTAACGTCAGTCCGAATGATTTTGGCATCATTATTGAAACAGGAGAGCTTTGGCGGAAGGGAAGATTTTCAGTGAATAACAACTTGAAGTTTTGAGATCACTAAGCATACGTCCAAATTATTAGGCTGAATGCTTTAAAACTTCAAACCCATCAGCTCTGCAGCAGTGGGAAGATTGCTATGCCGGGTAATTGAAGACTACATCTAAAGAAAGTTGAGTTTTGGGCTCTGGAAGTGTCACGGTCGAGCGTCAGGAAAGAGCAGATTACAGGGATGTGGATTACACTGAACTCTCAGGATGAAAAGCTCATGCTGCGCCATCTTTGACAGTCGGAGCTGTAAATGTTCTACTTATAGCATCTCACAGGAGCTCGTTTACTACAGCGATTAGCAAACCGAAGGGTGAACACAGCTTTTTTAGCGGTTTCATAAGATGCATTCATGGAAAGTAATGCAAAGATTGTATCCCCGAGAGTTTGCTCAAAGGGTTTAACTCCATTTGTGCTCATTTGCTCTGTTAAACTGTGGTGGAAGAGTTAGTGCTAACAGTAGGAGGTGTATAAACCACTTAGGGATCCGGCGTAGTGGAATAATCAGATTGTGTCAGCGGTAATACAGCGGCCGGTATGTTTACAGCAGTAAATGACTCTTTGAGACGACGGGGCGTCTCTGCAGCTCACTGCCCACAGCCTTCCGCTCCATCGCTGGGAATTTCGCTCTCACGCTTTTCCACTCAACCTCCTCTGGGAATTACAGAATCCTGGCATTCCATACAGGATCCAGGCCGCTATCAGAATGACTCAATCATCACGGATTTCTCCGTAAACGCCACAGTGGAATTCTGCTATTCCAAACCTATTATAGGCTATTATAGTTAACTAAAAAAAAATACGCTACTTGAAATAAAACAACAAAAACTGCATTAAAATCAAACCAAAAAATAACATTTGGTAACACTTTATTTTACAGTGTTACATATGTTACATATATTACATATATTTACCATAGTAGTAATACAGTAAATTATGCGTTACTATATGCCACTAACCCTCAACC
>CM031967.1:476320-506554 GCA_018749465.1 Paracanthobrama guichenoti
GCCGATTAATCGGTTATCGGCTAGAATTTACAACTTAGTTATCATAATCTGCAAAATATCAACAGAATAAAAGCCAAACTTCTGATGAAACATCGTGCATGACATCATGGCTGGAAGCACAGAAACCCATAATGATAGAACTTGCTTAAAATATAAATGGCAAACAATTATCTGGACCACAGTGATAAATATCCTACACTTTGCTTGGTGACACACAACGTTTGATCATGTTCTGGCTTCTTTTAGTGGAGTAAAAATATAACAAAAGATCAGGCTGTATAACAACACACGTTAGTCTAAATGACAACTTAAAACTAGCAATATGACATTCACCTTGACTCCGTTTACATGCACTCTCATAATGGGATTATAACGAGATTTAAGCAATACTGCAATTAACTGTTACCTGTTGTAAACACAATACTTCAATCTAATTGATGCAAATAAGCTCATAATCGTAGTAACTATAGTTGCAGTAAAATATGTGCCGTATGCCGACTGTACTTTAATTGCGTCGATTCCAAGAAGTGCACATGGGACGAACACGAATGACGTAAACATAGCAGTAAAGAAGGAATCACATTTTTGGGGAGCTGACGAACTGAGTTCATGTAAACAACGTTGCTCATCATGAATATAATGTGGAATATTGATGGTCTAAAAGATGAAAAAAATTAAGACATTTTGGGAAATGTGTTTTGCATTCGAGGCAAGTACATTAAAACAGGGTCCAGTAACACTTACTGTATGTGAGTTCATAATTTGTGCTGTGCATGTCAATGATGGCGGAAAATATAACCACAATTCTTTGTGAATAATCAGAATCAGAAGGAGTGAAGAGTTTTGCTTGTGTCATCTTACTGCGATTAAGTCTGAAGAAATAATCGCATTATTGGTGCACACGTAGTCACTCATGCAGATGAACTTAATAGGAGTGCATGTCATATTGCTTTAATAAACCCAAATTTCCCAAATAATAGCATGCACGAGTATGTCTGAACAGCTCAGACTGTTCAGGTACTGCGGCGTCCATTGAAGATCACAGCAGTGACACTGAAGAGCTAAAACACAAAGCTCAAACGCGCACGGGCCCGCACAGGAAACCAGTGCTGTGTCTCTCGCTGATTCCCCCTCTGCTTTTGTCACACAGCCCTTTTGTATCACAAGCTAAAGCTTTGAAGACTTTCAGAAATCCAGCAGTTCTCTGTTTATTTAGCTGCTGCGTGTGTCCGTGTCTTTTCAAACTCAAGACTGTGGAAAGCCAAGCAGCTTGTGTTTGTACATCCGTGAGAAGGACCAAAACCTGAACAAGGGATGAAATCTACAGCCTGAATACCGGTTCACACCGTTTATGTCAATTCTAGTCGAACGTCCGAACAGGCAAATGTAAACACCGTCCACAAAAGCCGCCTTTCCGCTACATCACAAAGAAAACATTAGCAAACACCTATTCAAAGACTTCATGTCTTCATTCACTTATTATATTTCCATAAAGCTTTTCCATTTGTCTTACTGTGGCTTTTATAGATGTAATAGACCGCAGGTATGATTTACAACAGAGCGGCTACTGTACTACTATACTATATTGAAACAAGGATCTAAACTATCAATGCAATGTCATGACAGAAATAATCACTACACTGAATCTTCTGGAGATGTTTTAAGACTTCCTATGACATCATGCGAGTTTCCTGTACTATCATAAAGAGACGCTTCAGTAACAGTGATCTCAGAACACATCACAGTCCTCATGAACAGGGAACCCTGGGTAACAGCCTGAAGAGGTTCATTATAATCAATGATTGGTCAGCGCTGGAGGGAGTGATTTCTGTCTAATCAGAGGTCACTGGTTCAGATCTACTCCCTCTGATTCCCACAGTTAAGCCCTGATCAGCTTCACTGACTAGTCTCTTGAGCTCCTGGCTAGGAGTTGTAGTTCTGGCCTTTAGCCCTGACTTCAGATCAGTCTGAATGCTCAAAGTATAGATTTAGGCCCCTTGTTAAGCTCTTAATACAGTTTCCTCTACAGTGACCTTCTCTCTCTTACGCTGTTCTTATCAAATGAACCCCTGCAGGACTCTGAAATGTCAGGGTCAAAGGTCAAAGCAATGGGAGTTCACGAATAGAGCACGAGTGTTCGCTCACACGGCAGTTTTAAAATCAGACATTGCTAGAAATGCTGAAAAAAACAACAACAAAAAAAACAGACACATTTTGGCAGAATGGAAGTTTGGTCAAACATAACTAAATAACTAAACACCAAGTGAGTTAAACGCTCATGTTTCTTTTTTGCAGCTATGAGATGCCTAGAAACTGCAAGCAATGTGGTCAAAAGTAAACACCACATAAAAAAATTAAATAAAAAATAAAAATCATTAAATACCTTAGTGACACCCTGATAGCCACCCAGAATACACTAGAATCATTATGGTGATTTTTGCACTCACTTGTTCAGAAAATGTACACACCTAATCGCTTAAAGTTTATTTTTCAAAGCTCACTGCTGCCCTCTATATGCTGTTGGGGAAACTACAGTATGTGGGTTGCTGAAGCATTGACAGTGCCTGAAAAGTTTAAAAATAATTTTAGTCTGTATTACTGAAACACTAAAAATATAAATAATCAAATAAGAGCACATTCACTGTGGTACTCTAGTGAGTGTTGGCTGTTTTTCTTCACTGTAAGCTGTTTTCAAACTCTCTTAAAGCATCAACAACTCTAATGAATCCCATCCCAGGTGTTCAGCTTCAAGTTTTCAGAAAGGAAATGACATCACACATGCACCTGGAGCCCCGTCTCAGTCCAGTTTCCAGCGCGGTTTCTTTCACACTACTAACATGATGAATCCACTTACTTTTCTGCACAGATGCAGCCATGTAATTATTTGTTTAAAGATATAAACGAGCCGAAAACCCCTCTGGTGGTGTATACATTAAAACTACAACAGATGTGTATAAAACATCCTCTAATGTGCTAACGCCAGCTGCCCTGAGTCAATGAGACACTGCGGATGAAGCAAACAGTCCAGCTTGTGTTAATGTAATTATGTGTGACACTTAAAACAGGTCAGGATTCAGGGCGCATCCTGTTTTCTGAGTGGTCTTCTCAATGAAACAGGCAGATTTTTGGCATCCAGCCTGCAGACTACAGATAGAACGAGAGAATATCCTCCATGAATAACCCTGTGCATCTGAGAAAGAAGAAAAACACTCTTTCTCTCTCGATTTCATGGTCCATCTCTTTCACTCAAGCTGGTTTAAAATCACAACAACCATTCGAGAACATCTTCACGCTGAAAATGAATAGGTTCTTCAATGGTTCTGAAGCCTGGCAACCACACAGAATAATCTAGAGAAAAAAAAAAAACATAGCAACACCCTGTCAACCACCCAGAATAATCTACAAACTGCATAGCAACACCCTGTCAACCACCCAGAATAATCTAAAAACTGCATAGCAACACCCTGGCAACCACCCAGAATAATCTAAAAACTGCATAGCAACACCCTGACAACAACCCAGAATAATCTAAAAACTGCATAGCAACACCCTGTCAACCACCCAGAATAATCTAAAAACTGCATAGCAACACCCTGTCAACCACCCAGAATAATCTAAAAACTGCATAGCAACACCCTGGCAACCACCCAGAATAATCTAAAAACTGCATAGCAACACCCTGTCAACCACGCAGAATAATCTAAAAAATGCATTAGCAACATTGTTACAAATATATATATATAATGCCTTAGCAACACCCTGGCAACCACCCAGAATAATCTAAAAAAAATGCATAACAATATGGTTAAAAGTAAAACAAAACAAAGAAACCATAAAATAAAAATATTCTAAAACACATAAAATACCTTAACAACACCCTGGCAGAATACTAGAAACTGCTAAAAAACACGCATTTTTAAGAAAGAAAAAGCAACTGCAGAGTAACGCTCTGACAACCACCCAGAATAACCTACAAATTGTTACCATGGTAAAAACGAATTTACAGTTAAGGTTATGCAATGGTCCTGCAGCCAGACAGCATAATAAATAACCATAAAGCATGAATAATCTTTTCAAGCAAATGACTACATAACTCTCTTAATGGTTAATCATGTGATCTGAATGATTCATTAAATCCAAGGGCAGAATAACTTAAAAGTGTGGGAGCATTTGTGAAAATGTATCTATTTCACATTTAATATACAGCATTTAATTGCAAATTATATTATATCATAATAATTGTTTATCATGGCAACAAATAGCACTGGAACGGCCATGAACAAAACCTGATAATCATGATTTGAGATGATCCATTTTCATCTTGAAACCAATAGTCACCAAAATACCACTACTTCAGTTTACATTATAATATTTCTTTATTAAATATTATTTTAAATCCTAAAACTTTAAAAGAGAAATGAAAAAAAAAAAGGATTTATCTCAGACCCCACTGTATGTGAACCAGTGACTGCACATTGCTGTACGCCAGTTTTCTCATGGTGAAAGACTTAAACAGGACAAAACTCAAGTCTATTACACCACCTAGTGGTCAAACACACACACTGCAACGGCCTCCTGTTTGCTTAACTACAATCGTTTAAATCTATTCATTTCATTTGAGACACAAATATGAAAAAATGGAAAAAAGGTGTAGTAGTAACAGCAACAACAAGTTATGAGTATGTCGAGTGTGCATCATCATTGTATACATTACACATTACATCATCATTACACATTCCAAGTTGGGTTGAAATTGGACTAACCAAGCGATTGTTTTTTTTTAACCCAGCGACTGGGTTATTTTAAGCAAACATTTAACCCAACCTCTGGGTTAAAGCAACCCAATCGTTGGGTTAGTCCATTACCAACCCAACTTGGGTTGTTTTTAACCCAGCATTGTTTGGAGTGTAATATCAGTAAAATCTACAAAATATATAAAATGTCATGTTACACCACTGTATAAAAACCATGAAATTGTCTTGATGGCCTTTTTTATTTGGAAGGGAGGATTGATTGCCTCACAAGATGGTTCACTCGTTTGCTGGATATTTATAAAAATACAAAGACAATAATTAAAAAAGGCAAAAATAACATAAAAACGTGTGAAAAGTCTTCACCCAAAGTGCGGCCCCAAAAAAAAACTATGTATAAAGCTTTTTATACTTGGACATATCTTAAGGCCTTAAGAAATGATGACTGTCATCATCATATAGTATTCCTTATAAGGTAAGCCTTGGACTCAAGCAATCATAATATTTGTCCAAGTCTACCACAACTTTTGCAACAAGCACACATACATTTCTTTTGTCTTTCTTTGCAGTGGACACTTGAAGGCTTAAGAACGCTTAATATAGCTGACAGTCAGTTTGAACTTCCCCCTTTTAGAGATTTCATGGATAGAAATCAGCAAACAGTTAAACAGTTAAAAAAACACATCTTCAGCTTATTATCACTTCTAAACAAGAAAATAAGAAAACCACATACATCTAAAATGCAAACTTTGTTGCAAGGCAAGTTTGAATTATACTGTTTCAAGAAATTCAAACTTCTCTTGCAAATTGAACATTTCACAATTGGAGCATTCAAATTGACTTTATAAGATAAACCTCCTAACAGCATTCATTAATTTTTTATTCAATTTCTCCATTTGTTTGATGACTGTTAACATCTGCTTGCCCCTCCAGATCAGCCCTCCACTGGGAGGGTAACTCCTTGCGTGCTTTCGTCCTCCTTTTCTCTTTCTTCTCTGCTTTCCGGAGGTGCCTGGCGTGTTCCTTCTTGAGTCATTCAACTAAAAGATTGTCCATAAACATTTCAGTTTTATCAGATCTTGTTTCTGGGAATTTATCAGAGGAATTCAAATTTACTTGTTGTCCATTTAGGGCCAAGTTGACACCGCACAAGGTCTTCTCAGGTCCCTGTAAAGCATTTTCATAAAACTAACCTCAGAAACGATCCAATTTGTGAAGAAGCAGCGAAAACATAAAGATAAAAAAAAAAAAAAAAAACTTTCAGCAGATTACTTCTTCCTGTTCCTCAGAAACATTTAAACATATTAAGAGTAAATAATCATGACTGTATGGCCACCAGTGAGGGAAAAAAACAAATCACTCAGTGGTCATATAAACTCATTGTGTTGAATGTGTGTAAGTGTAGAAGAACGAATAATCCAGCCGGTCAGTCCAGAAACTCTCCTGCTCTGTTAGAGGGGATGAAGGGGCATATATGATATTCTCAGATTATTGTGATGGCCAGAGGATCTGTTCTCAGAACAGTTCAGAAACGAGGATATTTTGATAAATCCAAATTTACAGTGTCTCCTTCCTTTCCTGCCAATTCCTTTATATTTCACTGATATTCATTGACGGACTCTCCACACAGAACCTGACGACACTCATCAAATCTCTCTGATGATCAGGATACAGCTGATCCTCAAACACGTGTGTCATATTTCTGTTCTCCTCAGACAGAATGAGACGAGTGTGTGCTGTGTTTGGATCCAGTGTGAGATTACTTGTATCTGAAGACAAGAAGAGAGAACAAAACAATATTAACCACAGAGATGTGTATGTGTGTGTGTACAATCTAGTCATATAAGGACATTAATTAGAATAAATATATTATGAAAAATGTATTTATTCATATATAAAGACATACTAGATTTCTGTGTTTTATTGATAAAGTTAATTAATCAATATCACATGAGCAAGAGTGAAAAAACAGTGAGGATCACAACGGATCCCGATGCCTGTCTAATGCTTGTTCATAAGAAATAGTGAAGACAGATGAAAGAACTGAGTGTGAAAGACCCTGAACGTGTGTTAGCTTGTCAAAACGATCCCTTGATGGTGAAGACAATGAAGCTGAAGTAGAAGATCCAGTGCCAAAACATAGAAGTGCCTCAGTTGTATGGGAGTATTTTGGTTTTAAACACTATGAAGGAACTCAATCAGAAATGCCATGTAAAACCTGTACAGTAGATCATGTGAGGCCACTCAAAGATGAAATATTACAAACCTGGCAGTCCAAGCACAACATGGTTATATTCTTACCAAACCAGTGATTCATTGATTCTGAGACAAATAAAACCTACCCTTTCTTAAAGGGACAGTTCACACAAAAATTAAACCTCTGTCATCATTTACTCACTCTCGTGTGTCCAAACCTGTATGGATTTCTTCTGTTGAACACAAAAGATGATTTTTTTTTAAGTTTTGCTGATCACTGACTTCCAATGTAAGGGGAAAAACATTGAGACTTTTCTTACTGAAAAGAAAATGTCTTTTGTGCTCCACAGAATTTGGATGACGTGAGGCGGAGTAAATAATGACAGATTTCAAATGTTTGGGTGAACTATCTTTTTCAGAAGGCCTACTCCTTGAGATTGAGATTGATATTGTAACAGTAAATAAGTAATCTTTCCCTCCATGCCAGTACATTTCCCAGTACATTTCACTGTACACTTGTAGATGGTAAGACTGAAATTTGCACACATACAAACATTCACAGGATGAGATGAATCTGCTCAACATACATGAGTGTGTTCAGTGTGCAGTTTGGGTCCTTCAGTAGATCAGAGAGCATCTTGACTCCTGAATCTCTCAGATTATTGCCGCTCAGATCCAGCTTTCTCAGGTGTGAGGGGTTTGAACGCAGAGCTGAAGCCAGATAACCACAGCTTTCATCTGTCACATTACAGTCCCTTAATCTACAAACACATAAACAGAAATATAGAAACAATGAAGACGTCTGAGACTGACATCAGAACTCACAACAAAACCTTGTTAAATCTGTTGAATAATTACACATCCATTTAATATAAACTGATCAAGTCAAGTCGTCACCTTTATTTATATAGCACTTTTAACAAGTCCAATTGTTTCAAAGCAGCTTCACATTGTTAACAGGAAAATAATGCAACAGAATTTGTACAGCCATTCTGGTGAAACAGTGATGTTATCCAGCTAATTTCAGTTATCATATAGTGTCAATGCGGGCAGATCGGTAATATAAATGAGATTTAGGTGTCACCAACTGAGCAAACCAAAAGCCAGAGGCAACGGTGGCAAGGAACCAAAACTCCTTCAGGGCCAGAATGGAGAAAAAAAACTTGTGAGAAACCAGGCTCAGTCGGGGTGCCAGTTCTCCTCTGGCCGACGAACAAACAGTGTATGATTATAATTCTGGCAACATAGCAGGTCTTAATTCATATTAGGTAAATAGATATTTGTAAGATTATTTGAAAGATTGGAGTCGTCATTGCGGAGACAGGTTTAATGAGGATGTCGTGTCGATGCGGCATTTACGGGGGGAGTTTATTTGACACGCTCTCTGCAGACATTTCAGGGATGAGTTGGTCATGTCTAAGCACTGGGCCACCATCTGATCTGGATACGGATCCGGATCTGGCTGACTGCAGTAAACCTCGGGATAAACAGAGAGACTAACATTAGCGTAGATGCCATTCTTCTTATGATGTAACGAGTACATCAGGTGTTATGGGAAGTGTTCCCGGTTCCAGCTGACCTAGTTAATGCAGCCTAACAATCATTTACTGATTTAAATCAGATCAGAGTTAAATCTCTCTCATTTCATTAACTCTATGTTTTGCTGAAAGGAGAATATGGCTCTGATCAGATCTATACAGTCATCTAGCTGCAGATACTGAGGATCATAAGCAAATAGATTTGTATCTCCTGAAGAAAACAGTCGTGTTTGAGTAAGTTTGGGTTTTAGGTTGAAATGCTGCATCAGCGGCACCTTTAACTGTTCTGTTGAAACTCAACAGACTGTTTTCAGCATAACAATTATGACCACCGTCTAAATGTCGAATAACCATTAATTGCCTAGAAGAGGCTTGGTCGACCAAAATTTTATTAGTCAAAAAAAAAAAAAAAAACTCAACAGGAAATGATGAAATCATGCAGGCTGTGACGGACAGATCATTACCAGCAGGAAATCTAAACATTCACCTGTCATTCATCGATCTCAAACATGGCTTATCACTTGAAACAAAGTAGTAGCAACTTTAAGAGTGCGCTCTAATGTTAACCTAGATAAATGTGTGCTATTATTAGGTGCAAAGATGGGCAGCATTTTAAATATACGTATTTAAAATCCGTATTTAATTTTTAATTTGTATTTTCCTTATAAATAAATGTAATCTAATTTGTAAGTAAATTCTTAGAGAATGTATTTTGTATTTAAAAAATATGTAATTTTATTTAGCATATAATGACTTTCATCACCAGGCTTAATAGGATAAAATGCGAATAGGTTCTTCTACTCGGCCCTCCTTCATTCTTCGGCCTCTCATGCTCTCACTTCCTTTGACGGTGCCAGGCAGAAGGGCTATGAAAAGTTACCTCCCTTGGACGAAGCCGTGGCCGCACACTTGTGTCCGCCCACTGCCATTGAGTGGAAAACCAAGGCCTCTCACCCATCCAAGCCCTTCCATACCTCCTCGGCTATTGCTGGACGTGCATACACCTCGGCTGGTCAGGCAGCTTCTGCGTTACACTTGTACCAAGCAAAGCTCCTCAAAGACTTGGATGAGGCCAGACACGACTCTGCCTGTCAGGAATTTGGCCCTGCGCCACGAATTTGGCCTTGCGCGCCACAAAGACCACGGCTCAAGTCATTGGACGCTCGATGGCCAGCTTGGTGGTGCTGGAGCACCACTTGTGGCTTAACTTAATGGAGATCAAGGACACGGATAAGGCCATCTTCCTTGACTCGACAGTCTCCTCCACACCGGTCTCTTTGGACCCGCTGTCGATGGCTTCGCCGAGCACTTTACAGTAACACAAAAGTCATCCCAGCCTATGCAACACTTTTTGCCTAAACGCTCCACTCCCTCCTCTGCCCTGAGCCACCCTAAATCAGCACCAGCTCAGCAGCAGATGTCGAAAGATAAGTCACCAGCCACTAAGCCAGCACCGAACTCTAATCACAGATGATGCTCACACTCTGCTAGGCACCACCCTCATCTGGTGCAACAGGGCCCCCAACCCAAGATAGTGTTGGACCCTGCAGCCCAGAAACTGGCCTGATGGCCGAGAGAGGAAGAGGAGGAGGCTAAGTCCCGCTGTGGCTGGACCGCCCTCCAAAATGCCACCCCGTTTGGTTCCGGGTGCTCAAGAAAAAGTGTTTGTTGCCCACACAGAGCCTGTTCAAATGCCCTGGTTGGGAGCCGCTGTTATATACTCCAACTCGCTTAGAGGGCCCCGTTTTTCAACAGCATGGTCCAAACATCTGTGGAAAGCAAGGATGTCCTGAGTTCCGACCCAGATAGCATTGTGACATTGATTCAATGTTGAAATTCCATCAGAATCATAATTTTGGTCGAGGTTGAAATTTCAATGCTAAGTAATATTGGATCAATGTTGAAAATTCGATGCTAAAAAAATTTGGACAAATGTTGAAAATTCAATGCTAAATAATATTGGATTAATGTTGATAATTTCATGCTTTTCAGTGTTGAAAATACAAACGTTGAATCAATGGTGATTTTTGGTCAGCTTAATTCTCCACTGGTGAGGTTTACTGTCAATCTATCTGTCATTCAACATGTTAAAGCAAATCCAAATCAATTGGGTAGCTACATCTCTGTGAAATAGGAACACATTCATTATCCTCAAAGGATACGACGAGTCCACCAACAAGTATGTGGATTAACAAAGAACTCCTACCATAAAATGAACTCAATGGGATGAACCAGTTGATTATTATTAGAATTATTCATATTAATGTTTTAATTATTGTTTTAAAATCTCCTCCATCATGGAAAACATCTCCAATCTTCTAGTGTTTTCGGCTAGCTACAGCACATGCAGCGAGATATATAATGACTGTCACAGAGTCCTTAATTCTTGTGGTCACTTCAGGCTTAAGGGGTTAAATACTTTTTGATGTATTTGTGCAGATAAGATGCTTTGGCAACTATTTTGGACTGTGTGTGTGTGTGTGTGTGTGTGTGTGTGTGTGTGTGTGTGTGTGTGTGTGTGAGAGAGAGAGAGAGAGAGAGAGAGAGAGAGAGAGAGAGAGAGAGAGTGCGTTTGAGAGTGTGTGAGCGTTAAAGAGTGTGAGTGTGTGACTAAATGTGTGAGTGACATACCAGCAGCCATATCACCCTGTAGCCCAAGACTGGTTTCCCGCTGAAGCTAAGCAGGACTGAGCCTGGTCAGTACCTCGATGGGAGACCAACTGGGAAAACTAGGTTTCTGCTGGTAGAGGTGTTAGTGAGGCCAGCAGGGGGTGCTCACCCTGTGGTCTGTGTGGGTCCTAACACCCCAGTATAGTGATGGGGACACTGTACTGTAACAAGCACCGTCCTTCGGATGAGATGTTAAACCGTGGTCCTGACTCTCTGTGGTCATTAAAAATCTCATGGCACTTCTCGTGAAGAGTAGGGGTGTAACCCCGGTGTCCTGGCCAAATTCCCTCCATTGGCCCTTACCAGTCATGGCCTCCTAATAATCCCCATCCACTGAATTGGCTCTATCACCCTCTCTCCTTTCCACCTATTGCTGGTGTGTGGTGAGCGCACTGGTGCCGTTGTACTGTGGCTGCCGTTGCATCATCCAAGTGGATGCTGCACACTGGTGGTGATTGAGGAGAGACCCCTGACATGAGTGTAAAGCGCTTTGGGAGTACAGTAGTACATATGAAAGCGTTATATAAATGCCTCATTCATTCATTCAGTGTGACTGAGTGTGTGTGAGTGTGTGAAGGTGCTACACACATGCAGTGGCGAAGACAGCTTCCTGGGTTTTAAAAGAAAGACCAATAGAAAGCTGGATGGACGGGCACAGGGATTTGGTGTCATCAGACTGGCCAGATTTGAACGACCTATGCTGGAGGACAGGTACTAAAATGAAGTGGACCTCCCACAACCTACCTGTAGAGGTCTCTGAGGCAGTCGTAGAGGAACCATCTGTCATCGTGGAAGCCAGGCTGCACCATAACAACATTGTTCACCTGCTCCAGAGCCCAAAATATGGAGTACTGGTCCAGTCAAAAAAAACTCGGAAGAGAAAGCTGGCAAAACTGCCAAGTGCAGACCACTCTGTATCACACCATCTACAGCAATGCCACCATCAGTGAGGAGATCCTAATTTTCTTTAAAAGCAAGTCTGCAGGTTCTTCCTACAACTTATCACTGTAGTTTCCCTCCACCCATTCGCCTCTCTCCATGTTGCATGACCCCCCTCAACACCTGGAGTCAGTATCCCATATCATAAACAGTTGCTCATCACTGAAAGGACTATATACTGCCAGACATGACAGATTCGTGGACCTCATTGTTGCTCAGATTCCCTGCGTGGCTGATGAGCAGATCTTTACAGTTTTTGCCTATTGATTGAACACTATAGACACAAACCAATAGCAACTTGTGGTTGAATTTTTCTACAGAATGACTAGAAGACCTTCTGGGGGTGGTCGGCAACGCCTGTTCACCCAAGAGCAGGAACTTGCCATTGTGGAAATGGTCAGAACAAACAATGCAATCCGTCTCCAAATACTTGCAGATAGGCAAGTATTCATCTATATCAATCAAGTAGGCATTACCACGATCAGTCGTATCTTGGTAAAGCACAAAATCACATTCAAGCACAATGTGTCCTTGTACAAGCTCCCTTTTGAGAGTAACTGTATCAGGGTCAAAAGACTTCGACAAGAATATGTACAGGTAAGTGTTGCAGTCCTTTACATTTACAATACCGTATTTATGTAATCCAGTACAGTAATAGCTGTATCTATGTATCTATATGGGTCGTAATATAACTGGCCAAAGGGCAATTGTGCATGTCCCGGGAGAGCATCGGGGAAACATCACAATGTGTGCCGCCATAAGCCTTCGAGGGCTACTACACCATCATGCCAAACTAGGTCCTTACAATACGCAACACATACTCACGTTTCTCGATGCACTTCATGATGCAGTTATAGAGGACAGATCAGAGCAGCCCAGGTTTGTTGTTGTCTGGGATAATGTTAGTTTCCACTGGGCTGCTTTGGTCCGGGACTGGTTCACCAACCATGATCAATTTGAAGTTGTATACTTGCCCCCTTACTCGCCATTTTTGATCCCTATAGAATAATTTTTTCCGCTTGGAGATGGCGCGTATATGACCACATGCCCTCATGCCCTCTTCTACAGGCAATGGAAGAGGCATGCGGTGACATTGAGGTAACGTCAATCCATGGATGGATTTGGCGCACAAGACATTATTTTCCCCGTTGCTTAGCAAGAGAAAATGTCGCTTGTGACGTTGATGAGATCCTGTGGCCAGACGGCAGGATCTGTAATCCCACCCACGCACAATTGACCTGTTTTTCTGTATTTACAGTAGTGTATTTTATTTTTGTACTTGCGTTACTGCATTTACTGTATTGTGAAGTATAGTACTGTGATGTACAGTATTGAGTTTATGTCATTTGTAACCTTTCAGTACTTTAATTTTTGGTTGTTGTGAAAACCTTTGTTGGATAAAAAGAACAAAAACTTTAAGTGTTACATTGCTTCACAGAATGCTAACTGATGAACTGAATAAAAACAGTGAAAATTAAAGACTGCAGTGTTTTATATAAAGTACACTAATGTGTTGCTGCTAATCTGAAAGTGTATTCATATGATGTAAGTGTGTATCATTTTGTCATCAGAGTGACATTTTGAGAAAGGATTGTTAGGTTTTGATAGCAGAGTTTCAATTCGACATAGATGTGAATAGTTTATTTCCTAGTCTTGTGTGCTGGTGTGTACAGTTTTGACACAATGAGCCGAAGTTTTGCAAAAAGTGTTCAAGCAATAGGCAAAAACTGTAAACACACTACTGTACAGTTTGAATGGTTCAACTCACCTGCAAACACTTTTTTTTTTAGGAATTGCTAATACACCAGATATTGTTAACATCTCTCAGAATGGCAAAACAGTCAAACTATTTGAAGTGCCATGTGCATTTGACCTGTTTATGGAGGACTCTTAGGCCTACTGCTCTAAGACTCTAAAATATCAGTCATTGGTATCTACCAATGAGAACCTTGGGTAAAAATGCCAGCTTATTGTGCTAGTGTTTGGTAGTCTAGGTCATGAACACAGGTTGGGCTCACCGGCTCACTGTGTGTGTGTGTGTGTGTGTGTGTGTGTGTGTGTGTGTGTGTGTGTGTGTGTGTGTGTGTGTGTGTGTGTGTGTGTGTGTGTGTGTGTGTGTGTGTGTGTGCACTCAGGCATACACACACTCACTCAGTATTAATGCACACACTATCATAGAAGTGTGGCCACTCAAAGAGGAAATATGACAAACCTGTCAGTACAAGCACAACATGGTTATATTCTTACGAAAGAAGTTATTCATTGATTCTGAGACAAATAAAACCTGGACAGTTGAGACAAATAAAAGGGACAGTTCACACACAAATTCAAAGTCTGTCATCATTTACTCACTCTTGTGTGTTTCCAAACCTGTATGGATTTCTTCTGCTGATCACAAAAGATGATATTGTGAAGTTTTGCTGATCACTGACTTCCATTGTAAGGGGAAAAAATGCAAATGTATTTTGTGGTCCACAGAATAAAGAAAGGCACACAGGTTTGGATGACGTGAGGCAGTGTAAATAATGACAGATTTTAAATGTTTGGGTGAACTATCTTTTTCAGAAGGCCTACTCCTTGAGATTGAGATTGTAACAGTAAATAAGTAATCTTTCCCTCCATGCAGCTTTACTACAGACCCTTTCCACATTTCACTGTACACTTGTAGATGGTAAGACTGAAATACACATACAAACATTCACAGGATGAGATGAATCTTACTGCTCAACATACTCGAGTTTGTTCAGTGTGCAGTTTGGGTCCTTCAGTAGATCAGATAGCATCTTGACTCCTGAATCACCCATGTTATTGTAGCCCAGATCCAGCTCTCTCAAATGTGAGGGGTTTGAACGCAGAGCTGAAGCCAGATAACCACAGCCATCATCTGTCACCCCACAGTCAGATAATCTACAAACACACACAGAAACAATGAAGATATCTAAGACTGTGACATCAGAACTCACAACAGAAGCTTGTTAACCCCTTGAGGTTGACGATTGCACCAGACCGACCAGCTCGCTTTTTTTCTTATCAGTACGAAAGAGACTCAAAATACTGTGTGTGTGTGTGTGTGTGTGTGTGTGTGTGTGTGTGTGTGTGTGTGTGTGTGTGTGTGTGTGTGTGTGTGTGTGTGTGTTACACGTGTCTCGTGAACACCCCGGCCCAGAGTCATCAAATAATCAGTTGTTTTAACATTGTCTTATTTCTTTGTCTTCTCTAATTCACTATTGGTTGAGCTGGGGAAGTGAAGCTATAAAGTGGAAGGAGGCAGACTCTCACAGTCGCTCTGTCAGCCACAGCCTTCTTCCCAGCCACATCATCACGTCTTTCTTTTTCACCTTAGTGTGTAATTTTAGTTGGGAACGGGTAGTCTCAGCTTGACTTTATTAGTTGTTATTTTCCTTTCTTTTTTGGGGGGCTGGGTTCACCGTCTCTCCTTTCTTGGTTAAGTTTATACGTAATTTGTGTGAAAATAAATAATTAGTTTGGAACACTTCAGCTGTTCAAATTTGAACACATTATAACAAGCTTACAGTTGTGAATTGGGCTAAGGTAAGGAGATCGTTTTGAACACTGTAATTGCTCAATAATTGATTTTGGATGATTTTTAACCACAAAAAGTTACAGACTGCAGCTTTAATTTCACACCATTAATGCACACACTATGAAGGAACTCAATCAGAAATGCCATGTAAAACCTGTACAGTAGATCACGTGTGGCCACTCAAAGAGGAAATATGACAAACCTGTCAGTCACAACACAATATGGTTATATTATTACTAAACCAGCTCCAAAGAAGAAAATCACTGATTCTGAGTCAAATAAAACCTACCCTTTCTTAAAGGGACAGTTCACACAAAAATTACAAAAGATCTCTAAAAAAACTGACCTAAAGACCTGGTCACTTGATGCATCAACAGTGAAACAATTGTTAATTGTAAAATGGTTAAAATAGGTTATGAAAATCACTTATAAATCAATGCTGAAATGAGGTACCTTCAAAAACAAGTGTTTAACCATATTAAAGAATGACAATTATATACAATTAAAAACAATTGTCAATTTAGGAATATTTTGCCACTGCATCAATTTGTTGCTACGTCGATATTTCAGACATTTTTTGCCCAATTAAATTTTTTTATGCTCTGATGATATATCGCAAGATTACACAAGACTACCCTATAGCAAACACTGGAGCGGAGCTGAATTGCCATGGAAACGGGAGAGACAACAAGCATAGCTGTTGTTTTTACTACTTTTAGGTAAGTTTAGTCCATAAAATCACACAAATAATATATATATATATATATATATATATATATATATATATATATATATATATATATATATATATATATATATATATATATATATATATTGTTCAATTTCTCATGCAATAATGATGCATGAGAATAATGAATAAGATAATGCAATTATCTAATCAACCAATCACATGGTAGTTGCTTCAGTGCATTTAGGGGTGTGGTCCTGGTCAAGACAATCTCCTGAACTCCAAACTGAATGTCAGAATGGGAAAGAAAGGTGATTTAAGCAATTCTGAGCGTGGCATGGTTGTTGGTGCCAGACGGGTCGATCTGAGTATTTCACAATCTGCTCAGTTACTGGGATTTTCACGCACAACCATTTCTAGGGTTTACAAAGAATGGTGTGAAAAGGGAAAAACATCCAGTATGCGGCAGTCCTGTGGGGCGAAAATGCCTTGTTGATGCTAGAGGTCAGAGGAGAATGGGCCGACTGATTCAAGCTGATAGAAGAGCAACTTTGACTGAAATAACCACTTGTTACAACCGAGGTATGCAGCAAAGCATTTGTGAAGCATGCACAACCTTGAGGCGGATGGGCTACAACAGCAGAAGACCCCACCGGGTACCACTCATCTCCACTACAAATATGAAAAAGAGGCTACAATTTGCACAAGCTCACCAAAATTGGACAGTTGAAGACTGGACAAATGTTGCTTGGTCTGATGAGTCTCGATTTCTGTTGAGACATTCAGATGGTAGAGTCAGAATTTGGTGTAAACAGAATGAGAACATGGATCCATCATGCCTGGTGTAATGGTGTGGGGGATGTTTTCTTGGCACACTTTAGGCCCCTTAGTGCCAATTGGGCATCGTTTAAATGCCACGGCCTACCTGAGCATTGTTTCTGACCATGTCCATCCCTTTATGACCACCATGTACCCATTCTCTGATGGCTACTTCCAGCAGGATAATGCACCATGTCACAAAGCTCGAATCATTTCAAATTGGTTTCTTGAACATGACAATGAGTTCATTGTACTAAAATGGCCCCCACAGTCACCAGATCTCAACCCAATAGAGCATCTTTGGGATGTGGTGGAATGGGAGCTTTGTGCCCTGGATGTGCATCCCACAAATCTCCATCAACTGCAAGATGCTATCCTATCAATATGGGCCAACATTTCTAAAGAATGCTTTCAGCACCTTGTTGAATCAATGCCACGTAGAATTAAGGCAGTTCTGAAGGCGAAAGGGGGTCAAACACAGTATTAGTATGGTGTTCCTAATAATCCTGACAGGTGAGTGTATATATATATATATATATATATATATATATATATATATATATAAAACTGTTCCTGACAAATTTCTTACGTGTAATTGACACACTTCTGCTGAATATTTACTTCAAATAAATTATTTAGTGTCTTTGAAAAAGTCTGTTGGCATCTCAACTGTTTTCAGAAGAGGTTAGCTAACTCTAACGTGTTGGTTGAGCTCTTGTTTAATGAAAGTTTGGGCTTTTAATCGCATCTTTATGTGTAGATGAGATGCTTTGATAGTTTTGTAAAAGTTTTGCTGGCAATTTGTCAATGGATGATAGTAAACTTATTTATTTAACCGAAAAGTATGCCCTTGCTGTACCGTGTCGGTGCTGTAATCTGTGACGTCACTTACACTTGACACGCCACTTGAGTGCGAAAAATTAGCTGAAACTATTTCAAACACGTTTGATCTCTAATGGTAAACAAATATTGGTCAAAATTGTTCTGTAATTTCGGGGACGACAGAAAACAAAGGGGAAGCTCCAAAGATTTCAACATTTCTGGAGGAAGCTGCTGACAGAGGACACAGGTGAACTGAGAAATCTCATTAAATCATTTAATATGCATTTATTTCACAATATGTTTCACCAATTTCACCATGCATCTGAAATTTTTAATTTATTAGTTAAGAAGACTTTGACAATGAAAGTGACACTGTATGTACAATACTAAATTCTAAAACTAAAAATATAAATTATGTTATCTTAATTTTTGTTATATATTATGTATATTATTGCCACCTCTGCTCTAGCTTGGTTCCTTGTAATAAACCTGGCATTTATACTAAATATCTTTGGCTTTGTGACAAATTGCATGTTGTGTCCATAGATCCTTCCATGCTGATGGCCTGCTGAAGAGCTGAGCGGACCTCCTGTCAAAGGCTATGGACCATATGAGTATAGTAAGAAAAACCTAAATCATACAGTACACTACTATTGAAAAGTTTGGGGTCTGTAAGATTTTTACATGTTTTTGAAAGAAGTCTCACATTTTAAAATTAAAATTTTAATGAGATTGTCCTTGAAAGGCCTGTAGGCTAAATAATCAGCTAAATGAGGTAACATAGGTGACAAATATAATGTTATAATGCTTGTAGTTATAATCATTCATTTAACTATTATGACAACAGGATATCATGGTCATTAATCTATTTTATTTTATTTCTCTAGGTCTGTTTTGAGTTATGCTTGTCAGTGAGACAGACGCCACACTGTTCCACTCAAAGGTATATATTTATTTGTTTGTATACATATATGTTGTGGCGAGGCTAGGGACCATGAGAGAGGGCCGGTGGCGAATGATAATGAGTGTCAGCTGTGCGCCACACCGGTCTCGTCTCATGGAGGAGTGACGGGAGCATAAAAGGAGGAGCGACGACAGTGTAAGACGAGAGAGGACCAGGCCTGGACTTTATGTTGCGTTTTTTTTTTGTGTGTACGTAGGCGGCAGTCGGACGTGAGGGGCTGCCGCTGTTATTATGTTATGTTTTTGTTTTGTTTTTAGGCGGCAGTCGTCCATGAGGGGCTGCCGCCGGCATTGTAAATTGTTTTTTTATTTTTTTATTAAAGTTGTTCAATGTTCGCCGGTTCCCGCCTCCTTCTTCCTCCCTGATCGCTGAGTACGTTACATATGTATTTTTTTACGGATTAATTCTTAAATTCTCCTTTTACTTATAATTGCTGACTGTGGTTCAGGGGGCCGACAAATTTAAGCATGCAAGTTATTTTCGACAGAAATTTGACCAGCTGCATGTGAATATTGTGAGTTTCACAATAGCTGCCACAGTCACAAATCAAGAGACTGACCACAACAGGCTTTTGTCTTTATGAACTCACCCATATGTAGGGGATGGGTACCAATACCTGGTAATAAATCGATTCTGCCTAGCCTAGAAATCTAGACACACTCTAGTGGAAGCAAATGTAATTTGCAGGCAAAGTCGTCTAGCAACTCTCCGTTGGCTTGCGAGCCCTTAGACCAAACTCTAGCCAGGCCAATCACATTGTGTATAGAGTCGGTGGGCGGGCTTAACATAATGACAGCTCCACATGAATTCCCTGCTACTTGAAAACAAAGATGGCTGCTGCTACTGGCAAACAGCAGTCTCTCGAATCGGCATTGGCCGCGACTCTGGAAGACTTGGAGTTAAGCTTTTCTTTATCCCGCCCCTCAGATTGAGCCCTGCCAATGGTGTGTTCCCAAACCCAACATCTTGATGTGGGTCTGGCTTGTCAGGCTAGGTTCTGCCAGAAATTACAAACACTATTTATTATTGCTTAGGGCTGTGTGATATGATGATATCGTTACCACAAAATAAAATGCCTATTGTTAGAGACTTTGCTATATCGTATATATAGCAGTATGTAAATATATTGCACTACTGACACTTCAGAGTGATGAAACGTATGAATGAGATTATAAAGAGTGGGCGTGCTTGATGTTAGAAAGTGTTATTAGCGCAATATATCCTGAAAAGGAACTCGTGTTTTAATGGTAGTCCACTTTTTATACTCAAAATAAAAACTAAATGTTGTGCTTTTAAGCTAAATAAAGAAAACAAACAGGATGCACGTTCTCCCGTCTATCTCCCTGTGATGTACTCACTCTCATGTGTGTCCAAACCTGTATGGATTTCTTCTGCCGAACACAAAAGATGATATTGTGAAGTTTTGCTGACCAATGACTTTGTAATTGTAAGGGAAACAACACATAGACTTTTCTTACTGAACAAAAAAATTTCTTCTTTTGTGCTCCACAGAATAAAGAAAGGCACACAGGTTTGGATGACGTGAGGCGGAGTAAATAATGACAGATTTTAAATGTTTGGGTGAACTATCTTTTTCAGAAGACCTACTCCTTGAGCTTGATATTGTAATAAGGTAAATAAGTAATCTTTCCCTCCATGCAGCTTTACTACAGACCCTTTCCACATTTCACCGTACACTTGTAGATGATAAGACTGAAATACACATACAAACATTCACAGGATGAGATGAATCTGCTCAACATACTCGAGTTTGTTCAGTGTGCAGTTTGGGTCCTTCAGTAGGTCATAGAGCATCTTGACTCCTGAATTCCCCAGCATATTGCCGCTCAGATCCAGCTCTCTCAGGTGTGAGGGGTTTGAACGCAGAGCTGAAGCCAGATAACCACAGCTTTTGCCTGTCACCTCACAGAAAGATAAACTACAAACATACACAGAAATGAGAAGATATCTGAGACTGTGACATCACAACTCACAACAAAAGCTTGTCAAATCTGTTAAATAATTGCACATCCATTTAATATAAACTGATCAGAGTTAAATCTCTCTCATTTCATAAACTCTAAGTTCTGCTGAAAGGTGAATATGGTTCTGATCAGATCTATACAGTCATCTAGCTGCAGATACTGAAGATCATAAGCAAATAGATTTGTGACAGTCGTGTTTGAGTAAGTTTGAGTTTTTGGTTAATAAATAAAATGCTGCATCAACGTTGCCTTAAACTGTGCTGTTGACACTCAACACATTGTTCTCTGCACAATAATATTCTTCTTTCCTTTTAGAGAGAGTGACTCTTATAAATATATAAAATTCATGTATTAAAAAATCTACTTAAAAATAAATCAGTCATAATTTATTTGTGTGTGTATGTGAGTCTATGTGTGTGTGTGTGTGTGTGTGTGTGTGTGTGTGAGTTAGACATGTGATGGTATCAAATTTTCATGTTGCGATTAATTGCGATATACAGTATTATCATATTGAAATAATTTGCAAAAAAAGTGTTGCAACTATAGTGTGGCAAGGGGGGTGTGGTTCAGTGAGGTCGGCAATGGAGAGAAGAGGCAGGTGATGAGCAGTACGTAAGTGGGTTAAGTGCAGAATGACATTCACCTGTGTCTCGTTGCAGTAATTGGCATGGGGAGACCGGATAAAAGCCGGTTGGAAACAGGAAGCAAGAGCAGCTGGGAACTCGTGTGGCCGCGGAAGGAAGCTCTGGAGAGCACACTGGATCGTTATACTGAGAGACTGACTTTGAGTTGAATGCGCAGTCAGTGCACTTTTGTTTTGTGTATGGAGACAGGGTCGGCTTGCTGGGACTCGTGTGTTTATTTTAACTCTTTCCATACACAAAGCAAAAGTGCGCTGACAGCGCATTTTATCCGGTTTCCCCATGCCAATTACTGCAACGAGACACAGGTGAATGTCATTCTGCACTTAACCCACTTACATACCGCTCATCACCTGCCTCTTCTCTCCATGGCCGACCTCGCTGAACCACGCCCCCTTGCCACATATAGGGTTATAGCAACTTTTTTCTTGTAACAAAAAGAACTGCACATTTAAATACAATAAAGCAATACACAGATGTGTAAATAAACAAATGTTTCAAACAGATTAAAATGTAAAATAATTATAGATTAAGAATAGAATTATAGATTGAGAAGTAATGAACAATATGTATCACTTTAGATTTGTTACAGAATTATTGATCTTTGTTAATATTAGTTTAAAAAAATACAACTGTTAGTTTATCTCAGCTCAAGTCCATTAAATAATACAGAAACAACTTGATTTTAATAATGTGTTATTAAATGTTGAAGTTAAAATGAACTAAGATTAATAAATGATACAGAGGGATGTTGTAGTTGTCACCATTCTGTTTAGTTTTGTTCATGGACTTTCAGTTTGTTTTCAGTTGTCACATATTTCTTTGTTCTGACTCCAGCCACTCATCTGTCCCCATAGTTACTGTCATTATTAGTTCATAAGTGTCAGCTGTGTGTCATCTATTACCCTCTAACATCTATTATGTTAGATGTTGTGCTATTACCTGTCTGCCTGCTTTGAGATTACTTGTAATTAAACTACTTTTGGAATTTATTCTGTGTTCATCTTCCTGCCTGCATGCACCCCTGACAGTAGTAGTCCAGATTAAAATATAAAAATCTTTACATTTGAAAAGAAATAGTCTTTAAGTATTTTAAGTCTTTAAGTATTTGATGCTGTGATGAACACCATTGCCAAATACAAAAATCTGAATGGCTGTTTTGAAACATATAAATACTAAAAAGTAGCAGCTGCTTTGTTTACAGGGGTTACCAGGGTAACTGCATGCACTTTAGTCATAGTTGTTTGTCTGTTATCTCTTGTTGTCTTGTCTAGAGTCTTGTCTTGTGTTGGTTCCTGCCCTGTGCCCTGAGTTTTCCCTGGCCACTGTCTCTACCGCCTGGCAATCAAGACTGGAGTCCCTTCCTTGTCGTGCCCTGTTTAGAGTCTTGTCAATAAACTGTCTTTTGTTTACTCTACATCTGGGTCCTCCGTTTCTGAATATCTGACAATACCAATAAGAAAAAAAAGCATAAGTACATATAAAAATAAACTGGTTACAAGCATTGTAAAGGCATCAAGGCATCTAACACCGTGAGAGGCTGTCCCACGGAATCAGCGTCTGCTGCAGTCTTTTATAGACTTCTTCTGCATTCCACATTCTTGAGACGTCATCTACTGTGGAAACCCTCTAAACTTGTCTATAAAAGCCCTTCTCCTCTTTGCCTTTTTCTCTGGATTCTTCTCCTTTGCTGTCATCTTCATCGTCAACATCTCATCTGGAGGTAACATTCTTCTTATATTTCTTCTACATTGATGCTCTTTCTAATACAGGTTTTATTTTCTCTCTATCAAACCCCTTAACTATACATATTTCTTTATCATTTGATTAAATACTTTTCTTAATAAAATGCTGAATACAGTCGTGGTGTCTTTTTACTTAATAAACCACTTTCTTAATAAAACAATGGATACAGTTGTGGTGTCTTTTTTACTTAAAACACTTTCTTTGGTTACCATACAATAGTTCACAGAGCAAAATAATACAATTGCATATTTTACTCAACACAGGGCATGTCAAAACACCTCCAGGGCCCAGAAAACATTTCAGGTTCAGAGGGTTAATAAAATAAACTGCGTACAGGCATATCGATGAACTCAGAATATGAATGCAATGTGCAAAGTTTCATGTAAATAGTTTCTCCATGATTTTTTATTTATTTATTCATTTTATTAAAGTTTTGAGGTCATTTGCCCGTCTGTATATATTATGCATCATCAGTATGGTGTATACTGAAAATAATATATATTAAAATCACTGTCTTTGTGCATTAAGGCACATTAAACATTTCTATGTTAAGCATTTTTGATTGTCCCACTGTCCCACAATAAAGTGGGTGTTGAATAAGGATTGAATGAATCTCAAACCTCAGTTTCTCCAGCTGACAGTTTGGGCTCTTCAGTCCATCAGAGAGCAGCATCACTCCTGAATCCCGCAGGTTATTGCCACTCATGTCCAGTTCTATCAGGGGTGAGTTTGGTGTCTGCAGGGCCAAAGCCACAGTTTCACAGCAGGTGTCACCAAATTACAATCCCAGAGTCTGTAAAAACAGGATATTTGTCCATGGCATTTATTGTGTTTATCTTGTAGGAACAGTGTTTGTAGTAACAGTGATTGGTTATGTCATGTTCTCTGTGAATATTCAAGCTTTTCTGGAAAAATGTATAAATATCATACATGATGCAAATGTCAAGTGAAAATAAGTTTAAAATGTATGTCTATAAAATCACTGTTTAGTAAATCCATTTAAAGTGAAGAAAAGAAGATGAAAAATAGTAAAAACATGATACTCCACACTGCATCTTAAGCTGAAATTGATTTTTAAAGTTAAACACTTAAACTTAAATGTGTCAACAATTTCCTTACCCTGCTTTTCTGCAGCATCTCACAGCTGGTAGGAGATTCATGCGACCTCCCATTTGAGTATTGTACCTACTCAGGTCGAGCTCATCCAGCACCTCCTCTGACATCAGCTGTACGTAAGCCATCAATGAACACATGGAAGATGAGAGGATTCTTTTTGATGATCTGAAGTATCTTTGTATTTCTGTATAAAATGAATTGTCATTGAGCTCCAGTAAGCAGTAGAACAGGTTGACTGAAGTGTCAGGTGAGATGTTCTTGTTTTCTAATTGTTCTTTAATGTGTTTGGTTATTTCTGTGACGCTGTCTTTGCTGTCTTCAGTGTGTGTGAACAGGCCTCTGAGCAGGTCCTGATTGGATTCCAGTGAAATGCCCATCAGAAACCGTAAAAATAGGTCTAAATGCCCTTTCTGACTTTGCATTGCTCTCTCAACAGCCTTCTTCTGTAAATCATGCAAAGCAATATTTTTGTCTGGCTTGTCGATGTGGTCAGGCCTGACCTTGTTTTGTGTTTCTTCAGTGAAAAACTGCAGCTCGTCCATGTCCTTGTTCAGGTAGCAGAGGAACACATGCACTGCAGCGAGGAACTCTTGAACACTCAGATGCACGAAGCAGAAGACCTTCATCTCATGAAGTCCAGCTTCTTGTTGAAAGATCTCAGTGAGCATTCCTATGGACTCAAAGTCTTCACTCACATCAATACCACATGCTCTCAGATCTTCCTCATAGAACACAATGTTTTCTTTCTTCAGCTGTTCAAACGCTAGCTTAGCTAACTTCAAAATCATAGTTTTTTGGAATCTAAGAGCTTGGTATTGCCTCTTTCTGTTTTTTCTGTCATGCTTCTGGCTCTTCATGTTCATCTGTATTAGCAGGAAGTGGATGTACATTTCAGTGAGTGTCGTGTTGATGTTCTCTGCATTGTTCTCAATGGGGACGTCCTGAAGAACAGTGGCTGTGATCCAACAGAACACGGGAATGTAACACATGATGTAGAGACTACGAGATTTCCTAATGTGTGAGATCATTCTGGAGGCCTGAGTCTCATCTTTGATTCTCATTCTGAAATACTCGTCTTTCTGCCGGTCAGTGAATCCTCGCACCTCTGTGAACAACCCTACATACTCAAGAGGGATCTGATTGGCTGCTGCTGGTCGTGATGTCACCCAGACGTGAGCTGATGGAAGAAGAGTCCCATTCACCAGACTTGTAAACAGTTCATCTACAGATGATCGCTCCTCAACACTCTCCACCATTCCACTGTAAAAATTCAAAGGCAGTCGACTCTCATCCATTCCATCAAAGATAAATGCAAGCTTACATTTATATATCTCACATATCTTTGCTGTGTCCAGGTTCCTCAGTTCTGGATTAAATCTCTGTAGAAACTCATGCAGATTTATCTCTCTGTCTATAATGCAGTTAATCATTCTGAATGGAAGCAGGAACACAAAGTCTATATCCTGATTGGCTTCTCCTTCTGCCCAATCCAGAATGAACTTGTGCACTAAGACAGTTTTTCCAATGCCGGCGATGCCTTTGGTCAGCACAATCGTTTTCTTTTTTGTTTAGACTAAATACATCATTGCATTTGATTGGCCTGTCCTGTGGTTTACGGGGTTTAATGGTGTCATCAATCTTCATAATCTCATGTTCTTGATTGACTTCTTTAAGATCCCCCTTCGTAATGAAGAGTTCTGTGAAAACATCCTTGAGATGTGCTTCATTTCCCTTTTACACTCAAAAATGTGTTCTACAGTCTCCTTCATGTTCATTTTGTGAGTTTTCTTGAATTCCTGCAGCCAGAAATCCTCTGTTATGAAAAATAAACAGGAGAATGTGTGAACAAAACAACACTAGAAATTAAACACAAAGGTTTTTCACATTAGCATGATCATCATTTAAATGGTGCAAACATATGGTATTTATGGTAGTTCTGTTCTGTGCTGAGATCAATATACATCAAACATGCTAAAATAATTTCTAATCCCACCGTAAGGGCGTGTAAGGTTAAATCACCTTGTTTTCTTTTGCATTTCTCAGCTGGCTCTGATGATTCTTGCACTGTGAAGAGAGAGAAATGGATGAGACTTTATGTTCATCAAAGTATCCTGAAAAAGGCTCTGCATCATGTTTCCACAATTCATTAAGCAGCACAACTATTAAACTATTAACTTAATCAGCGTATTAGAATGATTTCTGAAGGACCATGTGACACTGAAGACTGAGATGATGATGCTGAAAATTTAGCTGTGAAACTTTAACTGTTATTGCAATTGATTATATTTTACATGGCATGGTAATTTCTTTTTTAAGATATTTAAATAGAAAACAGCTATTCAAGATTCAAGATTCAAGATTCAAGAGTTTTATTTGTCACATACACAGTTATATACAGAATATACAACCGGCAGTGAAATGTAAACAGGTCCGCTCCATGGACAGTGCAAATTCACAGTTAAAAACACAAGGAAGAAATTATAATAGAAATAGGATATAAAAAAAAGTACTATCTATATATATATATATCTGTAGAATTATAAATAATCAAGTCAAGAGAAAAAAAAGGTAACAAATAAGGATAAAGTGGAATAAAATAATTGAAGTAGACTTTGCAGTGAGTAAACTGTAGACTTATAAATATGTGGTTAACAAATGTATAAAGAGTATAATGTGCAAACAGGTTTATGACAGGTTGTTACACAGTAACAACGAGAACAGAAAGTGCAGTGCAATGTCAGTGTATCGATGTTTATCCTGGCGTGAAGTCACGTGATGTTAAGTGACTGAGTTCAGGAGTCTGATGGCCTGGGGAAGAAGCTCCTCCTGAGTCTCTCAGTTTTGGCCATCAGGCTTGGAAGCGCTTACCAGATGGTAGCAGCGTGAAATGAGGGTTTGCAGGGTGATTAGAGTCCTTGATGATCTTGGTAGCTCTACCTTTGCAGCGTTTGGTGTAGACGTCCTGCAGAGACGGGAGAGCTGACCCTGAGATACGCTCGGATAAGCGCACTGACTCTTTGCAGGGCTTTGCGGTCATGACTGGTGCTGTTCCCATACCACGCTGTGATGCACTGAGTTAAAACACTTTCTATCGCCCCTAAATAGAAAGTTTTCAGGATAGCTGGTGAAAGCCTGAATTTCCTCAGCTGGCGCAGGTGGTACAGTCTTTGCCTGGCTTTTTTCACCTGTGTCTGAATGTGAGCAGTCCAGGTCAGGTCCTCGGAGATGTTTACTCCCAGGTACTTGAAGCTGCTCACTCTCTCTACTGGTGACCCGCTGATCATGAGGGGGAGTATGTCCGTTGCTGTCTCTTCCTGAAGTCCACAATCATTTCTTTGGTCTTGCCAACATTCAGAGAGAGACAGTTGTCCTGGCACCATGCTGTTAGATGCTCCACCTCGTCCAAGTATGCCGCCTCATTGTTGTTGGAAATGAGGCCCAGGACAACAGTATCATCAGCAAATTTGATGATAGAGGTGGAGCTGTGTGTGGACAAACAGTCATGCGTGTAGAGAGAGTAGAGCAGGGGGCTCAGGACACAGCCCTGTGGAGCTCCCACACTCAGGGTGATGGAGGTGGAGGTGGACTGGCCTATTCTCACCACCTGAGGCCTGCCAGTGAGGAAGTCCTCAATCCAGTGGCAGAGAGAAGGATTCAGGCCGAGATCCAGGAGTTTGGAGGTTAGCTTGGTGGGAACTATGGTGTTAAAGGCTGAGCTATAGTCAATAAATAGCAGTCTTACGTAGTTCCCACTTTTGCTGTCGATGTGAGTGAGGGAGGAGTGGAGGACATGAGAGATGGCATCTTCAGTCGATCTATTGGGACGATAGGCAAACTGAAGAGGGTCCAAAGTGTCAGGAATGAAGGCGCAAATGGTGTTTTTAATGAGTCTCTCAAAGACCTTCATGACTATAGACGTGAGAGCCACTGGACGATAGTCATTTAGGCAAGAGGGTTTACTGTTCTTAGGGACAGGGATGATGGTGGATTTTTTGAAGGAGGTGGGGACCACAGATGTAGCGAGGACTCATTAAAGATAGATGTAAACAACCCGGTGAGCTGATCAGCACAGGACCGCAGAACACGACCTGAAATACCATCCGCCCAGCAGCTTTCCTGACGCCCACACGCTTGAGTGCTCTCCGAACTTCATCCTCCGAGACAGAGATCACGTGATTGTTGCTGCTCTGAGTAATTTCCTCTAACGCGCCACTTGGCGGAGTCGCGTTACGCGGTTACAGTCAAAGCGAGCATAGAAAGAGTTTAACTCGCTCACGAGCAACGGATCAACGCTTGCCTCTGCAGAGGATTTAGATCCAAAGGAGCAGATGGACCTCAGACCTTGCCACATGCGCCATGAGTCGCTGAGTTGGAAATGAGACTCCACTCGGTCTTTATAACGGAGTTTTGCGGCTTTAACTGCTCGTCTGAGAGCATAACAGGACGATCTGTATTCATTCATATTCCCTGAATGGAGACCGGCGTTGTAAGCAGCAGTGCGTGCGTTCACTGCCGCGCGGATTGAATTGTCCACCCACGGTTTCTGATTTGAGAAGGACGTTATTGTTATTGTTTGCGCGGGCTTGCTCTGTAAGCGTGTCGATGAAGCAAAGCGCCACGCTCTGTGAACTCGCTTCGCCAGCTGAACTCGCCGAACATGTCCCAGTCAACGCCATCAAGAGCTGCCTGAAGCGCGGTCTCTGAGTGGGGCGACTAACGCTTAACTTCCCGCCTCACCGGGGGTTCCTGGAGGAGCTTTTGTTTGTATTCGGGAGTGAGGAAAATGGCGGCATGATCCGATTTGCCAAACGCTGGAAGTGACCGCGCTTTATAGGCGTTCTTAAACGGAGAGTAGCAGTGATCCAGTGTGTTTGCTCCTCGTGGGGGCAGGAGACGTGCTGGTGAAAGTTTGGCAGGACTTTCTTTAGGTTTGCTTTGTTAAAATCGCCCGCGACAATGAATGCCGCGTCCGGGATGTTGGTTTATGACGCCGCTGGCAACATCATGAAGGCCAGATAAAGCCAGCGCTGTGTCTGCCTGCGGTGGGATGTAAACGCGGTCGCGACAACCGCAGAAAACTCCTCGGCAGATAGAATGGGCGGCAGATGATTGTTAAATGTTCCAGATGAGGTGAGCAGGACCGCGAGAGAATGGTGATGTTCCTGGGATCGCACCATTTCTTGTTGATCATGAAACACACTCCACCGCTTTGGATTTACCGGCCTCGGCTGTTCTGTCCATCCGAAAAACAGAGAAGTTCTCCGACGGCGTCACAGCTGTGTCCGGGACGCGGCGTGAGCCATGTTTCAGACAAACAATAGATATTACAGTCTCTCATGTCCCGTTGAAAACTTATCCTGGCTCTAAGATCGTCCATCTTATTATCCAAGGATTGAACATTTGCTAGAAGAATGCTCGGGAGAGGAGGTCTGAATGCCCTTTTCCTCAGTCTGTTACGGATACCAGCACGTTTCCCACGGTGTTTCTTTGTTCTACGCCGCTGGCTCTGTCCATTGTTCAACTCGGCGTTCAAGAATCTCAGATGGCCACAGAGGATCGGGCGAAAGTGTCCTGAAACAGTCCAGTGTAGAGGTAACCAATGTCCAAAAGAGTTTTGCTGTCGTAGTAGATCAATGCAGATGATAAGTTTGTAAAAACTGAGAGTAAAAGAAAGTAAAATAGTAAATAAAAGCACAGTCTTCGCGGAGCGACCTGAACGGCGACCAAACACAGCGGCGCCATTTTGTATGAATTTTCACATACATTAAGAATCCTCTTTCAAAAATGTGATTATATATTTATATGAATCTATGCT
>CM031967.1:506654-534154 GCA_018749465.1 Paracanthobrama guichenoti
AAAAACAGTGAGGATCACAACGATCCCGGGAGGCCTGTCTAATGCTTGTTCATAAGAAATAGTGAAGACAGATGAAAGAACTGAGTGTGAAAAGAATTCTGAACGTGTGTTAGCTTGTCAAACGATCCTCGATGGTGAAGACAATGGCTGAAGTAGAAGATCCATGCCAAACATAGAAGTGCCTAGTTGTATGGGAGTACTTGGTTTTAACACTATGAAGTAACCCAATCAGAAATGCCATGTAAAACCCAAAGTAGACTGTGAGGCTACTCAAAGATGCAGAAACATTGGCAAACCTGGCAGTCCAAGCACAACCATGGTTATATTCTTACTAAACCAGTGATTCATTGATTCTGAGACAAATAAAACTTCAATTCTTTTCTAGGAAGGGACAGTCTACACAAAAATTAAACTCTGTCACGCTACTTCATCCTCGTGCAGTCTAAATCCTGTATGGATTTCTTCTGTTGAAATACAAAAAGATGATTTTTTTTTAAGTTTCATTGATCACTGACTTCCAAATGTAAGGGGAAAACATTGAGACTTTCTCTACTGAAAAGAAAATGTCTTTAGGCTCCACAGAATTTGGGATGACGTGGGAGGCGTGAGTAAATAATGACAGTGATTTCACGTGTTGGGGTGAATCCATCTTTTCAGTGAAGGCCTACCTCTTTGAGACATTGGAGATTGATATTGTAACAGTAAATAAGTAATCTTTCCTCTCCATGCCAGTACATTTCCTGTGTACATTCTCACTGTAAGACTTTGTAGATGGTGCAGGCGACTGAAATTTGTACACATACAAACATCTACAGTGATTTAGATTGAATCTGCCTGCCATACATGAGTGTGTCTAGTGTGTAGTTTGGGTCCTTCAGCAGATCAGAGAGCATCTTTGACTTCCTGGAATCTCCTCAGGATTATTGCCGCCCAGATCCAGCTTTCTCAGGTGTGAGGGGGTTTGAACGCAGAGCTGTAGCTGTGATAACCACAGCTTTCATCTGGTCACATTACAGTCCCTTAATCTACAAAACACATAAACAGGAATATAGAAACAATGAAGACTGCCTGAGACTGACATCAGAACTCACAAATAAAACCTTGTTAAATCTGTTGAATAATTACACATCCATTTAATATAAACTGACTGGTTTAAGTCGCCACCTTTATTTATATAGCACTTTTAATAAGTCCAATTGTTTGTGCCAGCTTCATTGTTAATAGGAAAATAATGCAACAGAATTTGTACAGCCATTCCGGTGGGAAACAGTGATGTTATCCAGCCAATTTCAGTTATCATATAGTGTCAATGCGGCAGATCGGTAATATAAAATGAGATTTAGGTGTCACCAACTGAGCAAACTAAAAGCCAGAGTAACGGTGGCAAAGTGGAACCAAAACTCCTTCAGGGCCAGAATGGAGAAAAACTGTGTAGAAAACCAGGCTCAGTCGTGGTGCCAGTTCTCTCTGGCCATTTAACAAACAGTGTATGATTATAATTCTGGCAACATAGCAGGTCTTAATTCATATTAGGTAAATAGATATTTGTAAGATTATTTGAAAGATTGAGCTGCCATTGGTGAGACAGGTTTAATGAGTGATGTCGTGTCGATGCGGCATTTTACGGGGGAGTTTATTTGACACGCTCTCTGCAGACATTTCAGGGATGAGTTGTCATGTTTAAGCACTGGGCCAAATTGCATCTGATCTGGATACTGGATCCGATCTGCTGACTGCAGTAAACTCTCGATAAACAGAGAGACTAACATTAGCGTAGATGCTATTTCTTCTTAAGTGATGTAACGCAGTACTATCAGGTGTTATGCGGGAAGTGTTCCCGGTTCCAGCTGACCTAGTTAATGCAGCCTAACAATCATTTACTGATTTAAATCAGATCAGAGTTAAATCTCTCTCATTTCCCATTAACTCTATGTTTTGCTGAAAGGGGAGAATATGGCTCTGACTCAGATCTATACAGTCATCTAGCTGCAGATACTGAGGATCATAAGCAAATAGGGATTTGTATCTCCTGAAGAAAACAGTCGTGGCTTGGAGTAAGTTTGGGTTTTAGGTTGAAATGCTGCATCAGCGGCATCTTTAACTGTTCTGTTGAAACTCAACAGACTGTTTTCAGCATAACAATCTATGACCACCGCCTAAATGTTTAATAACCACACTGCCTAGAAGAGGCTTGGTCGACCAAAAATTTTATTAGTCAAAAAAAAAAAAAAACTCAACAGGAAATGATGAAATCATGCAGGTTGTGATGGACAGATCATTACCAGCAGGAAATCTAAACATTCACCTGTCATTCATCGATCTCAAACATGGCTTATCACTTGAAACAAAGTAGTAGCAACTTTAAGAGTGCAACTCCTAATGTTAACCTAGATAAATGTGTGCTATTATTAGGTGCAAAGATGGCAGTATTTTAAATATAATGATTTAAAACTGTGTATTTAATTTTTTTAATTTGTATTTTCCTTTATAAATAAATGTAATCTAATTTGTAAGTAAATTCTAGAGAATGTATTTTTGTATTTAAAAAATATGTAATTTTATTTAGCATATAATGACTTTCCATCACCAGGCTTAATAGATAAAATGCGAATAGGTTCTTCTCTACTCGCCCTCCTTCATTCTTCGGCGCTCTCATGCCTCACTTCCTTTGACGGTGCCAGGCAGAAGGGCTATGAAAAGCCACCTCTCCTTGACGGCCGCGGGCCGCACACTTGTGTCCGCCCACCGCCATTGGAGTGGAAAACCAAGGCCCTCTCACCCATCCAAGCCCTTCCATACCTCCCTCGGCTATTGCTGACGTGCATACACCCCGCTGGTCAGGCAGCTTCTGGCGTTACACTTGTACCAAGCAAAGCTCCTCAAAGACTCTGGATGAGGCCAGACACGACTCTGCCTGTCAGGAATTTGGCCCTGCGCCACGACTTGGCCTTATGCGCCACAAAGACCACTTGCTCAAGTCATTGGACGTCGCTGGATGGCCAGCTTGGTGGTGCTGGAGCACCACTTGTGGCTTTAACTTAATGGAGATCAAGGACACGGATAAGGCCATCTTCCTTGACTCCTCGACAGTCTCCTCCACACCGGTCTCTTTGGACCCGCTGTCGATGGCTTCACGAGCACTTTACAGTAACACAAAAGTCATCCCAGCCTATGCAACACTTTTTGCCTAAACGCTCCACTCCCCTCCTCTGCCTGAGCCACCTTAAATCAGCACCAGCTCAGCAGCAGATGTCGAAAGATAAGTCACCAGCCACTAAGCCAGCACCGAACTCTAATCACAGATGATGCCTCCACACTCTGCTGGGCACCACCTCATCTGGTGCAACAGGCCCCAACCCAAGATAGTGTTGGACCCTGCAGCCTGTGAGAAACTGGCCTGATGGCCGAGAGAGGAAGAGGAGGAGGCTAAGTCCCGCTGTGGCTGACCGCCCTCAAAATGCCACCCCGCTTGGTTCCGGGTGCTCAAGAAAAAGTGTTTGTTGCCCACACAGAGCCTGTTCAAATGCCCTGTTGGGAGCCGCTGTTATATACTCCAATTCGCTTAGAGGGTCCCGCTTTCAACAGCATGGTCCAAACATCTGTGGAAAGCAAGGATGTCCTGAGTTCCACCCAGATAGCATTGTGACATTGATTCAATGTTGAAATTCCATCAGAATCATAATTTTGGTCGAGGTTGAAATTTCAATGCTAAGTAATATTGGATCAATGTTGAAAATTGATGCTAAAAAAATTTGGACAAATGTTGAAAATTCAATGCTAAATAATATTGGATTAATGTTGATAATTTCATGCTTTTCAGTGTTGAAAATACAAACGTTGAATCAATGGTGATTTTTGGTCAGCTTAATTCTCCACTGGTGAGGTTTACTGTCAATCTATCTGTCATTCAACATGTTAAAGCAAATCCAAATCAATTGGGTAGCTACATCTCTGTGAAATAGAACACATTCATTATCCTCAAAGGATACGACGAGTCCACCAACAAGTATGTGGATTAACAAAGAACTCCTACCATAAAATGAACTCAATGGGATGAACCAGTTGATTATTATTAGAATTATTCATATTAATGTTTTAATTATTGTTTTAAAATCTCCTCCATCATGGAAAACATCTCCAATCTTCTAGTGTTTTCCAGCTAGCTACAGCACATGCAGCGAGATATATAATGACTGTCACAGAGTCCTTAATTCTGTGGTCACTTCAGGCTTAAGGGTTAAATACTTTTTGATGTATTTGTGCAGATAAGATGCTTTGGCAACTATTTTGGACTGTGTGTGTGTGTGTGTGTGTGTGTGTGTGTGTGTGTGTGTGTGTGTGTGTGTGTGTGTGTGTGTGTGTGAGAGAGAGAGAGAGAGAGAGAGAGAGAGAGAGAGAGAGAGTGTGCGCTTGAGAGTGTGTGAGCGTTAAAGAGTGTGAGTGTGTGACTAAATGTGTGAGTGACATACCAGCAGCCATATCACCCTGTAGCCCAAGACTGGTTTCCTCATTTGAAGCTAAGCAGGACTGAGCCTGGTCAGTACTTGCTCGATGGAGACCAACTGGGAAAACTAGGTTTCTGCTGGTAGAGGTGTTAGTGAGGCCAGCAGGGGGTGCTCACCCTGTGGTCTGTGTGGGTCCTAACACCCCAGTATAGTGATGGGGACACTGTACTGTAACAAGCACCGTCCTTCGGATGAGATGTTAAACCGTGGTCCTGACTCTCTGTGGTCATTAAAATCTCATGGCACTTCGTGAAGAGTAGGGGTAACCCCGGTGTCCTGGCCAAATTCCCTCCATTGGCCCTTACCAGTCATGGCCTCCTAATAATCCCCATCCACTGAATTGGCTCTATCACCCTCTCTTTCCACCTATTGCTGGTGTGTGGTGAGCGCACTGGTGCCACGTTGTCAGGAGCTGCGTTGCATCATCCAAGTGGATGCTGCACACTGGTGGTGATTGAGGAGAGACCCCTGACATGAGTGTAAAGCGCTTTGGGAGTACAGTAGTACATATGAAAGCGTTATATAAATGCCTCATTCATTCATTCAGTGTGACTGAGTGTGTGTGTGTGTGTGAAGGTGCTACACATGCAGTGGCGAAGACAGCTTCCTGGGTTTTAAAGAAAGACCAATAGAAAGCTGGATGGACGGGCACAGGGATTTGGTGTCATCAGACTGGCCAGATTTGAACGACCTATGCTGGAGGACAGGTACTAAAATGAAGTGGACCTCCCACAACCTACCTGTAGAGGTCTCTGAGGCAGTCGTAGAGGAACCATCTGTCATCGTGGAAGCCAGGCTGCACCATAACAACATTGTTCACCTGCTCCAGAGCCCAAAATATGGAGTACTGGTCCAGTCAAAAAAAAACTCGAAGAGAAAGCTGGCAAAACTGCCAAGTGCAGACCACTCTGTATCACACCATCTACAGCAATGCCACCATCAGTGAGGAGATCCTAATTTTCTTTAAAAGCAAGTCTGCAGGTTCTTCCTACAACTTATCACTGTAGTTTCCCTCCACCCATTCGCCTCTCTCCATGTTGCATGACCCCTCAACACCTGGAGTCAGTATCCCATATCATAAACAGTTGCTCATCACTGAAAGGACTATATACTGCCAGACATGACAGATTCGTGGACCTCATTGTTGCTCAGATTCCCTCACGTGGCTGATGAGCAGATCTTTACAGTTTTTGCCTATTGATTGAACACTATAGACACAAACCAATAGCAACTTGTGGTTGAATTTTTCTACAGAATGACTAGAAGACCTTCTGGGGGTGGTCGGCAACGCCTGTTCACCCAAGAGCAGGAACTTGCCATTGTGGAAATGGTCAGAACAAACAATGCAATCCGTCTCCAAATACTTGCAGATAGGCAAGTATTCATCTATATCAATCAAGTAGGCATTACCACGATCAGTCGTATCTTGGTAAACACAAAATCACATTCAAGCACAATGTGTCCTTGTACAAGCTCCCTTTGAGAGTAACTGTATCAGGGTCAAAAGACTTCTCGACAAGAATATGTACAGGTAAGTGTTGCAGTCCTTTACATTTACAATACCGTATTTATGTAATCCAGTACAGTAATAGCTGTATCTATGTATCTATATGGGTCGTAATATAACTGGCCAAAGGGCAATTGTGCATGTCCCGGGAGAGCATCGGGGAAACATCACAATGTGTGCCGCCATAAGCCTTCGAGGGCTACTACACCATCATGCCAAACTAGGTCCTTACAATACGCAACACATACTCACGTTTCTCGATGCACTTCATGATGCAGTTATAGAGGACAGATCAGAGCAGCCCAGGTTTGTTGTTGTCTGGGATAATGTTAGTTTCCACTGGGCTGCTTTGGTCCGGGACTGGTTCACCAACCATGATCAATTTGAAGTTGTATACTTGCCCCCTTACTCGCCATTTTTGATCCCTATAGAATAATTTTTCCGCTTGGAGATGGCGCGTATATGACCACATGCCCTCATGCCCTCTTCTACAGGCAATGGAAGAGGCATGCGGTGACATTGAGGTAACGTCAATCCATGGATGGATTTGGCGCACAAGACATTATTTTCCCGTTGTTTAGCAAGAGAAAATGTCGCTTGTGGACGTTGATGAGATCCTGTGGCCAGACGGCAGGATCTGTAATCCCACCCACGCACAATTGACCTGTTTTTCTGTATTTACAGTAGTGTATTTTATTTTTGTACTTGCGTTACTGCATTTACTGTATTGTGAAGTATAGTACTGTGATGTACAGTATTGAGTTTATGTCATTTGTAACCTTTCAGTACTTTAATTTTTGGTTGTTGTAGAAAACCTTTGTTGGATAAAAAGAACAAAAACTTTAAGTGTTACATTGCTTCACAGAATGCTAACTGATGAACTGAATAAAAACAGTGAAAATTAAAGACTGCAGTGTTTTATATAAAGTACACTAATGTGTTGCTGCTAATCTGAAAGTGTATTCATATGATGTAAGTGTGTATCATTTTGTCATCAGAGTGACATTTTGAGAAAGGATTGTTAGGTTTTGATAGCAGAGTTTCAATTCTGACATAGATGTGAATAGTTTATTTCCTAGTCTTGTGTGCTGGTGTGTACAGTTTTGACACAATGAGCCAAGTTTTGCAAAAAGTGTTCAAGCAATAGGCAAAAACTGTAAACACACTACTGTACAGTTTGAATGGTTCAACTCACCTGCAAACACTTTTTTTTTAGGAATTGCTAATACACCAGATATTGTTAACATCTCTCAGAATGGCAAAACAGTCAAACTATTTGAAGTGCCATGTGCATTTGACCTGTTTATGGAGGACTCTTAGGCCTACTGCTCTAAGACTCTAAAATATCAGTCATTGGTATCTACCAATGAGAACCTTGGGTAAAAATGCCAGCTTATTGTGCTAGTGTTTGGTAGTCTAGGTCATGAACACAGGTTGGGCTCACTGCTGTGTGTCACTGTGTGTGTGTGTGTGTGTGTGTGTGTGTGTGTGTGTGTGTGTGTGTGTGTGTGTGTGTGTGTGTGTGTGTGTGTGTGTGTGTGTGTGTGTGTGTGTGCACTCAGGCATACACACACTCACTCAGTATTAATGCACACACTATCATAGAAGTGTGGCCACTCAAAGAGGAAATATGACAAACCTGTCAGTACAAGCACAACATGGTTATATTCTTACGAAAGAAGTTATTCATTGATTCTGAGACAAATAAAACCTGGACAGTTGAGACAAATAAAAGGGACAGTTCACACACAAATTCAAAGTCTGTCATCATTTACTCACTCTTGTGTGTTTCAAACCTGTATGGATTTCTTCTGCTGATCACAAAAGATGATATTGTGAAGTTTTGCTGATCACTGACTTCCATTGTAAGGGGAAAAAATGCAAATGTATTTTGTGGTCCACAGAATAAAGAAAGGCACACAGGTTTGGATGACGTGAGGCAGTGTAAATAATGACAGATTTTAAATGTTTGGGTGAACTATCTTTTTCAGAAGGCCTACTCCTTGAGATTGAGATTGTAACAGTAAATAAGTAATCTTTCCCTCCATGCAGCTTTACTACAGACCCTTTCCACATTTCACTGTACACTTGTAGATGGTAAGACTGAAATACACATACAAACATTCACAGGATGAGATGAATCTTACTGCTCAACATACTCGAGTTTGTTCAGTGTGCAGTTTGGGTCCTTCAGTAGATCAGATAGCATCTTGACTCCTGAATCACCCATGTTATTGTAGCCCAGATCCAGCTCTCTCAAATGTGAGGGGTTTGAACGCAGAGCTGAAGCCAGATAACCACAGCCATCATCTGTCACCCCACAGTCAGATAATCTACAAACACACACAGAAACAATGAAGATATCTAAGACTGTGACATCAGAACTCACAACAGAAGCTTGTTAACCCCTTGAGGTTGACGATTGCACCAGACCGACCAGCTCGCTTTTTTTCTTATCAGTACGAAAGAGACTCAAAATACTGTGTGTGTGTGTGTGTGTGTGTGTGTGTGTGTGTGTGTGTGTGTGTGTGTGTGTGTGTGTGTGTGTGTGTGTGTGTGTGTGTGTGTTACACGTCTCTCGTGAACACCCCGGGCCCAGAGTCATCAAATAATCAGTTGTTTTAACATTGTCTTATTTCTTTGTCTTCTCTAATTCACTATTGGTTGAGCTGGGGAAGTGAAGCTATAAAGTGGAAGGAGGCAGACTCTCACAGTCGCTCTGTCAGCCACAGCCTTCTTCCCAGCCACATCATCACGTCTTTCTTTTCACCTTAGTGTGTAATTTTAGTTGGGAACGGGTAGTCTCAGCTTGACTTTATTAGTTGTTATTTTCTTTTCTTTTTTGGGGGCTGGGTTCACCGCCTCTCCTTTCTTGGTTAAGTTTATACGTAATTTGTGTGAAAATAAATAATTAGTTTGGAACACTTCAGCTGTTCAAATTTGAACACATTATAACAAGCTTACAGTTGTGAATTGGGCTAAGGTAAGGAGATCGTTTTGAACACTGTAATTGCTCAATAATTGATTTTGGATGATTTTTAACCACAAAAGTTACAGACTGCAGCTTTAATTTCACACCATTAATGCACACACTATGAAGGAACTCAATCAGAAATGCCATGTAAAACCTGTACAGTAGATCACGTGTGGCCACTCAAAGAGGAAATATGACAAACCTGTCAGTCACAACACAATATGGTTATATTATTACTAAACCAGCTCCAAAGAAGAAAATCACTGATTCTGAGTCAAATAAAACCTACCCTTTCTTAAAGGGACAGTTCACACAAAAATTACAAAAGATCTCTAAAAAAAACTGACCTAAAGACCTGGTCACTTGATGCATCAACAGTGAAACAATTGTTAATTGTAAAATGGTTAAAATAGGTTATGAAAATCACTTATAAATCAATGCTGAAATGAGGTACCTTCAAAAACAAGTGTTTAACCATATTAAAGAATGACAATTATATACAATTAAAAACAATTGTCAATTTAGGAATATTTTGCCACTGCATCAATTTGTTGCTACGTCGATATTTCAGACATTTTTTGCCCAATTAAATTTTTTTCGCTCTGATGATATATCGCAAGATTACACAAGACTACCCTATAGCAAACACTGGAGCGGAGCTGAATTGCCATGGAAAACGGGGAGACAACAAGCATAGCTGTTGTTTTTACTACTTTTAGGTAAGTTTAGTCCATAAAAATCACACAAATAATATATATATATATATATATATATATATATATATATATATATATATATATATATATATATATATATATATATATATATATATACTTTCAATTTCTCATGCAATAATGATGCATGAGAATAATGAATAAGATAATGCAATTATCTAATCAACCAATCACATGGTAGTTGCTTCAGTGCATTTAGGGGTGTGGTCCTGGTCAAGACAATCTCCTGAACTCCAAACTGAATGTCAGAATGGGAAAGAAAGGTGATTTAAGCAATTCTGAGCGTGGCATGGTTGTTGGTGCCAGACGGGTCGATCTGAGTATTTCACAATCTGCTCAGTTACTGGGATTTTCACGCACAACCATTTCTAGGGTTTACAAAGAATGGTGTGAAAAGGGAAAAACATCCAGTATGCGGCAGTCCTGTGGGCGAAAATGCCTTGTTGATGCTAGAGGTCAGAGGAGAATGGGCCGACTGATTCAAGCTGATAGAAGAGCAACTTTGACTGAAATAACCACTTGTTACAACCGAGGTATGCAGCAAAGCATTTGTGAAGCATGCACAACCTTGAGGCGGATGGGCTACAACAGCAGAAGACCCCACCGGGTACCACTCATCTCCACTACAAATATGAAAAAGAGGCTACAATTTGCACAAGCTCACCAAAATTGGACAGTTGAAGACTGGACAAATGTTGCTTGGTCTGATGAGTCTCGATTTCTGTTGAGACATTCAGATGGTAGAGTCAGAATTTGGTGTAAACAGAATGAGAACATGGATCCATCATGCCTGGTGTAATGGTGTGGGGGATGTTTTCTTGGCACACTTTAGGCCCCTTAGTGCCAATTGGGCATCGCTTTAAATGCCACGGCCTACCTGAGCATTGTTTCTGACCATGTCCATCCCTTTATGACCACCATGTACCCATTCTCTGATGGCTACTTCCAGCAGGATAATGCACCATGTCACAAAGCTCGAATCATTTCAAATTGGTTTCTTGAACATGACAATGAGTTCATTGTACTAAAATGGCCCCTACAGTCACCAGATCTCAACCCAATAGAGCATCTTTGGGATGTGGTGGAATGGGGAGCTTTGTGCCCTGGATGTGCATCCACAAATCTCCATCAACTGCAAGATGCTATCCTATCAATATGGGCCAACATTTCTAAAGAATGCTTTCAGCACCTTGTTGAATCAATGCCACGTGTGAATTAAGGCAGTTCTGAAGGCGAAAGGGGGTCAAACACAGTATTAGTATGGTGTTCCTAATAATCCTGACAGGTGAGTGTATATATATATATATATATATATATATATATATATATATATAAAACTGTTCCTGACAAATTTCTTACGTGTAATTGACACACTTCTGCTGAATATTTACTTCAAATAAATTATTTAGTGTCTTTGAAAAAGTCTGTTGGCATCTCAACTGTTTTCAGAAGAGGTTAGCTAACTCTAACGTGTTGGTTGAGCTCTTGTTTAATGAAAGTTTGGGCTTTTAATCGCATCTTTATGTGTAGATGAGATGCTTTGATAGTTTTGTAAAAGTTTTGCTGGCAATTTGTCAATGGATGATAGTAAACTTATTTATTTAACCGAAAAGTATGCCCTTGCTGTACCGTAATCGGTGCTGTAATCTGTGACGTCACTTACACTTGACACGTCACTTGAGTGCGAAAATTAGCTGAAACTATTTCAAACACGTTTTGATCTCTAATGGTAAACAAATATTGGTCAAAATTGTTCTGTAATTTCGGGGACGACAGAAAACAAAGGGGAAGCTCCAAAGATTTCAACATTTCTGGAGGAAGCTGCTGACAGAGGACACAGGTGAACTGAGAAATCTCATTAAATCATTTAATATGCATTTATTTCACAATATGTTTCACCAATTTCACCATGCATCTGAAATTTTTAATTTATTAGTTAAGAAGACTTTGACAATGAAAGTGACACTGTATGTACAATACTAAATTCTAAAACTAAAAATATAAATTATGTTATCTTAATTTTTGTTATATATTATGTATATTATTGCCACCTCTGCTCTAGCTTGGTTCCTTGTAATAAACCTGGCATTTATACTAAATATCTTTGGCTTTGTGACAAATTGCATGTTGTGTCCATAGATCCTTCCATGCTGATGGCCTGCTGAAGAGCTGAGCGGACCTCCTGTCAAAGGCTATGGACCATATGAGTATAGTAAGAAAAAACCTAAATCATACAGTACACTACTATTGAAAAGTTTGGGGTCTGTAAGATTTTTACATGTTTTTGAAAGAAGTCTCACATTTTAAAATTAAAATTTTAATGAGATTGTCCTTGAAAGGCCTGTAGGCTAAATAATCAGCTAAATGAGGTAACATAGGTGACAAATATAATGTTATAATGCTTGTAGTTATAATCATTCATTTAACTATTATGACAACAGGATATCATGGTCATTAATCTATTTTATTTTATTTCTCTAGGTCTGTTTTGAGTTATGCTTGTCAGTGAGACAGACGCCACACTGTTCCACTCAAAGGTATATATTTATTTGTTTGTATACATATATGTTGTGGCGAGGCTAGGGACCATGAGAGAGGGCGGTGGCGAATGATAATGAGTGTCAGCTGTGCGCATACACCGGTCTCTGGGCCTCATGGAGGAGTGACGGAGAGCATAAAAGGAGGAGCGACGACAGTGTAAGACGAGAGGACCAGGCCTGGACTTTATGTTGCGCTTTTTTTGTGTACGTAGGCGCAGTCGGACGGAGGGGCTGCCGCTGTTATTATGTTATGTTTTGTTTTGTTTTAGGCGCAGTCGTCCATGAGAAGCTGCCGCCGCATTGTAAATTGTTTTTATTTTTTATTAAAGTTGTTCAATGTTCGCCGGTTCCCGCCTCCTTCTTCCTCCCTGATCGCTGAGTACGTTACATATGTATTTTTTTACGGATTAATTCTTAAATTCTCCTTTTACTTATAATTGCTGACTGTGGTTCAGGGGGCCGACAAATTTAAGCATGCAAGTTATTTTCGACAGAAATTTGACCAGCTGCATGTGAATATTGTGAGTTTCACAATAGCTGCCACAGTCACAAATCAAGAGACTGACCACAACAGGCTTTTTGTCTTTATGAACTCACCCATATGTAGGGATGGGTACCAATACCTGGTAATAAATCGATTCTGCCTAGCCTAGAAATCTAGACACACTCTAGTGGAAGCAAATGTAATTTGCAGGCAAAGTCGTCTAGCAACTCTCCGTTGGCTTGCGAGCCCTTAGACCAAACTCTAGCCAGGCCAATCACATTGTGTATAGAGTCGGTGGGCGGGCTTAACATAATGACAGCTCCACATGAATTCCCTGCTACTTGAAAACAAAGATGGCTGCTGCTACTGGCAAACAGCAGTCTCTCGAATCGGCATTGGCCGCGACTCTGGAAGACTTGGAGTTAAGCTTTTCTTTATCCCGCCCCTCAGATTGAGCCCTGCCAATGGTGTGTTCCCAAACCCAACATCTTGATGTGGGTCTGGCTTGTCAGGCTAGGTTCTGCCAGAAATTACAAACACTATTTATTATTGCTTAGGGCTGTGTGATATGATGATATCGTTACCACAAAATAAAATGCCTATTGTTAGAGACTTTGCTATATCGTATATATAGCAGTATGTAAATATATTGCACTACTGACACTTCAGAGTGATGAAACGTATGAATGAGATTATAAAGAGTGGGGCGTGCTTGATGTTAGAAAGTGTTATTAGCGCAATATATCCTGAAAAGGAACTCGTGTTTTAATGGTAGTCCACTTTTTTATACTCAAAATAAAAACTAAATGTTGTGCTTTTCGCTAAATAAAGAAAACAAACAGGATGCACGTTCTCCCGTCTATCTCCCTGTGATGTACTCACTCATATGTGTCCAAACCTGTATGGATTTCTTCTGCTTCGAACACAAAAGATGATATTGTGAAGTTTTGCTGACCAATGACTTTGTAATTGTAAGGGAAACAACACATAGACTTTTCTTACTGAACAAAAAAATTTCTTCTTTTGTGCTCCACAGAATAAAGAAAGGCACACAGGTTTGGATGACGTGAGGCGGAGTAAATAATGACAGATTTTAAATGTTTGGGTGAACTATCTTTTCAGAAGACCTACTCCTTGAGCTTGATATTGTAATAAGGTAAATAAGTAATCTTTCCTCCATGCAGCTTTACTACAGACCCTTTCCACATTTCACCGTATACACTTGTAGATGATAAGACTGAAATACACATACAAACATTCACAGGATGAGATGAATCTGCTCAACATACTCGAGTTTGTTCAGTGTGCAGTTTGGGTCCTTCAGTAGGTCATAGAGCATCTTGACTCCTGATTTCCCAGCATATTGCCGCTCAGATCCAGCTCTCTCAGGTGTGAGGGGTTTGAACGCAGAGCTGAAGCCAGATAACCACAGCTTTTGCCTGTCACCTCACAGAAAGATAAACTACAAACATACACAGAAATGAGAAGATATCTGAGACTGTGACATCACAACTCACAACAAAAGCTTGTCAAATCTGTTAAATAATTGCACATCCATTTAATATAAACTGATCAGAGTTAAATCTCTCTCATTTCATAAACTCTAAGTTCTGCTGAAAGGTGAATATGGTTCTGATCAGATCTATACAGTCATCTAGCTGCAGATACTGAAGATCATAAGCAAATAGATTTGTGACAGTCGTGTTTGAGTAAGTTTGAGTTTTTGGTTAATAAATAAAATGCTGCATCAACGTTGCCTTAAACTGTGCTGTTGACACTCAACACATTGTTCTCTGCACAATAATATTCTTCTTTCCTTTTAGAGAGAGTGACTCTTATAAATATATAAAATTCATGTATTAAAAATCTACTTAAAAATAAATCAGTCATAATTTATTTGTGTGTGTATGTGAGTCTATGTGTGTGTGTGTGTGTGTGTGTGTGTGTGTGTGTGAGTTAGACATGATGGTATCAAATTTTCATGTTGCGATTAATTGCGATATACAGTATTATCATATTGAAATAATTTGCAAAAAGTGTTGCAACTATAGTGTGGCAAGGGGGTGTGGTTCAGTGAGGTCGGCAATGGAGAGAAGAGGCAGGTGATGAGCAGTACGTAAGTGGGTTAAGTGCAGAATGACATTCACCTGTGTCTCTGTGCAGTAATTGGCATGGGGAGACCGGATAAAAGCCGGTTGGAAACAGGAAGCAAGAGCAGCTGGGAACTCGTGTGGTCATGGAAGGAAGCTCTGGAGAGCACACTGGATCGTTATACTGAGAGACTGACTTTGAGTTGAATGCGCAGTCAGTGCACTTTTGTTTTGTGTATGGAGACAGGGTCGGCTTGCTGGGACTCGTGTGTTTATTTTAACTCTTTCCATACACAAAGCAAAAGTGCGCTGACAGCGCATTTTATCCGGTTTCCCCATGCCAATTACTGCAACGAGACACAGGTGAATGTCATTCTGCACTTAACCCACTTACATACCGCTCATCACCTGCCTCTTCTCTCCATGGCCGACCTCGCTGAACCACGCCCCCTTGCCACATATAGGGTTATAGCAACTTTTTTCTTGTAACAAAAAGAACTGCACATTTAAATACAATAAGCAATACACAGATGTGTAAATAAACAAATGTTTCAAACAGATTAAAATGTAAAATAATTATAGATTAAGAATAGAATTATAGATTGAGAAGTAATGAACAATATGTATCACTTTAGATTTGTTACAGAATTATTGATCTTTGTTAATATTAGTTTAAAAAAATACAACTGTTAGTTTATCTCAGCTCAAGTCCATTAAATAATACAGAAACAACTTGATTTTAATAATGTGTTATTAAATGTTGAAGTTAAAATGAACTAAGATTAATAAATGATACAGAGGGGATGTTGTAGTTGTCACCATTCTGTTTAGTTTTGTTCATGGACTTTCAGTTTGTTTTCAGTTGTCACATATTTCTTTGTTCTGACTCCAGCCACTCATCTGTCCCCATAGTTACTGTCATTATTAGTTCATAAGTGTCAGCTGTGTGTCATCTATTACCCTCTAACATCTATTATGTTAGATGTTGTGCTATTACCTGTCTGCCTGCTTTGAGATTACTTGTAATTAAACTACTTTTGGAATTTATTCTGTGTTCATCTTCCTGCCTGCATGCACCCTGACAGTAGTAGTCCAGATTAAAATATAAAAATCTTTACATTTGAAAAGAAATAGTCTTTAAGTATTTTAAGTCTTTAAGTATTTGATGCTGTGATGAACACCATTGCCAAATACAAAAATCTGAATGGCTGTTTTGAAACATATAAATACTAAAAAAGTAGCAGCTGCTTTGTTTACAGGGGTTACCAGGGTAACTGCATGCACTTTAGTCATAGTTGTTTGTCTGTTATCTCTTGTTGTCTTGTCTAGAGTCTTGTCTTGTGTTGGTTCCTGCCCTGTGCCCTGAGTTTTCCCTGGCCACTGTCTCTACCGCCTGGCAATCAAGACTGGAGTCCCTTCCTTGTCGTGCCCTGTTTAGAGTCTTGTCAATAAACTGTCTTTTGTTTACTCTACATCTGGGTCCTCCGTTTCTGAATATCTGACAATACCAATAAGAAAAAAAAAGGCATAAGTACATATAAAAAATAAACTGGTTACAAGCATTGTAAAGGCATCAAGGCATCTAACACCGTAGAGGCTGTCCCACGGAATCAGCGTCTGCTGCAGTCTTTTATAGACTTCTTCTGCATTCCACATTCTTGAGACGTCATCTACTGTGGAAACCCCTCTAAACTTGTCTATAAAAGCCCTTCTCCTCTTTGCCTTTTTCTCTGGATTCTTCTCCTTTGCTGTCATCTTCATCACAACATCTCATCTGGAGGTAACATTCTTCTTATATTTCTTCTACATTGATGCTCTTTCTAATACAGGTTTTATTTTCTCTCTATCAAACCCCTTAACTATACATATTTCTTTATCATTTGATTAAATACTTTTCTTAATAAAATGCTGAATACAGTCGTGGTGTCTTTTACTTAATAAACCACTTTCTTAATAAAACAATGGATACAGTTGTGGTGTCTTTTTACTTAAAACACTTTCTTTGGTTACCATACAATAGTTCACAGAGCAAAATAATACAATTGCATATTTTACTCAACACAGGGCATGTCAAAACACCTCCAGGGCCCAGAAAACATTTCAGGGTTCAGAGGGTTAATAAAATAAACTGCGTACAGGCATATCGATGAACTCAGAATATGAATGCAATGTGCAAAGTTTCATGTAAATAGTTTCTCCATGATTTTTTTATTTATTTATTCATTTTATTAAAGTTTTGAGGTCATTTGCCCGTCTGTATATATTATGCATCATCAGTATGGTGTATACTGAAAATAATATATATTAAAATCACTGTCTTTGTGCATTAAGGCACATTAAACATTTCTATGTTAAGCATTTTTGATTGTCCCACTGTCCCACAATAAAGTGGGTGTTGAATAAGGATTGAATGAATCTCAAACCTCAGTTTCTCCAGCTGACAGTTTGGGCTCTTCAGTCCATCAGAGAGCAGCATCACTCCTGAATCCCGCAGGTTATTGCCACTCATGTCCAGTTCTATCAGGGGTGAGTTTGGTGTCTGCAGGGCCAAAGCCACAGTTTCACAGCAGGTGTCACCGAAATTACAATCCCAGAGTCTGTAAAAACAGGATATTTGTCCATGGCATTTATTGTGTTTATCTTGTAGGAACAGTGTTTGTAGTAACAGTGATTGGTTATGTCATGTTCTCTGTGAATATTCAAGCTTTTCTGGAAAAATGTATAAATATCATACATGATGCAAATGTCAAGTGAAAATAAGTTTAAAATGTATGTCTATAAAATCACTGTTTAGTAAATCCATTTAAAGTGAAGAAAAGAAGATGAAAAATAGTAAAAACATGATACTCCACACTGCATCTTAAGCTGAAATTGATTTTTAAAGTTAAACACTTAAACTTAAATGTGTCAACAATTTCCTTACCCTGCTTTTCTGCAGCATCTCACAGCTGGTAGGAGATTCATGCGACCTCCCATTTGAGTATTGTACCTACTAAGGTCGAGCTCATCCAGCACCTCCTCTGACATCAGCTGTACGTAAGCCATCAATGAACACATGGAAGATGAGAGGATTCTTTTTGATGATCTGAAGTATCTTTGTATTTCTGTATAAAATGAATTGTCATTGAGCTCCAGTAAGCAGTAGAACAGGTTGACTGAAGTGTCAGGTGAGATGTTCTTGTTTTCTAATTGTTCTTTAATGTGTTTGGTTATTTCTGTGACGCTGTCTTTGCTGTCTTCAGTGTGTGTGAACAGGCCTCTGAGCAGGTCCTGATTGGATTCCAGTGAAATGCCCATCAGAAACCGTAAAAATAGGTCTAAATGCCCTTTCTGACTTTGCATTGCTCTCTCAACAGCCTTCTTCTGTAAATCATGCAAAGCAATATTTTTGTCTGGCTTGTCGATGTGGTCAGGCCTGACCTTGTTTTGTGTTTCTTCAGTGAAAAACTGCAGCTCGTCCATGTCCTTGTTCAGGTAGCAGAGGAACACATGCACTGCAGCGAGGAACTCTTGAACACTCAGATGCACGAAGCAGAAGACCTTCATCTCATGAAGTCCAGCTTCTTGTTGAAAGATCTCAGTGAGCATTCCTATGGACTCAAAGTCTTCACTCACATCAATACCACATGCTCTCAGATCTTCCTCATAGAACATAATGTTTTCTTTCTTCAGCTGTTCAAACGCTAGCTTAGCTAACTTCAAAATCATAGTTTTTTTGGAATCTAAGAGCTTGGTATTGCCTCTTTCTGTTTTTCTGTCATGCTTCTGGCTCTTCATGTTCATCTGTATTAGCAGGAAGTGGATGTACATTTCAGTGAGTGTCGTGTTGATGTTCTCTGCATTGTTCTCAATGGGGACGTCCTGAAGAACAGTGGCTGTGATCCAACAGAACACGGGAATGTAACACATGATGTAGAGACTACGAGATTTCCTAATGTGTGAGATCATTCTGGAGGCCTGAGTCTCATCTTTGATTCTCATTCTGAAATACTCGTCTTTCTGCCGGTCAGTGAATCCTCGCACCTCTGTGAACAACCCTACATACTCAAGAGGATCTGATTGGCTGCTGCTGGTCGTGATGTCACCCAGACGTGAGCTGATGGAAGAAGAGTCCCATTCACCAGACTTGTAAACAGTTAATCTACAGATGATCGCTCCTCAACACTCTCCACCATTCCACTGTAAAAATTCAAAGGCAGTCGACTCTCATCCATTCCATCAAAGATAAATGCAAGCTTACATTTATATATCTCACATATCTTTGCTGTGTCCAGGTTCCTCAGTTCTGGATTAAATCTCTGTAGAAACTCATGCAGATTTATCTCTCTGTCTATAATGCAGTTAATCATTCTGAATGGAAGCAGGAACACAAAGTCTATATCCTGATTGGCTTCTCCTTCTGCCCAATCCAGAATGAACTTGTGCACTAAGACAGTTTTTCCAATGCCGGCGATGCCTTTGGTCAGCACAATCGTTTTCTTTTTTTGTTTAGACTAAATACATCATTGCATTTGATTGGCCTGTCCTGTGGTTTACGGGGTTTAATGGTGTCATCAATCTTCATAATCTCATGTTCTTGATTGACTTCTTTAAGATCCCCCTTCGTAATGAAGAGTTCTGTGAAAACATCCTTGAGATGTGCTTCATTTCCCTTTTACACTCAAAAATGTGTTCTACAGTCTCCTTCATGTTCATTTTGTGAGTTTTCTTGAATTCCTGCAGCCAGAAATCCTCTGTTATGAAAAATAAACAGGAGAATGTGTGAACAAAACAACACTAGAAATTAAACACAAAGGTTTTCACATTAGCATGATCATCATTTAAATGGTGCAAACATATGGTATTTATGGTAGTTCTGTTCTGTGCTGAGATCAATATACATCAAACATGCTAAAATAATTTCTAATCCCACCGTAAGGACGTGTGTAAGGTTAAATCACCTTGTTTTCTTTTGCATTTCTCAGCTGGCTCTGATGATTCTTGCACTGTGAAGAGAGAGAAATGGATGAGACTTTATGTTCATCAAAGTATCCTGAAAAGGCTCTGCATCATGTTTCCACAATTCATTAAGCAGCACAACTATTAAACTATTAACTTAATCAGCGTATTAGAATGATTTCTGAAGGACCATGTGACACTGAAGACTGAGATGATGATGCTGAAAATTTAGCTGTGAAACTTTAACTGTTATTGCAATTGATTATATTTTACATGGCATGGTAATTTCTTTTTAAGATATTTAAATAGAAAACAGCTATTCAAGATTCAAGATTCAAGATTCAAGAGTTTTATTTGTCACATACACAGTTATATACAGAATATACAACCGGCAGTGAAATGTAAACAGGTCCGCTCCATGGACAGTGCAAATTCACAGTTAAAAACACAAGGAAGAAATTATAATAGAAATAGGATATAAAAAAAAGTACTATCTATATATATATATATATATCTGTAGAATTATAAATAATCAAGTCAAGAGAAAAAAAAAGGTAACAAATAAGGATAAAGTGGAATAAAATAATTGAAGTAGACTTTGCAGTGAGTAAACTGTAGACTTATAAATATGTGGTTAACAAATGTATAAAGAGTATAATGTGCAAACAGGTTTATGACAGGTTGTTACACAGTAACAACGAGAACAGAAAGTGCAGTGCAATGTCAGTGTATCGATGTTTATCCTGGCGTGAAGTCACGTGATGTTAAGTGACTGAGTTCAGGAGTCTGATGGCCTGGGGGAAGAAGCTCCTCCTGAGTCTCTCAGTTTTGGCCATCAGGCTTCGGAAGCGCTTACCAGATGGTAGCAGCGTGAAATGAGGGTTTGCAGGGTGATTAGAGTCCTTGATGATCTTGGTAGCTCTACCTTTGCAGCGTTTGGTGTAGACGTCCTGCAGAGACGGGAGAGCTGACCCTGAGATACGCTCGGATAAGCGCACGACTCTTTGCAGGGCTTTGCGGTCATGACTGGTGCTGTTCCCATATCACACTGTGATGCACTGAGTTAATACACTTTCTATCGCCCCTAAATAGAAAGTTTTCAGGATAGCTGGTGAAACCCTGAATTTCCTCAGCTGGTGCAGGTGGTACAGTCTTTGCCTGGCTTTTTTCACCTGTGTCTGAATGTGAGCAGTCCAGGTCAGGTCCTTGGAGATGTTTACTCCCAGGTACTTGAAGCTGCTCACTCTCTCTACTGGTGATCCGCTGATCATGAGGGGGGAGTATGTCCGTTGCTGTCTCTTCCTGAAGTCCACAATCATTTCTTTGATCTTGCCAACATTCAGAGAGAGACAGTTGTCCTGGCACTATAATGTTAGATGCTCCACCTCGTCCAAGTATGCCGTCTCATTGTTGTTGGAAATGAGGCCCAGGACAACAGTATCATCAGCAAATTTGATGATAGAGGTGGAGCTGTGTGTGGACAAACAGTCATGTGTTTAGAGAGAGTAGAGCAGGGGACTCAGGACACAGCCCTGTGGAGCTCCCACACTCAGGGTGATGGAGGTGGAGGTGAACTGGCCTATTCTCACCGCCTGAGGCCTGCCAGTGAGGAAGTCCTCAATCCAGTGGCAGAGAGAAGGATTCAGGCTGAGATCCAGGAGTTTGGACCTGTTCTGTAATTCATAATTAAATTAATGTGTCTATTTCAGTACATTACAATTATATTTCCAGAAAGAATGTGGTTATTTTTTGTAAGGCTGAGTTAACCACCAGATCCTCCTGTCAACTCTTGTGAAGATGGGCATCTCAGGAACTGCTCTCCGGTGGATCAAGTCTTATCTCCTAGGTAGGTCCTTCAGGGTGTCATGGAGAGGTGAAGTGTCTAAGTCACATCATCTAGCTACTGGAGTTCCCCAGGGCTCAGTGCTTGGACCACTTCTCTTCTCCATCTACATGTCATCACTGGGATCTGTCATCCAGAAACATGGCTTTTCCTATCACTGCTATGCTGATGACACTCAACTCTACTTCTCATTTCAACCAGATGATCCCACTGTTGGTGTTCGTTTTGCTGCCTGCCTGACAGATTTCTGCCTGGATGAAGGAACAACACCTTCAACTCAATCTGGCAAAGACAGAACTGCTTGTGGTCTCAGCTAACCCAGCACTTGGTTCATCATCCATAACTCTGTCCAGGACAGCCAGGAACCTTGGAGTTGTGATTGATGATCAGCTAAAATTCACTGATCACATTACTGCAACAACCCGGTCCTGCAGATTTGCCTTATACAACATTAGGAAGATTAGACCCTTCCTATCAGAGCAGGCCACACAACACCTGGTACAAGCTCTTGTTCTCTCCAGACTGGACTACTGTAATGCTCTTCTAGCTGGACTTCCAGCAAGCACTATCAAACCCTTGCAATTGATCCAGAATGCAGCGGTGAGAGTGGTCTTTAATGAGCCGAAGCTTTTTCCAGCACTTTCTTTTTCCAGCACTTTAGACACAGTTGATCCCCTGCGCTTAAGGAAGATTAAAGAAAATAGTCCCACTCTGTGGTACAACGAGCACACTCGGGCCCTCAAAACAGCAGCCAGAAAAATGGAGCGCAGCTGGAAGAAAACAAAACTAGAGGTTTTTCGCAATTCGTGGAAAGAGAGCATGATCGCATACAGAAAGGCCGTAAAAACTGCTAGACCTGCTTATGTCTCGACTCTCTTAGAAGAAAACAAATACAACCCTAGGTATTTATTTGATACAGTGGCTAAATTAACCAAAAATATAGCTTTTGATGCTTGTAAACAGCACGGCAGTAATGACTTTATGAACTTCTTTACGTGTAAGATTGATAATATTAGGAAGAAAATTATAACCATGCAATAGTCTACTACAGTATCAATTCAGACAGAGCACTGTAGTGTCACTGAGGAACAATTCCACTCATTCACCACTATAGGAGAGGAAGAATTGACTAAACTCGTTAAATCATCAAAATCAACAACATGGTCGACCCTATACCGACTAGGCTATTAAAAGAGATGCTACCAGAGGTCATAGATCCTCTTCTTAATATCATTAATTCATCCTTGACATTAGGATATGTACCGAAAACTTTTAAGTTGGCTATTATCAAACCACTTATTACATTTTTTTAATTATTTCCTACAGAATTAGTCAATTACAAGCCGATCTCAAATCTACCCTTTCTGTCAAAAATACTAGAAAAGGCAGTGTCTTCACAATTATGCTCCTTTTTAGAAAGAAATGGTATCTGTGAGGATTTCCAGTCAGGATTTAGACCGCATCATAGTACTGAGACTGCTCTCATCAGAGTTACAAATGATTTACTCTTATCATCCGATCGTGGTTATATCTCTCTATTAGTGTTACTCGATCTTAGCACTGCATTCGATACTACCGACCACAACATTCTTTTGAATAGATTCGAAACTTACATTGGCATTAGTGGAACTGCATTGGCATGGCTTAAACCATACTTATCTGACCGTTATCAGTTTGTAGCAGTAAATGAAGAGCTGTCACACCGATCACAAGTTCAGTATGGAGTACCACAAGGCTCAGTGCTAGGACCGTTACTCTTCACCCTGTACATGCTACCACTGGGAGATATCATTAGGAAGCATGGCGTTAGTTTTCATTGTTATGCTGATGATACTGAGCTCTATATTTCTTCACGCCCTGACGAAACTTACCAATTCACAAGATTAATGGAATGCATAGCTGATATAAAACATTTGATGACTAGCAATTTCCTGCAACTTAATTCAGAAATTTTTTTTTTTTTAATTATTGGACAAAAAAGCTCCATAAGTAGTAACCTACAATACTGTCTAACACTTCATGGCTGCTCTGTCAAGTCCTCATCGTCAGTGAGGAACCTGGGTGTGCTCTTTGATACCAATCTTTCATTTGAAAGCCACGTTTCTAACATCTGTAAAACTGCATTCTACCATCTTAAAAATATATATAAATTACGGCACATGCTTTCAATGCAAAATGCTGAACAGTTAATTCATGCGTTCATGACCTCAAGGCTAGATTATTGTAATGCTCTACTGGGTGGTTGCCCTGCTCGCTTAATAAACAAACTTCAGCTGGTCCAAAACGCAGCAGCTCAAGCTCTTACTAGAACCAGGAAGTATGACCATATTAGCCCGGTTCTGTCAACACTGCACTGGCTCCCTATTAAACATTGTATACATTTTAAAATCTTGCTAATTACTTACAAAGCACTAAATGGTTTGGCTCCCCAGTACTTGAGCGAGCTCTTATACTCATTATACACATTATACTCCATCAAGTCTATTGCGGTCTGAACCGGGAACACTTCCCATAACACCTGATGTACTTGTTACATCATAAGAAGAATGGCATCTACGCTAATGTTAGTCTCTCTGTTTATCCCGAGGTTTACTGCAGTCAGCCGGATCTGGGCCGTATCCAGATCAGATGGTGGACCTACGCCTGGACATGACCAACATATCCCTGAAGTGTCTGCAGAGAGCGTGTAAATTAAACTCCCCCTGTAAATGCCGCATCAACACGACATCCTCATTAAACCCGTCTCCGGCATGATGACTCCAATCTTTCAAACAATCTTACGAATATCTATTTACCTAATATGACTTAATACCTTAATAACCTGCAATGTTGCCAGAATTATAATCATACACTGTTTGTTCGTCGGCCAGAGGAGAACTGGCACCCCGACTGAGCCTGGTTTCTCCCAAGGTTTTTTTCTCCATTCTGGCCCTGAAGGAGTTTTGGTTCCTTGCCACCGTTGCCTCTGGCTTTTGGCTTGCTCAGTTGGGGACACCTACATTTCATCTATATTACCGATCTGCCCGCATTGACACTATATGATACTTGAAATTAGCCTGTTAACACTGTGAAGCTGCTTTGAAACAATTGGACTTGTAAAAAGTGCTATATAAATGAATGTGATTTGATTTTGATTTGTTTAGTCTGCACTGGCTGCCAATAGCCGCTCGAATCAAATTCAAGGCACTGGTGCTTGCCTACAAGGATGCCTACCACTGGCTCTGCACCAACATACCTAAACTGGCTCTGCACCAACATACCTAAACTGGCTCTGTACCAACATACCTAAACTCGCTTGTTCAGACTTACACACCCTCCAGAATCTTGCGTTCTGCAAGTGAACGACACCTTGTGGCGCCACCCCAAAGAGGCATGAAATCCCTCACAAGGACCTTTTCCTGGACTGTTCCCATCTGGTGGAATGACCTGCCTGTCTCAATTCGAGCAGCCGAGTCGGTAGCCATTTTCAGATATCTTAAGACACATCTTTTCCACCAGCACCTGACCAATAAAGAATAGCACTTATCACTCTATTCGTTTTCTGTTTGTCTATTTAAAAAAAAAAAAAAAAAAAAATTGTTCTGTCCTATGTGTTATGTGCTAGAATAACTGAGACTTGTTACAGCACTTGCATATTGTTGCCCTTGACTGTTTTTAGTTGCTTCTATTGCTCTCATTTGCAAGTCGCTTTGGATAAAAGCGTCTGCTAAATGACTAAATGTAAATGTATTTTCTATATGTCATCATCTAAACACATCACAGCTCCGTGGACCAGCACTAGTAATATAGCTAGCCTTCTGTTGAAGCTGCTATTTTCCATTTGCTCATAACTTTGATTGACGTGTGTCATCAGCCAATCAAATGTTGATGTGTATAGTGATAGAACGCCCCAGAGGCCCAGCAATGTGTCAGCGCTACCCCTCGCTGATGTCATCAGCCGTTTGAACTTTTGCCGGGTTGTGAGCAATCTATGTGAAATAAGCTATGGCCGCTGCTTTCACACCTCTTATCGATCCTGTTTCTTTCTTCGCGTGCCTTTTTCATGGCGATCATTTGGAGAGAAGAAAGATTATTTCAAAGAGAAGACCTACACCTAAGCAGGATGGGCTGGCCAGGGCCGGAAAAGTATTTGTGCAGCACTTCACTGAGGGTAACTAGGACTGCTATGACTGGCTTACAGCTAGCACCGAGCTCTGGATGTCTCTTGCTGACCAGCCAGCGCGGATGACGAGCTGCGTTCTAATGAGCTTCGTGTGCATCCTGATGTCAAGCCGGTAGCTGACAAGCTGTGTTTTTTTCTTTTGATGTTCTTGTTGGTCTGTGTTTTTGTTTGTTTAAGAGTATTGAGTTGATTTTGATCCATTTCTCCAGTTGCCTAATTGGTGACACGTGAGTGCAGTGGTATCAATAAATAGTTAAATTGCCCTTTTGTCTTGCGTGTCCTTTTATGTTGCTTGCCCCCTTCCCAACAAGCACTTTGAAAGCAGGGTTTGTAACAGTAGTGCATACAATGCATGATTGTATTTTGTATGTATCGGTGTGTGTGGTGTTGTTATGGTGGCGGTGTGGGGTGTGCTGATCGTTAGTGAAGACTGAAACCCCACGGTACGCTACTGCTCATTTAAAATGCAAAGATGTCAGCCAATCACAACAGTGGCCGTTTTCACTGAAGTCTCACAGCAGACATGCCCCTTCAAACAGAGTATTCAAGCCAGAGGCTAAAATCAGGATAGAAAAAATGCCTTTTATTTTTAAATTATGACATTTTATGATGTAAAAATCATACTAACAATAAAAGTATACTATAGGAAACATTATACTCAGGAAACATTATAAAATATATATTTTTTAAAAATCCAACGCCATGGGACCTTTAAACAAAGGTTGTAATGTTGAGTCAGTCTGTGCATTCATGAGTGGAGGTAAAGAGAAGTTTAGTTGAGATACAGAGCTTTTTAACTGCTTTAGTGTCATATTAGTGTTTGACAGAAACGATAACGAGGCTGTGATACTGTAGAAATACAGTGTTTCAGACGCGTAAAGTTCACTAAAGGTCCATTAGTTGTGCTGCATGAATCTCCTGTGATCACTGAAACATGACACTTAAACATTGGTCAGTAACTTAAAATATTTACTAACTTACCTTGAATAATGGCAATATCTGCAGAGGTTTCTTTGTCCTGCTCTGAAATGGCAGGTTGCTCATCAAAAGCTCAGATTTATCTTTAACTTCTGCGTTCTCATGAAGGGTGTTTCTCTACAGAACTTGTCAAACTACTTTATAAAACTGAGAGAAAAACATCCATGCAAGGAAACAAACACATATTTATAGCTTTATTAAGTATATTAAGTGCAGCTCTGTCCTAGGCTGTCCTCTGGACAGGTGGGTGACAGAAGGGTCCTGGCAAAACTGTCATCTATGCGGGACCATGAGTCACATCCCATGCAGGACACACTGTCAGCTCTGGAGAGCAGCTTCAGTGATAGTGCAATATTTTAGACAAGTAATGTGCCATTTCACTGTGCAATTTTTTATGTAGAATCTATTTTAGTTTATTTTAGGTTTTTTGTTTTATCTCAGTGTGTGTGATACTGCTATTGCATCACTGTACCCCTGCTGTTGCTAAATGCAATTTCCCCACTGTGAGACAAATAAAGGCTTAACTAATTTGTGCATCTTCATTGAGTCTTTCTATATGATTAGCAGGCAGCCCAATAAGACACATGTTACAGTAGTCCAGACAAGAAGCTATCAAAGCATGAATTAGCATTTCAGCATTTTTAGTGCTGAGAGCAGGTCGCAGTCAGGCAATATCACGAAGGTGGTAAAATGCAGTCTTGGTAATAGAATATGAGATTGAAATGTAAGCATTGGATCAAATATT
>CM031967.1:549154-554154 GCA_018749465.1 Paracanthobrama guichenoti
GTGTGTGTGTGTGTGTGTGTCTTCTCCTATAGCGGTGAATGAGTGTGTGTGTGTGTGTGTGTGTGTGTGTGTGTGTCTTCTTCTCCTATAGCGGTGAATGAGTGTGTGTGTGTGTGTGTGTCTTCTCCTATAGCAGTGAATGAGTGTGTGTGTGTGTGTGTGTGTGTGTGTCTTCTCCTATAGCGGTGAATGAGTGTGTGTGTGTGTGTGTGTGTGTGTGTCTTCTTCTCCTATAGCGGTGAATGAGTGTGTGTGTGTGTGTGTCTTCTCCTATAGCGGTGAGTGAGTGTGTGTGTGTGTGTCTTCTCTCTATAGCCGTGAGTGAGTGTGTGTGTGTGTGTGTCTTCTCCTATAGCGGTGAATGAGTGTGTGTGTGTGTGTCTTCTTCTCCTATAGCGGTGAATGAGTGTGTGTGTGTGTGTGTGTGTCTTCTCCTATAGCAGTGAATGAGTGTGTGTGTGTGTGTCTTCTTCTCCTATAGCGGTGAATGAGTGTGTGTGTGTGTGTGTCTTCTTCTCCTATAGCGGTGAATGAGTGTGTGTGTGTGTGTCTTCTTCTCCTATAGCGGTGAATGAGTGTGTGTGTGTGTGTGTGTCTTCTCCTATAGCGGTGAATGTGTGTGTGTGTGTGTGTCTTCTTCTCCTATAGCGGTGAATGAGTGTGTGTGTGTGTGTGTCTTCTCCTATAGCGGTGAATGAGTGTGTGTGTGTGTGTCTTCTTCTCCTATAGCGGAATGAGTGTGTGTGTGTGTGTGTGTCTTCTTCTCCTATAGCAGTGGATGAGTGTGTGTGTGTGTCTTCCTCTCCTATAGCAGTGAATGAGTGTGTGTGTGTGTGTGTGTGTGTGTGTCTCTTCCTCTCCTATAGCAGTGAATGAATGTGTGTGTGTGTGTGTCTTCCTCTCCTATAGCAGTGAATGAATGTGTGTGTGTGTGTGTGTGTGTGTGTCTTCCTCTCCTATAGCAGTGAATGAATGTGTGTGTGTGTGTGTGTGTGTGTGCAGTGTGAATGTGTGTGTGTGTGTGTGTGTCTTCCTCTCCTATAGCAGTGAATGAATGTGTGTGTGTGTGTGTGTGTGTCTTCCTCTCCTATAGCAGTGAATGAATGTGTGTGTGTGTGTGTGTGTGTGTGTGTGTGTGTGTGTGTGTGTGTGTGTGTGTCTTCCTCTCCTATAGCAGTGAATGAGTGTGTGTGTGTGTGTGTGTGTCTTCCTCTCCTATAGCAGTGAATGAATGTGTGTGTATGTGTCTTCCTCTCCTATAGCAGTGAATGAATGTGTATGTGTGTGTGTGTGTCTTCCTCTCCTATAGCAGTGAATGAATGTGTGTGTGTGTGTGTGTGTGTGTGTGTCTTCCTCTCCTATAGCAGTGAATGAGTGTGTGTGTGTGTTTGTGTCTTCCTCTCCTATAGCAGTGAATGAATGTGTGTGTGTGTGCGTTTGTGTGTGTGTGTGTCTTCCTCTCCTATAGCAGTGAATGAATGTGTGTGTGTGTGTGTGTGTGTTTGTGTGTCTTCCTCTCCTATAGTGAATGAGTGAATGAATGTGTGTGTGTGTGTGTGTGTCCTTCCTCTCCTATAGCAGTGAATGAATGTGTGTGTGTGTGTGTCTTCCTCTCCTATAGCAGTGAATGAATGTGATGTGTGTGTCTTCCTCTCCCATAGTGAGTGTGTGTGTGTGTGTGTGTGTGTGTGTGTGTGTGTGTCTGTCCTCTCCTATAGCAGTGAATGAGTGTGTGTGTGTGTGTCTTCCTCTCCTATAGCAGTGAATGAATGTGTGTGTGTGTGTGTGTGTGTGTCTTCCTCTCCTATAGCAGTGAATGAGTGTGTGTGTGTGTGCGTTTGTGTGTGTCTTCCTCTCCTATAGCAGTGAATGAATGTGTGTGTGTGTGTGCGTTTGTGTGTGTGTGTGTGTGTGTCTTCCTCTCCTATAGCAGTGAATGAATGTGTGTGTGTGTGTGCGTGTGTGTGTGTGTGTGTGTGTGTGTCTTCCTCTCCTATAGCAGTGAATGAATGTGTGTGTGTGTGTGTGTCTTCCTCTCCTATAGCAGTGAATGAATGTGTGTGTGTGTGTGTGTGTGTCTTCCTCTCCTATAGCAGTGAATGAGTGTGTGTGTGTGTGTGTCTTCCTCTCCTATAGCAGTGAATGAGTGTGTGTGTGTGTGTGTGTCTTCTTCTCCTATAGCAGTGAATGAGTGTGTGTGTGTGTGTCTTCCTCTCCTATAGCAGTGAATGAGTGTGTGTGTGTGTGTGTGTGTCTTCCTCTCCTATAGCAGTGAATGAGTGTGTGTGTGTGTGTGCGTCTTCCTCTCCTATAGCAGTGAATGAGTGTGTGTGTGTGTGTGTCTTCCTCTCCTATAGCAGTGAATGAGTGTGTGTGTGTGTGTGTGTGTCTTCCTCTCCTATAGCAGTGAATGAATGTGTGTGTGTGTGTGTGTGTCTTCCTCTCTTATAGCAGTGAATGAATGTGTGTGTGTGTGTGTGTGTGTCTTCCTCTCCTATAGCAGTGAATGAATGTGTGTGTGTGTGTGTGTGTCTTCCTCTCCTATAGCAGTGAATGTGTGTGTGTGTGTGTGTGTGTGTGTCTTCCTCTCCTATAGCAGTGAATGAATGTGTGTGTGTGTGTGTCTTCCTCTCCTATAGCAGTGAATGAATGTGTGTGTGTGTGTCTTCCTCTCCTATAGCAGTGAATGAGTGTAATTTTTTCTCAGTGACACAACAATGCTCTGTCTGATGTGACACTGTAGTAGACGGCTGCATGGTTATAATTTTCTTCCTAATATTATCGATCTTACACGTAAAGAAGTTCATAAAGTCATTACTGCTGTGCTGTTTACAACCATCAGAAGTAGAAGCTCCAAAAAGTTGCATTACTGCCAACTGCAGTCTATTAACTATATATATATATATATATATATATATATATATATATATATATATATATATATATATATATATATATATATATATATATATATATATATATATTAGTTTTTCCAGTCCAGTCTTCCTTAAAAGAATCTCCCTTGATCTCTATTCCCACATTCTAATATACTTTTAGAACTTTTTTTTTACATTATAATGCCTTATACAAATTTCTTATCTGATGTTTTGTCTTGTGTAAATTTCCTGCATGACAAAAATGTGTTTCCTCCTCTTGACATTCTTCACATTGATCTGTGGTATGTTTTCCTAACATAAAAGAATTTAACTTGTCCAATCCTGAGTCTGTTCATTACAGCTTGTACTTTCTTTCTAGTTGCCCTTTACTTTCATGTTCCCATTTATTTTCCATTACCTTTTTCCACACTAGACTCTTCCCTTCTGATTTTGATCACTTCATTTCAATGTCAACATGCTTATTTTGCCATATTTATTAACTTTCTCATTTCCCTGTATGCCCACATGTGCTGGTAGCCAGAAATATGTAATACTTTTCCCTTGTTTGCATATTCTTGAATTTATGAACAAGATTTCATATAATATCTATAAAACATTCATATGATTTTTATCATTTCCAGACTTAATACTGTTAAGAGCCGATGCAGTCACTACATACTTGACTGTTCAGTCCACTCTAATGCAACTGGCACATAATTCAGCTGCATAAGCTGTCGGTGTTCTTTTACTAATTCCAATCATATTCAGGGATGTATACCGCAGACCCTGTTGCATCTGTTCGTGAAACTTTCTGTAAAAATCTGAATACCGGTATTATACTTCTACCTGAAAACATTTGAATGAGATTTATTTCGAGTTTGTATACAAGTAGTATCGAATAGATGACACGATAAAGGCCGCGTCCATAGTCCGAATCCGGAGGGTCGCGGATGCTTGCAGTTCCTGAAGGCAGAGGCGGAGCCTTCCCCCAAAAGAACTGATAAATCAAAAGATACCCACCTGTTGGGAGATTCTTTGGATGAAGTGCCCTAAAATATTTGCAAAGAAAATAGATTACATTATTAGAATATGGACATTGAACATTGCAATAGATATAGACATTGACATAAATGTCAGATCAATAAACAGAAGGAATTGTTAGGCTACTGCCTAAAGTATGTGAAGGAAGCCATGAAGGCCATGAAGAGCTGCCACGTTAGGCCAGAGTACGGAAAGCTACATAGGCTGTAAGGACTGCCACGTTAGGCCGTGTATACTGTCTCGACAGGCCGGCGTACGAGAAAGGCCACGTTGGCTGAGAATGAGGCTCCGATAAGCCAGTGTGTGGGGAAGGCCGCATAGGTCGAGTAAAGGCCATGATAGCCCATGGCGAGGGTTTCAAGAAATATCTGTGTACACACGAGAGCACTGAAACCGACTCAAAACGATGTAGTATACATGCCAGGCCAGTATGTGGCGCTGTAATTCTGCCACAGGAGAAGAAGAGTTGTCGCTAGAAGGGGTACACCAATGGTAGGAAGTGAGGCAAAGTCATACAATAAAATAACAATAAATTGATGTGCTACTTACCAGATTGTGTTTTATTAACACCTACACCATAAACCTACCCTTACCATAATGCAAATATAGTGATTAAATGACACAATATTGATGTGCACATGCCCAGTGCCCGTAGCTGTATCCCTTTTTAGTCTTTCCCGTGCGGGACGTGGTGTGATGACATAACCATTTCACAAAATATATGGAGGGCTGTACACACGAAAACGCAAGGTTATCGCAGATTTATCCACTCTGGGACCCAGTTTCAAAAAATATAGTTTTCATGCTCCCAAAACGCCGGGTCCATGTGGACGAAACACTGATATGGTACAAAATGTTCACGTATACAGCTAAACCCGTCTCTGTGTGGATTTAGTATTACCAGGATGTAATGTGTAATGATTTGTTTCTGATGTTCAGTATTGAGTCACGTTAGTCTAAGATGCCAGACGATCGCATGAGGTGACCTATGGTCCGTGGAATTGGCAGATCGCGGGTGAAGTGGGGTAGATATGGAATAAAACTACGGATTTTGAAGCATATGAAAGCCTCCACCACCCAGTA
>CM031967.1:559154-569154 GCA_018749465.1 Paracanthobrama guichenoti
ACACTGCAGTGAGCTAGATTGATATTAGGCATGGTAAAAACATGGTACTCGCGGTAAATCAAGAAAACGAGACTAACTGTGTTGAGCTGTATAAAATTAGTAAAACTGAAATTATAAAAATAAAAGCTCAAAATATAATTAAATACTTTAATGGTATCTGAGTAATGCAAAAATAACAGCAGAATAATGGATAGATAGAGGCACAAAATATCCATAAACCACTAGAACAGTGTTATACACACTCACCTGTCAGGATTATTAGGAACACCTGTTCAATTTCTCATTAATGCAATTATCTAATCAACCAATCACATGGCAGTTGCTTCAGTGCATTTAGGGGTGTGGTCCTGGTCAAGACAATCTCCTGAACTCCAAACTGAATGTCAGAATGGGAAAGAAAGGGGATTTAAGCAATTTTGAGCGTGGCATGGTTGTTGGTGCCAGACGGGCCGGTCTGAGTATTTCACAATCTGCTCAGTTACTGGGATTTTCACACACAACCATTTCTAGGGTTTACAAAGAATGGTGTGAAAAGGGAAAAACATCCAGTATGCGGCAGTCCTGTGGGCGAAAATGCCTTGTTGATGCTAGAGGTCAGAGGAGAATGGGCCGACTGATTCAAGCTGATAGAAGAGCAACTTTGACTGAAATAACCACTGCTACAACCAAGGTGTGCAGCAAAGCATTTGTGAAGCCACAACACGCACAACCTTGAGGCGGATGGGCTACAACAGCAGAAGACCCCACCGGTACCACTCATCTCCACTACAAATAGGAAAAAGAGGCTACAATTTGCACAAGCTCACCAAAATTGGACAGTTGAAGACTGGAAAAATGTTGCCTGGTCTGATGAGTCTCGATTTCTGTTGAGACATTCAGATGGTAGAGTCAGAATTTGGCGTAAACAGAATGAGAACATGGATCCATCATGCCTTGTTACCACTGTGCAGGCTGGTGGTGGTGGTGTAATGGTGTGGGGGATGTTTTCTTGGCACACTTTAGGCCCCTTAGTGCCAATTGGGCATCGTTTAAATGCCATGGCCTACCTGAGTATTGTTTCTGACCATGTCCATCCCTTTATGACCACCATGTACCCATTCTCTGATGGCTACTTCCAGCTGGATAATGCACCATGTCACAAAGCTCGAATCATTTCAAATTGGTTTCTTGAACATGACAATGAGTTCACTGTACTAAAATGGCCCCCACAGTCACCAGATCTCAACCCAATAGAGCATCTTTGGGATGTGGTGGAACGGGAGCTTCGTGCCCTGGATGTGCATCCCACAAATCTCCATCAACTGCAAGATGCTATCCTATCAATATGGGCCAACATTTCTAAAGAATGCTTTCAGCACCTTGTTGAATCAATGCCACGTAGAATTAAGGCAGTTCTGAAGGCGAAAGGGGGTCAAACACAGTATTAGTGTGTAGTTCCTAATAATCCTGACAGGTGAGTGTATATAACACTGTTCTAGTGGTTTATGGATATTTTGTGCCTCTATCTATCCATTATTCTGCTGTTATTTTTGCATTACTCAGATTTAAAGTATTTAATTATATTTTGAGCCACATTTTGAGTTTTTATTTTGAATAATTTCAGTACTTCAAATGTGGAACTTTCAGTTATTTGCCAAGGCAACATCTCTAATGTTAAAAAGATGTAGTTTTAGGTTACATTTTTCATCTAATGTTTATATTTTATAGTATGTGTAATGTTATATATTTATGTTATAATTGCCTGTTCACTACAGTCGTGGGGTGTTTGGAATGGTTGCTATGCAGTTGTAAGATGTTGTGTTTGGTTGCGTCTGATTTCAGGAGGTTTGAAGCAGTGGTTCTCCAGGGAAAGAGTCCCACGATGGAGATGCTGTTCGACTGGGGAACCACAAACTGCACCGTTGGAGATCTGGTGGAGATCCTGAGCCGACACCAGCTGTTCGCCGCCGTCAGCGTCCTCCTGCCAGACGACGAGATCTGCCACACTAAAGCAGGTATTCTTTTCATATTGTGCCGTATATCCGAGTGAAATGCTTCTCAAACAAGAACAAATGTAGTTTGTCATTCATCATCAGAGAAGAGATGAAGTTATTCTGATTCAAGATTATTAACACAATATTGAATTGCAGAGATATTTATGATAAACACTCTTAGGCTCATCAGCGCAGCGTGAGGAAGCGCTCCGTCTGTCCGCGGCCTGCATGCCGGGTTGTGTCCGTCCTGAGGTCACCAGACCCGCTCAACAGAAGACGCGTGTGATGGAGCCGGACAGCAGCACCGGACCGGAGGAAAACACATGGAGCAGCTCTGAAGGTCTTTATATAACCGGCCACTTCATCAGTTCAGACATCCGTTACCCATCAGCCCCTAAAACCTCTCTTACACAGGTTTCCGCACATTCTCTCACCGCGAGCTGACGGCCATCACAGGGGACTGGGACGATCGGCCCGTGTCGGACGGAGGGTGTCGGCTGGGCGCTGGCGGGTTCGGCGTCGTCTTCAGAGGCCGGATGGGCGACACTTATGTAGCTGTGAAAAAGCTCAATCCTGTGAGTTTGCCGTAACAGACATCAGTAGTGCTGCAAAATACCACAGAACTATCAAATCAACATGTTTTGTGTGTTTGCAAACCATTTTACTTCTGCGTTTGGATGAAAGAATAATGGTCATGTTTGTTTTGTTGTAGCTGGACGACAGCTCACCTGAAGATCTCAAGACTCAGTTTAACCAAGAGATTCAAACTCTCAGGAGGTACAAATATATTCAAATTACATGCTTTTTTAAATTATATTATATTATAATTTTACTATATTTAAAATATTTTATATAATAAAAATTCAATTTTTAAATAAACAGTTAATCATATATATATATATATATATATATATATATATATATATATATATATATATATATATATATATATATATATATATATATATAAAAACAACATTTGTTATATATAAATAAAACATACATTTTATAATTACATAAAAAAACTGGATTGAATATATTTTTATATTTAATTTTATTATTAATTATATTAATATAAAATCTATTTATAAATAAAACATTGCATATGACGTGTGTGTGTGTGTGTATATATATATATATATATATATATATATATATATATATATATATATATATATATATATATATATATATATATATATAAAAAATATAAAAATATATAGATTCTTCTTTATCATTTCATCTTTCTCTGAACTTGAACTTGATTATATATAACATGTTTATTATATTTATTATTTAGTATGTAATTTATTATATATAAAATATTGTGGATTATATACAATATTTATAAATGATTTTATACTTTATACACACAGATAAAAAATATATAAATGTATAAATGTAGTGGAAATAAATATGTATATTTCAATTCTTCTGTCATTTCATCTTTCATTCAGCAGTTTTTGGATTGAATTTATATTAAACATGAATTTTGAGTTGCTTTGGGCATCAGCTAAAAGCATAAATGCATGAATCTTTGTTACGACCAGTTACAAATATCACAACCAGTAATAATAATAATAAACAGAAGTCTAGGGAGAATAAAGGGAAGCGATAACAAACAAAATAACTATACCAGAGTTTTTAAGCTATGATATAATAAATAAATGCAAAAGAAGCAATTGAGAAAAGAGTCAGTAAGGTCTTGCATACAGAGTGCCTACATCAAATACTACACAACACTTCTATACACTCGAACTAATGATCAATTAACCAATCAGGAACTCCCACGATCTGCACCAATAGAATCAGGAGGAGACTCGCAATCTTTCACAGAGAAAACAATTCCAAAATGACAAACTCCACACAAGAGTGTGGTCTAGGCATTATACATGTGCTTTTGTCTGATCTCCTGTGCGCTGGGTCTCTCTCGCTTCACTCAGTCTGAAGCATGAGAATCTGGTGGAGATGGTGGGGTTTTCCAGTGACGGGCAGCACATGTGTTTGGTGTACGCGTTCATGCCCAACGGCTCGCTGCTGGACCGGCTGGCGTGTTCGGACGCCACTTCTCCTCTCTCGTGGCGGAGCAGGTGTTCGATCAGCGCAGGAACCGCCCGAGGGCTGCAGTACCTGCACCAGAACAACCACATCCATCGAGACATCAAGAGGTGAGCGCCGCAGCAGTTTGCTAACTTCAACCAACTGTTCCAGAGGCTCTAATGTGACCTGCTGTCTGTTTTAGACACAAACATGTTCCGTAAACCAAAGCATTTTTAGTAAATCTCCAAAAACATTTAATCTTAACATCATTTTAAAATGTCAACAAAACACCGCAGTTCAATTTAGTTTCAGTGTCTTGATAAGTTAACATTAAGTTTCTGGTGTTTTCAAAATGTTTTATTTTAGTTAAATTCAGTGTTGGGAGTAAAGCATTACAAGTAACATGAGTTATGTAATCAGATTACTTTTTCAAGTAACTTGTAATCAGATTACATTTCAATTAACTAGTAATGCATTACAAGTAATTAATGTAATCAGATTACTTTTTCAAGTGACATGTAATCAGATATTTTCAAGTAACTAGTAAAGTAACGTATTACAAGTAACATGAGTTATGTAATCAGATTACTTTTTCAAGTAACGTAATCAGATTACATTTTCAAGTAACTGGTAAAGTAACACGTTACAAGTAATTTATTTTATGTAATCTGATTACTTTTTCAAGTAACTAGTAAAGTAACACATGACAAGTAATTTATTTTATGTAATCTGATTACTTTTTCAAGTAACTAGTAAAGTAACGCATGACAAGTAATTTATTTTATGTAATCGGATTACTTTTTCAAGTAACTAGTAAAGTAACGCATGACAAGTAATTTATTTTATGTAATCAGATTACTTTTTCTAGTAACGTAATCTTTACATTTTCAAGTAACTGGTAAAGTAACACGTAACAAGTAATTTATTTTATGTAATTGATTATTTTATGTAACTAGTAAAGTAACACATGACAAGTAATTTATTTTATGTAATCTGATTACTTTTTCAAGTAACTAGTAAAGTAACACATGACAAGTAATTTATTTTATGTAATCTGATTACTTTTTCTAGTAAAGTAATGACAAGTAATTTATTTTATGTAATCTGATTACTTTTTCAAGTAACTAGTAAAGTAACACATGACAAGTAATTTATTTTATGTAATCTGATTACTTTTTCAAGTAACTAGTAAAGTAACGCATGACAAGTAATTTATTTTATGTAATCGGATTACTTTTTCAAGTAACTAGTAAAGTAACGCATGACAAGTAATTTATTTTATGTAATCAGATTACTTTTTCTAAACGTAATCAGATTACATTTTCAAGTAACTGGTAAAGTAACACGTTACAAGTTTTTATTTTATGTAATTGGATTGCTTTTTCAAGTAACTAGTAAAGTAACATTACAAGTAACTTGCCTTCGTAATCTGATTACTTTTTCAAGTAACTAGTAAAATAACGCATTACAAGTAATTTATTTTATGTAATCGGATTACTTTTTCAAGTAACTAGTAAAATAACGCATTACAGGTAATTTATTTTATGTAATCGGATTACTTTTTCAAGTAACTAGTAAAGTAACACATTACTTTTCTAAGTGCTGAGGCATTGTGTGTGTGTGTGAGTGTGTCAGTGTGTGTGAACATGAGGATTATTGTAGTTCTAGACTAAATATGAGCATGCATTTATTAATCTCACTTGCACAAAAAGATTTAGTATTCCTCAAAATAAATACATTTTTTCTCCTGTGTCCTATTGATGTCCAGAATGGCAGGAAGGTTTGTTTGAGCGGCGTCCTCTACTGTATACGCGTGAATTTGCAACATGCTGTTCCTTGCAAAACAGCTGTTTTACATTAGAATAATATTTCAGAATTTTTACTGTATTTTGGATCAAATAAATGCAGCCTCGGTGAGCAGAAGAGACTGTATTTGACATCATCATGTCTGTGTGGTTTGAATCCAGAGTAACTCACAGATCTATAAAACAAACCCTGTTATTTCTTCTGGTCGACAGCGGGAACATCTTGTTGGATGAAGGCTTGGTTGCAAAGATCTCCGACTTTGGTTTGACGCGAGCTTCAGCCAAACAGTCGTGCTCGACGGTCATGACGGGGAGGATTGTGGGTACTACGGCCTATATGGCACAGGAGGCCCTGAGAGGAGAGATCACTCCGAAATCAGACGTCTTCAGCTTCGGCGTGGTGTGTTATTACACTCGTCTTTTCTGCCCTATTGTGCCGTATATCTGAGTGAAACGCTTCTCAAACAAGAACAAATGTAGGGCGGGGCTTGATTGTGTCTGTGGGGTATTGATTGGATAGTTGTGGTTTGCTATTGGTGGATCTCATGTGAGTGACAGGTTGCCCCGCCCTCGTCATCAGAGAAGAGATGAAGTTATTCTGACTCAAGATTACCAGGAACATGAATTATATTTTGTGTTTATTGTGCAGGTGTTGCTGGAGATTTTGTCTGGTCTTCCTCCGGTGGATGAAAGCCGTGATCCCAAACTACTGGTGTGTGAGCGTTCACTCTGATCTTCTCAAACTCTCTCCCCGTCTGTCTGTCCGTCTCAGTCACCTGTGTGTGTGCGTGTGTGTTTCAGATGGAGATGAAGGACGAGATTGATGATGACGAGGTCTCGCTGGAGGAGTTCATTGATAGTAAGATGGAGGGATGGCAGATGGAGGACGTGGAGAGGATGTATGACGTGGCGTCTCAGTGTCTCTGTGAGAAGAAAAACAAAAGACCTGCAATCACACAGGTGTGTGTGAGAGAGTGTGTGTGTGTGTGTGAGTGAGAGTGTGTGTGTTAGTGTGTGTGTGAGACTGTGAGTGTGTGTGTGTGAGACTGTGAGTGTGTGTGTGAGACTGTGAGTGTGAGTGAGTTTGTTTGAGCGCATGTTTGTGTGAGAGTGTAAGTGAATGTGTGTGCCCGCGAGTAAGTGAGAGAGTTTGTGTTCGTGTAAGTGAGTGTTTGTGAGTGTGTGTGATTTGTGTGCGTGACTGTGTGTATGAGTGAGTTAGTGTATGCGAGTGTGTGTGACTGTTTGAGTGAGTGTGTGTAGCTGTGTGTGTGTGTGTAGCTGTGTGTGTGTGTGAGTGACTGTTTGAGTGTGTGTTTGTTAAACTGTGTTTTTCCTATTAAATTTGAATGCTTATGTAAATGTCTAACATGTTTTATCACACACACACACACACACACACACACACACACACTCACTCACTCACTCACTATCACACACACTCACACTCACTCACTCACTCACACACACACACTCACTCACTAACACACACACTCACTAACACACACTCACTCACTCACTAACACACACACTCACTAACACACACACTCACACACACTATCTCACACACACACACACACTCACTATCTCACACACACACACACTCACTATCTCACACACACACACACTCACTATCTCACACACACACACACTCACTATCTCACACACACACACACACTCACTATCTCACACACACACACACTCACTATCTCACACACACACACTATCTCACACACACACACTATCACACACACACACTCACACACACACACACACACACACACACTCACTATCACGCACACACACACACTCACTCACTATCACACACACACACACACTCACTCACTACACACACACACACACACACACACACTCACTCACTCACTAACACACACACACACACACACACACTCACTCACTCACTAACACTACACTCACACACACACACACTCACTCACTCACTCACACACACACACACACACACTCACTCACTCACTAACACTATCTCACACACACACACACACTCACTATCACACACACACACACACTCACTATCACACACACACACACTCACTCACTCACTCACTCACTCACACACACTCTCTCACACTCACTCACTCACTAACACTATCTCACACACACACACACACACACACTCACTCACACACACACACACACACACACACACACACACACACACACACACACACTCACACACACACACACACACACACTATCACACACACACACACACACACACTCACTCACTCACTCACACACACACACACACTCACTCACTCACTCACACACACACTCACTCACTCACTCACTCACTCCACACACACACTCACTCACTCACTCACTCACTCACTCACTCACTCACTCACTCACTCACTAACACACACTATCTCACACACACACACGTGTAATGTATTATGGTCATTTGATCGTCAGGTTCTCTCTGAGCTGGAAGATCTTCTTCACAAACACTCCCAGAGCTCCGGATGAGCCGCTCGGGGTAAGTCATGTAACATGATCCGAGTGTCCCGTGTGATGTAATAAAGCACAGTCCATTCAATGATTTAAATACTTTATTTTCCTCTAAAAAAGCAAGTATTTGTTTGGTCTGAACACAGACAGGCTACATGTGAAACGTAAGAGCGGCTGCGTCACAGTACGGATGCTAAACAGTGGTTCGCCAAACGACAGTAGATATTCAACATGACCTAGCAGTGAATTCACACACACATATTCCCCTCTTCCCTTTTTAGATACTTTCAACGTAATAATTCACCGTGTGTCCTGATGTGGCTTCATCGTGATTGGGAAACACAAGAGAGACAAAAACATGTTCAAACAAAACAGCGCTTGCATAGAAAAATGAGCATCGTGGGAACAAAACACGATCATATCAAAAAATGTGAATGCTGTAAAAAAGGACGCGACGCGAGTCGGGTTCGACCCGTCAGATGTGAGCTGTGGTGAACATGTGACCCGTGTTTGGTAAAAAAAGACAATGTAACAAAATAAGACGCAATAAAAGGAATGGCGAATGTTCAGGTCTTCTCATTGCAGTGGCTGCGATTGTGAGTTTGGCACGGTTTAAAATCACAAAAGCCTTTCTGAATTTCATTTATCATTTCTTAAAATAATTCTGTCTGTTGGTTTTAATATGAAAGTCGCTCTTGAACTGAAGCACACCTCATGATCGGCCCACAGAGGCGTTTGTGTTATCGTGCATAGTTCAGCGCATCGCTTCCTGCAGGGGATTGTGGGAAGTAAACGCTCGACAGCTTCGTGGCCTCCTGGGTTTCTGCGGACGTCGGATTAATCTTCGGCTTCCTCGCCGTCTCCGGGCCGCCGAATGATCCTGCGCTCGCCCTTCCGGCCCGGCGGCCCGCGCGGTTTGGCGAAGGCCTGCTTGTGCGCGTGCTGCTTGGGATGAACCTCGTCGTACAGGAAGTCAGCCGTCAGCTCGTCGCCGTTATCGATCTCCATCTGCGGGGAGGAACAATTTAAGAGTACGGATAGAACATTTAGTTTGTTTAGAATTTGAAATAATACATAAAAAAAATAAAATATAAAATAATATATATATATATATATAAATATAAATTAGAAATAAAATAATAAATATAAACTACTTTTATTCCTAATAAATATAATAAGAATTAAAAATTAAAAAGAAATAAGAAGTAAAATAAAGTAATATTTGAAATAAAACTATTTTATTCATTTATTTAATTAGGAATAAAATCATGTCAATATCAATAAAATCAATAAAAAATGTGCAATTATTTTAGGATGATTTATAAAAATAAAATAAATAAAAAATAAATATAAACTATTTTATTCCTAATAAATATAATAAGAAATACAATTTAAAAGGAAATAAAAAGTAAACTCAAATAAAATTGGAACTAAAATTAAATAATAAAAATATCATATTTCTATTCCTAATTGATCATGATCTTCTTCTTTTTAAGCTACAATTATTTTAGGATATTCCTAATAAATATAAGAAATAAAAAGAAATAAGAAGTAAAATCAAATAAAATTATAAACAAATATATAAAATAATACAAATATACTATTTTTATTATTTAATTAGGAATAAAATCATATTAGGATCATTTTAAAAATGTTAAAATTATTGTAGGATAACTTAAATTATATAAAAAT
>CM031967.1:574154-579154 GCA_018749465.1 Paracanthobrama guichenoti
GGAATGGGGCGTGCCAGTTTCACTTCATGTCCTTATATGGTTGTGAGTTGAGGGCTGATGGTGTCCTCTCAGAATCACATGACCAACTCTATCATCATCCGTATAAACTAGAGCCACTAACAGGACAACATTTTTAACATTTATTTTAAAAGACCCTTACAAAAATGTACATCATTATATCATTAGAAAGTTGAAAGCTTTTTGCAGAACTGTGTATGTGTGTGTTTGAGTGATAGTGTGTGTGTGAGAGTGTGTGTGTGAGTGATAGTGTGTGAGAGAGTGTGTGAGTGATAGTGTGTGTGTGTGTGTGAGTGAGTGTGTGTGTGAGTGAGAGTGTGTAAGAGAGAGAGCGAGAGATTGTGAGTGTGTGAGTGAGTGCGTGTGTGTGAGAGAGAGAGAGAGTGTGTGTGTGTGTGTGTGTGTGTGTGTCTGTACCTCACTGAGTTTAATCTGTCGTAGCTCCTCCTCAGCTGCTGTCAGTGGTACAGGGGCTGACTGAGCTGTGACGTGTTTCTTATATCCGCTGAGAGAAACATCATCCTGCCACACAGACAAACACACTTCATATAAGCAGGTGATATTCTTAAAATCATAAATCATATAATAAATCATAAATTCAGCTCTGGTGAGCAGAAGAGACTTTGACCGGTAGTGTGTATCTAAATGGCTTCCTTCACTGAAGTTGACAGACCTTTGCGGTGCCGAACATCTCGTCTTTAATGTGTCCGAGGCCAAACTCCTTCTTGAGCGTGGATCTGGTGGCGGCGTACAGCATTTTGTGCCGCACCTGTTAGAAAAGAGAAAGACTTTATAACTCAAGCACACACACGCACACTCACTCGCACACACACACACACTCACACTCTCGCACACACACTCGCACACACACATGCACACTCACTCGCACACTCACTCGCACACTCACTCGCACACATCACTCGCACACTCACTCGCACACTCGCTCGCACACTCGCTCGCACACACGCACACTCACTCGCACGCACACTCGCACGCACGCTCACTCGCACGCTCACTCGCACGCTCACTCGCACGCTCACTCGCACGCTCACTCGCACACACACTCGCACACACACTCGCACACACACTCGCACACACACTCGCACACACACTCGCACACTCACTCACTCGCACACTCACTGCACACGCACTCACTGCACGCACACTCACTCACACTCACACGCACACTCACGCACACACTCACGCACACTCACTCACACTCACTCGCACACTCACACACACACTCGCACACACACTCGCACACACACTCGCACACACACACTCGCACACACACGCACACTCACTCGCACACTCACTCGCACACACACTCACACACTCACACGCACTCACTCACACTCACGCACACTCACTCGCACACTCACCGCACACTCACTCGCACACACACTTTCGCACACCGCACACACGCCGCACACACACCGCACACACACACTCACTCACACTCACTCGCTCACACACACACTCGCACACACACTCTCACACTCACACACACTCGCTCACACTCACTGTCACACTCACTGTCACACTCACTGTCACACTCACTGTCACACTCACTGTCACACTCACTGTCACACTCACTGGCACGCACACTCACTGTCACACTCACCGCACACTCACTCGCACACTCACTCGCACACACTCACTCACACGCACACACACACTCACTCGCACACACACTCACTCGCACACGCACGCACTCACACGCACGCACACTCGCACGCACACTCCACGCACACTCACTCGCACGCACACTCACTCGCACACTCACCACACACACACACGCACACACACTCACACACTCACTCACTGCACGCACTCTCACTCATGCGCACACTCACTCGCGACGCACACTCACTTCGCGACGCACACTCACTCGCTTTTACTCGCACACACTCACACGCACACTCACTCGCACGCACACTCACTCGCACGCACACTTACACACGCACACACACACACACGCACTCACTCACTCGCACACACGCACACGCACTCACTCGCACACACGCACTCACTCGCACACACACACGCACTCACTCGCACACACGCACTCACTCGCACTCGCACTCACTCGCACACTCACTCGCACACTCACTCGCAAGACTCACTCAAGCACTCACTCAAGCTTACACACATATTTATTTAAATAACATAATATTCCTTATAAATATACTAAATAAATATTTATAATGATTGATATTTTATAAATGATAATTATTATTTTATAGCCTTATAAATATTACATAATTTCATGATAAATAAATATAAACTAATAATTATTAAATAATTTATAAATAAATAGTAACCAAAATTCATAATGAATAATTTATATTATTAGTAATATAAATTTAAATATATAATGAATAATATTTTATAATGATAATAATTCAAAATTATTTTGAATTCTTATAAATCTACATATTTATAATTTCATGATTAATAAATATAAAATAATAACAATTAAATAATTGATAAATAAATAGTAATGAAATGAATATTTATAATGAATAATATTATTTTATAATTATTATTATTAGAATTATTTTGAATTCTTATCAATATTAAATATTTATAATAATATATTTATGATTACATGTAAAATAGTAATTAAATAAATAATAAATGATGATGAATACTATTAAAATAATAGTTATAAAATATATTATTCACTATAATTATATCATATAAAATATATTACTATAAATATTTAATAATATTTTTACAATTCAAAATAATTGCTTTAATAAATGAAATATCAGAAAAGAACTAATGATAGTATGAGGTATCAGTTAGTCTGTGAGTGAGTGAAGCAGGTTCCAGATCAGTGTTTATCAGCTCAGTGTCTGACGAGCCCGAACACGCGTGAGAATGCGTGTAAGAATGTTCAGAGCCTCCTCCTCACACGGCTGGAGCGTGTTGTCTTACGGGCGAGTGGTCCGGCGACCAGGCGATGAAGATCCACTCGTGTCCCAGGCTGTTGCTGGAGTCCAGGCGGAACAGGATGTAGCAGGGCAGATCCTTATCCAGCACAGGGAGCAGAAGCCTGTCGTAGTCCTCCTCCCAGCTGCCGCCGGCCGCTTTAGTCAGGCCTAGAACCAGCTCCTCTGAACACACACACACACACACACACACACACACACACACACACACACACACACAATCAATAACTCTTACCTGAAGTCACAACTCTGGGGATATTGCAGAGTTTATGATTATTAGATACCATTTTCAATCACGATCTTCAGGAGTCTGTACTGTCCGTTCCTGGCGCTGCCGAAAACATCCTTCACCTCTCCAGCCGCTGGAGGACGACACACACACACACGCACACGCACACACACACACACACACAATATTCATATCTGTTCATATTACTCTGATGACTGTAGCATCGCTGTCAATGAAATCAACATGAAATCAAACCAGTGTTTAATGTTTATTAGTCAGAAATGCAAGTTATTGTGAAGGTCTGGGTTCATATTTATATTAATATCTAAAGGAAAGTGACTGTGTATTATTTCATATAAACTGCATATATAATAATAGTGATGAGCTATGAAGATATTTTTATATGTATATAATGATTTTAAATGTATGTCATAGTTATGACTTTGTCATGACTTTTATGACAATTAATTTTGCATGCCTTGTTTTTCTCATAAATATGACTTAGTATGGAGTATGTTCACCTCCTTTTATGTCATAATTCCTCCTTTTTATGTCATAATTCCTCCTTTTATGTCATAATCATGACTTTTTATGTCATAATTCCTCCTTTTTATGTATGTCATAATCATGACTTTTTATGTCATAATTCCTCCTTTTTATGTCATAATCATGACTTTTTATGTCATAATTCCTCCTTTTATGTCATAATCATGACTTTTTATGTCATAATTCCTCCTTTTATGTCATAATCATGACTTTTTATGTCATAATTCCTCCTTTTTTTTATGTCATAATCATGACTTTTTATGTCATAATTCCTCCTTTTTATGTCATAATCATGACTTTTTATGTCATAATTCCTCCTTTTTATGTCATAATCATGACTTTTTATGTCATAATTCCGCCTTTTTGTCATAATCATGACTTTTTATGTCATAATTCCTCCTTTTTATGTCATAATCATGACTTTTTATGTCATAATTCCTCCTTTTTATGTCATAATCATGACTTTTATGTCATAATTCCTCCTTTTATGTCATAATCATGACTTTTTATGTCATAATTCCTCCTTTTTATGTCATAATCATGACTTTTTATGTCATAATTCCGCCTTATTATGTCATAATATGATTTACAAAAGCATGTTTTATTCCCTGATGTGGCGGAATGGGTTTCCACAGGAAGTGGAATGATGATTTTATATATCTATATATATTTGTATGTATGGCGATATTATTATAGGATGCATATGGCGCGTGTGCGCGCGCGCTGAAGGCGTTGCCCGTGCGCTCGTGATCACTGAACCATAACTCTGCACATCTCTAAACACTGATACGATTAATAAATCATCAAAGATGAAATTATTCATAACGCTGAGATCTGAGGGAAGCCACCGCTGGCTGACAGATGCGGTTTATTCACGTTTTCATTGATTTTTCTAAATGAATCCCGGCGCTGAGTGAGTCTGTCGCCGCTCGTGCACTGTCATCACACAGATTCAGATTTATAAATCATAAGAATATCTCAGTCTTACCCTGAATACCCGTTTGGTGAGACATTATTTCACTCGGCGGAGGATGTTTGGAGACTCTCAATCCCGGAAGAAGGAAGCGGAGCAGCGGTGACGTCACGTGTCTCTGACGCGTCAACCGTCCCTTCGCACTGCGCATGCGCGGACATGATTTCATTTTCTGTGTAAAGATCCTAATTTTAGACATTTTCTCGTTATACTTCTACATATATAGAAAGTATTTCGATTAGTTCTCGTATCCTTATATACTATAACCATTGTGTCT
>CM031967.1:586654-589154 GCA_018749465.1 Paracanthobrama guichenoti
AGTGATTTAGATCTTGCATGTTTTTGCTGTGATGTAGCGAACAGTCATGTTTGGTTAATACAGCATCCCCAAAAGTGTTTGTTCTTGTGCTTCTGAATGCCAGTGCGTTAGATCAGGAATAGTGTTGTTCAGAAAGAGACCCTGACACATTGGTTGGGCTCGAAATGTAAAGTTAGTTTGAACTGCACCTGTTCATTCTCCAAATCAGCAGAAGAGAAAAGCTCCTGCCGTCTGAGACGCTTGCTCTGATGAGTCAGACTCCAGTGCACAAACACGTTTTTGAGGGCGATTTACGAATAAGAAATGTGAGTGAGCTCTTGATATGAATGTGTTTCATTCATCATTGATGATCTGGAGGTGTGTGTGTGTTTTATTCCAGTGGATTGGCCATCGATTGACTCGTTTTAGGGATGTCGGCGAGTGTTTTCACGGGTGAAAAGCAAATATGTGAAACATTGTGCAGGAAAATGAGCTGCTGAATAAAGTAACGGACACACACGAGTCTTCAAGGACTTTACAAGTGATGCTTAAAAGGGATATTCTCTCATGATTACAGTATATACACTAAGATGTTTTAATGTTATTGAGAGTCTGTTCTGCTCATCAAAGCTGCATTTATCTGACAGTAAAAATTATGAAATATTTTTAAAACTTAAATCATCTGTTCTCTGTGTGAATATACAGTAAAGTGTGATTTATTCCTGTGATCAAAGCTGAGTTTATCATCATTACTCCAGTCTTCAGTGTCACATGATCCTTCACTGATCATTCTCAGATGAGGATCTGATGATCAAATTCAGCTTTGATCACAGGAATAAATTACACTTTACTATATATTCACATGTAAAAGTGTGTAAATATTCCAGAATGTGTACAGTATAAAAGCAGAAAAACGTTCTGAATTGTTTCAAGCACTGACCGTCAGTGTAAAACATAACCCATGCCTGATAGAAGTGAGAGAATCAGAAGCTCCTGTGTGGACAATGAAACGCACATCAGGCCTGATTAATCGATGTGACCGCCGTTTCCATGGAAACCGCCTCCAGAGACCCAGCTGGGTTTTGTGCGGCCGCCGGATCGCTGAACCTGCGTGCAAATCGCCTGTGATGAATGAGTTTCATCCCGGTTTGATTCTACGGAGACCCAGCAGAGGTAGTTAGTTAAGAGCGGACTGAGGCAGCCTACATTCACCCAGCGGGGCCGCGGGCCCCTGGAGGGCCTCCTGACACTGTTTTTAGCACACATTATAATGAATGTTGCACAGATGCGAAGAATCATCTTCACCAGCCCTAAATTACAGCACAACCGGCCAGGTCTGCCTTTGTGTTGGGAGTATTTATATCCGGATGGTTTTGGAGCTCTATAAGAGTGTGCTTTAACCTTAAAACTGGAGCGCGAGCCGCCACCTTTGACCTGATAATCTGCTGCTGTAAATGATGAAGAGCCGCAGTCATCATGAACTCGAGCCGCAGCGCTGCAGTCAGTGGGATCTGGAGGGACAGATGGAGACATAGGCAGACAGACAGATGGACAGACCGACAGATATACAGACAGACGGACAGAACGACAGCTATACAGACAGACAGACAGATATACTGACAGACAGACAGATGATAGACAGACAGACAGACATACATACAGACAGACACACAGACAGACAGACAGATGATAGACAGATGGACAGAACGACAGATATACAGACAGACAGGCAGATGGACAGACAGACAGGCAGATATACAGGCAGACGGACAGACAGATATACAGACACACAGACAGATATACAGACAGGCAGGCAGACAGACAGACGATAGATGGATGGATAGATAGATTTCTGTATATTTCTATTTAGCTTATACATTTATTTCAGTTTTAGTAATTTTAGTACTGCAACTTTATTTCAGTTAATTGTCAAGGTAAAATTTCTATTTTTCATTTCAGTTTTTAATTTAATATTCAAATTAAATTTTCTATCGGTCTGTCTGTATATCTGTCTGTCTGTCCGTCTATCATCTCTGTATGTCTGTCTGACTGTCTGTCTATCTTCTGTCTGTCTGTCTGTCTGTCTGCCTGTCTGTATATCTGTCTCTGTATGTCTGTATATCTGTCTGTCTGTCTATCATCTGTCTGTCTGTCTGTCTATCATCTGTCTGTCTGTCTGTGTCTGTCATCTGTCTGTCTGTCTGTCTGTGTCTGTCATCTGTCTGTCTGTCTGTCTGTCTGTCTGTCTGTCTGTCATCTGTCTGTCTGTCTGTCTGTCATCTGTCTGTCTGTCTCTGTCTGTCTGTGTGTGTCTATCATCTGTCTGTCTGTCTGTCTATCTGTCTGTCTGTCTGTCATCTGTCTGTCTGTCTGTCTCATCTGTCTGTCTGTCTGTCTATCATCTGTCTGTCTGTCTGTCTATCATCTGTCTGTCTGTCTGTGTCTGTCATCTGTCTGTCTGTCTGTCTGTCTATCATCTGTCTGTCTGTCTGTCTACCATCTGTCTGTCTGTCTGTCTATC
>CM031967.1:594154-599154 GCA_018749465.1 Paracanthobrama guichenoti
ACTGCAGGTCTTAATTCATATTAGGCAAATAGATATTCGTAAGATTATTTGAAAGATTGGAGTCGTCACGCTGAAGATGGGTTTAATGAGGATGTCGTGTCAATGTGGCATTTACAGTGTTAACTGACACGCTCTCTGCAGACATTTCAGGGATGCATTGGTCATGTCCAGGCGCAGGTCCACCATCTGATCTGGATACGGCCCGGATCCGGCTGACTGCAGTAAACCTCGGGATAAACAGAGAGACTAACATTAGCGTAGATGCCATTCTTCTTATGATGTAACGAGTACATCAGGTGTTATGGGAAGACTTCCTTTCTGTCCTTCTATCCGTGCAGACGTGTTTTCTCTCTGTTCCCTGCTGGCTCTCGCGCTGTTTTGTTTTGTCTAGTGTTTCGTCTCTTCTCTTTCTCTCTGACTGCTGCTTTGCTGGACTCTTGAAAATACTGAAATGGAATTGATTAACTGGTCAATCAGCGCAATCGACAAGATTTTCTCACTAAGGAAGGGTGCCCCGGGAGAACCCACCTGCCCGGACGGGACCTTTGCCGCAGGGAGTGCGTGAGGGACGCATGGAACAACTGGCAAGTCCTGTGCCTGGAGGCTCTGTCCGTGGAGGATGCGGAAGATTTATACATGATTGGATTATTGATGGCGGGTTCCTATTCTTTGGCTTTGGGATTGCCCTGACCTATCGGAAGATTGGTAAGACAGCTGCAAGCAAATTCACCCAGCCGCTGTCTGTGGAAATTAAAGAATGCTTCGGGGGTTGTGTGTGACCGTCTGAAGGAATTAGATCAGAAAGTGATAGGAATTGAGGAACTGAACTGTAACAACGCAGTCCGGACTGCGGATACGCAGGGGTAGAGTGGGCTCTATCGGGGTCAGATTGGTGAACTTTTACGGACTGTAACCGGTCTGGCCATGAGGCTGGGCGTAATGTCTAGGGAAACTGCACAGACCGGGCGCGAATGCTGAGGACCAGATCTGATTGATTGATTATGATCCGGACAAATTACCAAGATCATCAAATGGATTAAAAAATAATAAATTGTATTTGCCTGACCTAATCAACTAGCCCAATGAACCTCACTTGGTCCCTATCTCTCGGTTGGGATTTCAGCCTGACAGCTTGGTCTGCTATCTTCCCTGTGCACTGCCTTATCTCCCTTCAAGGACAAACCATAGAACTGAACTCGAAAACATCTGAAGTTATGGCTAACATTCTCACACAACACAATCTCAGACTCACTCGCACCATACACAACCTACCCGATCCCACCCCCTCCAACCGTCTGCCTGTTTATCTATCTCCTCTCCCACTCCATACAAAAAATCCCATCACGTGACCACGTGTACTGTGTCATGTTTATGTTTATGTTTATGTTTTGTTGTGTTTGCTATGTAATGCTTGCTAAATTGCATTCTTGTATTTCTGGAGAGCGTAGGGCGGCGCCTGAATAATCGGCTGCGGCCCGGAGGCTTGCTCCAAACTTCATTTCGTTATACTGTACTTGTACATGTGTAATGACAAATAAACTTCAACTTCAACAAGTGTTCCCGGTTCCGGCTGACCTAGTTAATGCAGCCTAACAGTCATTTACTGATTTGAATAATAGAGATTGATAATGTTTTATGTGTAAGCCATAGTAAAGAGATGCGTTTTTAGTCTAGATTTAAACTGACAGAGTGTGTCTGCTTCCCGAACAATGCTAGGAAGACTGTTCCAGAGTTTAGGTGCTAAATAGGAAAAGGATTGACCGCCTGCAGTTGATTTTGATATTCTAGGGATTATCAACTGGCCAGAGTTTTGAGACCGCAATAGACGTGATGGAGTATAATGCGTTAAGAGTTCGCTCAAGTACTGGGGAGCTAAACCATTTAGTGCTTTGTAAGTAATAAGCAAGATTTTAAAATGTATACAATGTTTAATAGGGAGCCAGTGCAGTGTTGACAGAACCGGGCTAATATGGTCATACTTCCTTGTTCTAGTAAGAGCTCGAGCTGCTGCGTTTTGGACCAGCTGGAGTTTGTTTATTAAGCGAGCAGGGCAACCACCCAGTAAAGCATTACAATAATCTAGCCTTGAGCTCATGAACGCATGAATTAACTGTTCAGCATTTTGCATTGAAAGGATGTGCCGTAATTTAGATATATTTTTAAGATGGTAGAATGCAGTTTTACAGATGTTAGAAACGTGGCTTTCAAATGAAAGATTGGTATCAAAGAGCACACCCAGGTTCCTCACTGACGACGAGGACTTGACAGAGCAGCCATCGAGTGTTAGACAGTATTCTAGGTTACTACTTGCAGAGTTTTTTTGTCCAATTATTAAAAAAAATTTTTTCTGAATTAAATTGCAGGAAATTACTAGTCATCCAATGTTTTATATCAGCTATGCATTCCGTTAATCTTGTGAATTGGTAAGTTTCGTCAGGGCATGAAGAAATATAGAGCTGAGTATCGTCAGCATAACAGTGAAAACTAATGCCATGCTTCCTAATGATATCTCCCAGTGGTAGCATGTACAGGGTGAAGAGCACCGGTCCTAGCACTGAGCCCTGCGGTACTCCATACTGAACTTGTGATCGGTGTGACAGCTCTTCATTTACTGCTACAAACTGATAACGGTCAGATAAGTATGATTTAAGCCACGCCAATGCAGTTCCACTAATGCCAACATAATTTTCGAGTCTATTCAAAAGAATGTTGTGGTCGATAGTATCGAATGCAGCGCTAAGATCGAGTAACACTAATAGAGAGATACAGCCACGATCGGATGATAAGAGTAAATAATTTGTAACTCTGATGAGAGCAGTCTCAGTACTATGATACGGTCTAAATCCTGACTGGAAATCCTCACAGATACCATTTCTTTCTAAAAAGGAGCATAATTGTGAAGACACTGCCTTTTCCAGTATTTTTGACAGAAAGGGTAGATTTGAGATCGGCCTGTAATTGACTAATTCTGTAGGATCAAGTTGAGGTTTTTTAGTGGTTTGATAATAGCCAACTTAAAAGTTTTTCGGTACATATCCTAATGACAAAGATGAGTTAATGATATTAAGAAGAGGATCTATGACCTCTGGTAGCATCTCTTTTATTAGCCTAGTCGGTATAGGGTTGAGCATACATGTTGTTGATTTAGATGATTTAACGAGTTTAGCCAATTCTTCCTCTCCTATAGCAGTGAATGAGAGTGTGTGCGTGCGTGTGTGTGTGTGGTCTCCTATAGCAGTGAATGAGTGTGTGTGTGCGTGCGTGCGTCCGTGCGTGTGTGTGTGTTCTCCTATAGCAGTGAATGAGTGTGTGTGTGTGTGTGTGTGTGTGTGTGTGTGTGTGTGTGTGTGTGTGTGTGTGTGTGTGTGTGTGTGTGTGTGTGTGTGTGTGTGTGCAGTGCAATGTGTGCAAAGGTGTGCGTGTGCGTGTGTGCGTGTGTGCGTGTGCGTGTGTGCGTGTGCGTGTGTGCGTGTGTGTGTGTGTGTGCGTGTGTGTGTGTGTGTGTGTGTGTGTGTTCTCCTATAGCAGTGAATGAGTGTGTGTGTGTGTGTGTGTGTGTGTGTGTGCGCGTCTTCCTCTCCTATAGCAGTGAATGAATGTAATTTTTTCCTCAGTGACACAGCAATGCTCTGTCTGATGTGATACTGTAGTAGACGGCTGCATGGTTATAATTTTCTTCCTAATATTATCGATCTTACACGTAAAGAAGTTCATAAAGTCATTACTGCTGTGCTGTTTACAACCATCAGAAGTAGAAGCTTTATTTTTGGTTAACTTAGCCACTGTATCAAATAAATACCTAGGGTTGTGTTTGTTTTCTTCTAAGAGAGTCGAGAAATAAGCAGATCTAGCAGTTTTTACGGCCTTTCTGTATGCGATCATGCTCTCTTTCCATGAATTACGAAAAACCTCTAGTTTTGTTTTCTTCCAGCTGTGCTCCATTTTTCTGGCTGCTGTTTTAAGGGCCTGGGTGTGCTCGTTGTACCACGGCGTTGGACTATTTTCTTTAATCTTCTTTAAGCGCCGGGGAGCAACTGTGTCTAAAGTGCTGGAAAAAAGAGAGTCAATCGAGTTCCTCTAGGCTATCTGGGACGCTGAGGAGATGAAACTGATGAGGAAGATTATTTACAAAGCAATCTTTAGTGGCGGCAGTGATAGTCCTGCCATATTTGAAGCGAGGGGACGGCTTTGCAGCCTTAGCTAAATTAAGTATACATGATACTAGGTAATGATCTGAGATGTTGTCGCTCTGCTGCAGAGTTTCAACGGTATCAACATTTATTCCATGTGACAATATTAGGTCTAGAGTATGATTAAGGCGATGAGTGGGTCCTGACACATGTTGCCTTACTCCAATAGAGTTTAGAATGTCTCTAAATGCTAATCCCAATGCGTCTTTTTCATTATCTACATGGATATTAAAATGAAAGAGTCTCTATGTGTTGGGATTTATCTGACTTCTGTAACGGGAGACAGCTAGCAGACGGTCGGGTAAGCCAGTCCGTCTGCTTTCTGACCTGGGCCCCATTTAGTCAAGGTTTAGCTCTAAGACTATGTGCCAAATTACTAGAGAGAAGAGCAGCGCCACTCCAAGAAGGATGGATGCCGTCCCTCTTCAACAGGTCAGGTCTGCCCCAAAAGCTTTTCCAATTGTCTATGAACCCTATGTTATTTTGCGGACACCGCTTAGACAACCAGCCATTGAGTGATGATAGTCTGCTAAGTATCTCATCACTCCTTTTAACAGGGAGTGGGCCAGAACAAAAAACTGCATCTGCCATCGTACTTGCGAGTTCACACACCTCTTTAATGTTAATTTTGGTGATCTCCGACTGGTGAAGTCGAACATCGTTAGTGCCGATGTGAATAATAATCTTAGAGATTAGCTTTAGCCAGCACTTTTAAATTTGCTTTGATGTCAAGCGCTCTGGCTCCCGGTAAACATGTGACTATGGTGGCTGGTGTCTCTATTTTCATGTTCCGTGTAATAGAATCACCAA
>CM031967.1:606654-611654 GCA_018749465.1 Paracanthobrama guichenoti
TACATGTTTCCAGTTAATGTATCTGAGTATTCAAAAAACAAGATAAATTGATTTGTGAAGCTGCACTAAGATATTAAGACTTGTTTAATTGGTGTATTTTGTCTTAATGTCTTACTTTTTTATGTTCTTTACTTTCTTATATGTATCAAAACAAATGACAAAAACCTGCCGGTGCAGTAAAACAAAATGCACGTACCCTCACCTAAAGGATTATTAGGAACACCTGTTCAATTTCTCATTAATGCAATTATCTAATCAACCAATCACATGGCAGTTGCTTCAATGCATTTAGGGGTGTGGTCCTGGTCAAGACAATCTCCTGAACTCCAAACTGAATGTCAGAATGGGAAAGAAAGGGGATTTAAGCAATTTTGAGCGTGGCATGGTTGTTGGTGCCAGACGGGCCGGTCTGAGTATTTCACAATCTGCTCAGTTACTGGGATTTTCACACACAACCATTTCTAGGGTTTACAAAGAATGGTGTGAAAAGGGAAAAACATCCAGTATGCGGCAGTCCTGTGGGCCAAAATGCCTTGTTGATGCTAGAGGTCAGAGGAGAATGGGCCGACTGATTCAAGCTGATAGAAGAGCAACTTTGACTGAAATAACCACTCGTTACAATCGAGGTATGCAGCAAAGCATTTGTGAAGCCACAACACGCACAACCTTGAGGCGGATGGGCTACAACAGCAGAAGACCCCACCGGGTACCACTCATCTCCACTACAAATAGGAAAAAGAGGCTACAATTTGCACAAGCTCACCAAAATTGGACAGTTGAAGACTGGACAAATGTTGCCTGGTCTGATGAGTCTCGATTTATGCTGAGACATTCAGATGGTAGAGTCAGAATTTGGCGTGAACAGAATGAGAACATGGATCCATCATGCCTTGTTACCACTGTGCAGGCTGGTGGTGGTGGTGTAATGGTGTGGGGGATGTTTTCTTGGCACACTTTAGGCCCCTTAGTGCCAATTGGGCATCGTTTAAATGCCACGGCCTACCTGAGTATTGTTTCTGACCATGTCCATCCCTTTATGACCACCATGTGCCCATTCTCTGATGGCTACTTCCAGCAGGATAATGCACCATGTCACAAAGCTTGAATCATTTCAAATTGGTTTCTTGAACATGACAATGAGTTCACTGTACTAAAATGGCCCCCACAGTCACCAGATCTCAACCCAATAGAGCATCTTTGGGATGTGGTGGAACGGGAGCTTCGTGCCCTGGATGTGCATCCCACAAATCTCCATCAACTGCAAGATGCTATCCTATCAATATGGGCCAACATTTCTAAAGAATGCTTTCAGCACCTTGTTGAATCAATGCCACGTAGAATTAAGGCGGTTCTGAAGGCGAAAGGGGCTCAAACACAGTATTAGTATGGTGTTCCTAATAATCCTTTAGGTGAGTGTATATGAAATAATCAGAGTTAATATCTTACGTAGTGACGATTTGACGTTCTAACGTTCTATTTGATGTCCCAATGTTCTATCTGTCGTTCTAGCGTTTTATTTGATGTTCTAACATTCTGTAAGACTGTGAAAACTGGAAGAACTATAAGAGATGGCGACTCTCTGAGAAAACAAAGGAAATTAACCTCTGAACTCACTGTGCATTTAGCGTCCCCATCCGAGACGAGAGTTAATCATGCAAGAATTGCCTTAATTTACATGTCTTTTCCTTCACTGCCTCTTCCCCCCATCTCTCCTCTATAAATCACACCAAATCTACATGGGTTAATGTGAACAAGTATCATACATGTTTGATATCGTTTTTACAAAGGTCTCATTCCCACAGAAGTAAAGCAAAAGGTAATAAAGGTTTTAGGAGTTTAGAGATATTTTGATTACTGTGGTGGGTGTGTCCTTTGCCAATTGGTCTCTACTTCCTGTCTTCAATACAGGTCTATAGGACTTGATTAATGCTAATTCCCATTGTTAACACGTCTCCAGTTGAAAGGGGTTTGTGTCTTGGTCTGGTATTTAAGGAGATGTTGCAGAAGGGTCAGGGCGATCCTTTACTCAGGTCAGCCCGTAATAGTGGTGTCTTCCAGACACTCAGCATTATGAAATTTTCAGATGTCAGGAATGCATCTTTTACTCTTTACTTCAGAACATTTGATGTTATCTATCGATTATCTTTGAATTGATTATGTAATTGGCATGATACATTTACCTGACTGTTAATAAATTGTTACATTTGATTTATTTAGACTTACACTGTTCTATCAGTCGCTGTAATGTTCTAACATTCTACCTATCGTTCTCTCTGTTGTTCTGTCTGTTCTAACGTTCTACCTATCATTCTGTTTGTTCTGTCGTTCTGTCTATCGTTCTGTCTGTTGTTCTGTCGTTCTGTCTATCGTTCTGTCTGTTGTTCTATCGTTCTGTCTGTTCTATCATTCTGTCTGTTGTTCTATCATTCTGTTTGTTGTTCTATCATTGTGTCTATTCTATCGTTCTGTCTATCGTTCTGTCTGTTGTTCTATCATTCTGTCTGTTGTTCTATCATTGTGTCTATTGTTCTATCGTCCTATCGTTCTGTCTGTTGTTCTGTCTGTTGTTCTATCGTTCTGTCTATTGTTCTGTCTGTTCTATCGTTCTGTCTGTTGTTCTGTCATTGTGTCTATTCTATCGTTCTGTCTGTTGTTCTATCGTTCTGTCTGTTATTCTATCATTCTGTCTGTTCTATCATTGTCTATCGTTCTGTTTGTTCTATCGTTCTGTCTGTTGTTCTATCATTCTGTCTGTTCTATCGTTCTGTCTGTTGTTCTATCATTGTCTATCGTTCTGTCTGTTGTTTTATCGTTCTGTCTATTGTTCTGTCTGTTGTTCTATCGTTCTGTCGTTCTCTGTTGTTCTATCAGTGTCTATTGTTCTATTGTTCTGTCTATCGTTCTGTCTGTTGTTCTATCGTTCTGTCTGTTGTTCTATCGTTCTGTCTGTTCTATCGTTCTGTCTGTTCTAACGTTCTGTCTATCATTCTCTCTGTTGTTCTGTCGTTCTCTCTGTTGTTCTGTCGTTCTCTCTGTTGTTCTGTCGTTCTCTCTGTTGTTCTATCGTTCTCTGTCGTTCTGTCTGTCATTCTGTCTGTTGTTCTATCGTTCTGTCTGTTGTTCTATTGTTCTGTCTGTTGTTCTATTGTTCTGTCTGTTGTTCTATCATTGTGTCTATTGTTCTATCGTTCTGTCTATCGTTCTGTCTTGTTCTGTCGTCCTGTCTATCGTTCTGTCTTGTTCTATCATTCTGTCTATCGTTCTGTCTGTTGTTCTATCGTTCTGTCTGTTGTTCTATCATTGTGTCTATTCTATCGTTCTGTCTGTTGTTCTGTCTGTTGTTCTATCATTCTTTCTGTTGTTCTATCATTCTGTCTGTTCTATCATTGTGTCTATTGTTCTATCGTCCTGTCTATCGTTCTGTCTGTTGTTCTATCGTTCTGTCTATCGTTCTGTCTGTTGTTCTATATCGTCTGTCTATCGTTCTGTCTGTTGTTCTATCGTTCTGTCTATCGTTCTGTCTGTTGTTCTATCATTGTGTCTATTCTATCGTTCTGTCTGTTGTTCTATCATTCTTTCTGTTGTTCTATCATTCTGTCTGTTCTATCATTGTGTCTATTGTTCTATAGTCCTGTCTATTGTTCTGTCTGTTGTTCTATCGTTCTGTCTATCGTTCTGTCTGTTGTTTTATCGTTCTGTCTATTCTGTCTGTTCTATCGTTCTGTCTGTTGTTCTATCATTGTGTCTATTGTTCTATCGTTCTGTCTATCGTTCTGTTTGTTGTTCTATTGTTCTGTCTGTTGTTCTATCATTCTGTCTGTTCTATCATTCTGTCTGTTCTGTCTGTTCTATCATTCTGTCTGTTGTTCTATCGTTCTGTCTGTTGTTCTATCATTGTGTCTATTGTTCTGTCTGTTGTTCTATCGTTCTGTCTGTTGTTCTATCGTTCTGTCTGTTGTTCTATCATTGTGTCTGTCGTTCTGTCTGTTGTTCTATCGTTCTGTCTGTTGTTCTATCATTGTGTCTGTCGTTCTGTCTGTTGTTCTATCATTGTGTCTATTGTTCTATTGTTCTGTCTATCGTTCTGTCTGTTGTTCTATCATTCTGTCTGTCGTTCTGCCTGTCGTTCTGTCATTCTATCTAGGGGTTCGGTTTGTATCCCGGTTTTAGAGTCATGGTTTCGGTACGGTTCAGTATGTACTGTGTTCAGGTAAAAAAGGACTACTGTCAAATAAAAATTAAGAAAATAAGAACAAATTATCTAACTACAAGCAACAGCACAAATAAATACAATAGAGCAAAGATACAAATAAAGTAAACAGTGCTCTTCAGGTCTAACATTAGTTTTCAGGTACAGAAATTGAATAAAGTAATGAAATGTAAAATAACATTGCATATTTGACTATAAATTAAAAATTAATTCTTATTAAAGTTACAAAAGCTATTCAATCAAGAGCAGTGAGTGATTTCCTTGTCTTTTGTTGTTTTTTGTTTGATTAATATTAAATACATTAGGCTCCTGTCACTTTAAGACAATGCACGGATCTAATATACTGATACTGATACACATGCGTTGTCTTTCTCGACTGTTTACGTTCACTTAAAGGATTCGCTTCAAAATGAAAATCTCCTGATAGTTTCCTCACCCCCATCATCTCATCCCAGATGTTCATGTCTTTCTTTCTTCAGTGGAAAAGAAATGGAGTTTTTTGAGGACAACATTCCAGGATTTTTCTCCACATAATGGACTTCAATGGGAACCAACGGCTGAAGGTCCAGATCAATGCAGTTTCAGAGGAAGGGCTTCAGAGGCTCTGCACAATCCCAGAGGAACAGGGTCTGATCCAGACAAACCATCGGACATGTTCAAAGAAAAATAAACATTTATATACTTTTTAACCACAAATGTGCTTGTCACTGCAAATCAGTGTTGTGATTCTTCACGCCGTATGACGCCGTAAGCAGAAGTCCCGCCCCCGTGTTTACAAAGTGCTCTTGTG
>CM031967.1:616654-619154 GCA_018749465.1 Paracanthobrama guichenoti
GTGACATGGTGCATTATCCTGCTGGAAGTAGCCATCAGAGAATGGGTACATGGTGGTCATAAAGGGATGGACATGGTCAGAAACAATGCTCAGGTAGGCCGTGGCATTTAAACGATGCCCAATTGGCACTAAGGGGCCTAAAGTGTGCTAAGAAAACATCCCCACACCATTACACCACCACCACCAGCCTGCACAGTGGTAACAAGGCATGATGGATCCATGTTCTCATTCTGTTTACGCCAAATTCTGACTCTACCATCTGAATGTCTCAACAGAAATCGAGACTCATCAGACCAGGCAACATTTTTCCAGTCTTCAACTGTCCAATTTTGGTGAGCTCATGCAAATTGTAGCTTCTTTTTCCTATTTGTAGTGGAGATGAGTGGTACCCCGGTGGGGTCTTCTGCTGTTGTAGCCCATCCGCCTCAAGGTTGTGCGTGTTGTGGCTTCACAAATGCTTTGCTGCATACCTCGGTTGTAACGAGTGGTTATTTCAGTCAAAGTTGCTCTTCTATCAGCTTGAATCAGTCGGCCCATTCTCCTCTGACCTCTAGCATCAACAAGGCATTTTCGCCCACAGGACTGCCGCATACTGGATGTTTTTCCCTTTTCACACCATTCTTTGTAAACCTTAGAAATGGTTGTGCGTGAAAATCCCAGTAACTGAGCAGATTGTGAAATACTCAGACCGGCCCGTCTGGCACCAACAACCATGCCACGCTCAAAATTGCTTAAATCCCCTTTCTTTCCCATTCTGACATTCAGTTTGGAGTTCAGGAGATTGTCTTGGCCAGGACCACACCCCTAAATGCATTGAAGCAACTGCCATGTGATTGGTTGATTAGATAATTGCATTAATGAGAAATTGAACAGGTGTTCCTAATAATCCTTTAGGTGATTGTATATATCAATCAGGTATAACATTATGACCACAATATTGTATTACACCCCCTTTTGCTGCCCTGCTCAGCCCTGACCTGTCGAGGCATAGACTCCACTAGACCCCTGAAGGTGTGCTGTAGTATCTGGCACCAAGATTTTAGTAGCAGATCCTTTAAGTCCTGTAAGTTGCGAGGTGGGGCCTCCATGGATCGGACTTGTTTGTTCAGCACATCCCACAGTTGCTCGATTGGATTGAGATCTGGGGAATTTGGAGGCCAAGTCAACACCTCAAACTCGTTGTTGTGCTCCTCAAACCATTCCTGAAGCATTTGTGCTTTGTGCCAGGAGCATTATCCTGCTGGAAGAGCCACAGCCACCAGGGAATACCGTTTCCATGAAAGGGTGTACATCAGTGGTGGCGAACTCTGGTCCTTGAGAGCTCAGCTCCAACCCTGATAAAACTCACCTGCCTGTAGCTTTCGAGTAACCTTTCAGACCTTGATTAGCTTGTTCAGGTGTATTTTTCACATTTCACTGCCGGTTGTATATTCTGTATATAACTGTGTATGTGACAAAAAAAACTCTTGAATCTTGATTTAGGGTTGAAGCAAAACTATGCAGGACTGTGGCTCTCCAGGAACAACGTTTGCCACCCTGGTGTCCATGGTCTGCAACAGTGCTTAGGTAGGTGGTACGTGTCAAAGTAACATCCACATGGATGGCAGGACCCAAGGTTTCCCAGCAGAACATTGCCCAAAGCATCACACTGCCTCCGCCGGCTTGCCTTCTTCCCATAGTGCATCCTGGTGCCATGTGTTCCCCAGGTAAGCCACGCACAAGCACCCGGCCATCCACGTGATGTAAAAGAACACGTGATTCATCAGACCAGGCCACCTTCTTCCATTGCTCCGTGGTCCAGTTCTGATGCTTACGTGCCACTGTTGGTGCTTTCGGCGGTGGACAGGGGTCAGCATGGGCACCCTGACTGGTCAGCGGCTATGCCGCCCCATACGCAACAAACTGAGATGCTCTGTGTGTTCTGACACCTTTCTATCAGAACCAGCATTAACTTCTTGAGCAGTTTGAGCTCCAGTAGTTCGTCTGTTTGATCGGACCACACGGGCCAGCCTTCGCTCCCCACGTGCATCAATGAGCCTTGGCCGCCCATGACCCTGTGGCCACTGTTCCTTCCTTGGAGCACTTTTGATAGATCCTGACCACTGCAGACCGGGAACACCCCACAAGAGCTGCAGTTTTGGAGATGCTCTGACCCAGTCGTCTAGCCATCACAATCTGGCCCTTGTCAAACTCACTCAAATCCTTACGCTTGCCCATTTTTCCTGCTTCTAACACATCAACTTTGAGGACAAAATGTTCACTTGCTGCCTAATATATCCCACCCACTAACAGGAGCCGTGAGGAAGAGATCATCAGTGTTATTCACTTCACCGGTCATAATGTTATGCCTGATCCGTGAATATATACAGTATATATAGCACAAAATGCAAGTAAAAATTGGTATATCAATCAACCTATTTATGTTAAATTTATATTATATGATGTTAGTATAGTTGTTTTTTTGTTTTTATATAGTATATATATATATATATATATATAT
>CM031967.1:621654-641654 GCA_018749465.1 Paracanthobrama guichenoti
CTGCCCGATAGAGCCAGAGCGCTGAGAATACCTCATCTTGAGGCTGATATTTGAAGGTCATTGGCTCACGGATCCAGAATGACCTTTGACCTTGAGGACTGGATGGAGCTAATCTGTTTTATTTTACCAGTAGAAGAACATTACATTTCTTTTTAATCAATAGCATGCGTTCAGACCAAACCTAATAAATCAGTCGCGCTCTCTGATAATTGTTAGGATAAATCAAACACGAGCGTCTAGGAGGTAGCGGCTTTTCATATACAATTATTACACTATGTAAATCTGAGGAATATTAATATGTCAGAATGACTCATGACCTGTTATTATTTCATACTGATAAATGTGTGATTTCATCTAAAGGAATAGTTCAGTTTTTCTCGTGGTTTTTTATTTTGGAGCCTCACCGGACGTTTTGCTCCATGACATTTACATTTTAGTTTGGGGTGAACAAAAAACATAATCAATATGTGACATGGTTCTGAATGAATAGAATATTCATATGCCAAAATACATGGTAATACTATGGTGCATGTCTAAAAACATGGTATTACCATCGTAAATGTTAAGTTAAAAAACATGGTAAATTAATGATACACATCCAAAAACCCATTGTAATACTACGGTGCATGTCTAAAAACATGGTATTACCATAGTAAATGTTAAGAAAACATGGTAAATTAATGATACACATCCAAAACCCATTGTAATACTACGGTGCATGTCTAAAAACATGGTATTACCATAGTAAATGTTAAGAAAACATGGTAAATTAATGATACACATCCAAAAACCCATTGTAATACTACGGTGCATGTCTAAAAACATGGTATTACCATAGTAAATGTTAAGAAAACATGGTAAATTAATGATACACATCCAAAAACCCATAGTAATACTATGGTACATGTCTAAAAACATGGTATTACCATAGTCTAAAAACATGGTAAATTAATGATACACATCCAAAAACCCATTGTAATACTACTACGGTGCATGTCTAAAAACATGGTATTACCATAGTAAATGTTAAGAAAACATGGTAAATTAATGATACACATCCAAAAACCCATTGTAATACTACGGTGCATGTCTAAAAACATGGTATTACCATAGTAAATGTTAAGAAAACATGGTAAATTAATGATACACATCCAAAAACCCATTGTAATACTACATGTCTAAAACATGGTATTGCATGTCTAAAAACATGGTATTACCATAGTAAATGTTAAGAAAACATGGTAAATTAATGATACACATCCAAAAACCCATTGTAATACTACGGTGCATGTCTAAAAACATGCATGTCTAAAAACATGGTATTACCATAGTAAATGTTAAGAAAACATGGTAAATTAATGATACACATCCAAAAACCCATTGTAATACTACGGTGCATGTCTAAAAACATGGTATTACCATAGTAAATGTTAAGAAAACATGGTAAATTAATGATACACATCCAAAAACCCATTGTAATACTACGGTGCATGTCTAAAAACATGGTATTACCATAGTAAATGTTAAGAAAACATGGTAAATTAATGATACACATCCAAAAAAACCCATTGTAATACTACGGTGCATGTCTAAAAACATGGTATTACCATAGTAAATGTTAAGAAAACATGGTAAATTAATGATACACATCCAAAAACCCATTGTAATACTACGGTGCATGTCTAAAAACATGGTATTACCATAGTAAATGTTAAGAAAACATGGTAAATTAATGATACACATCCAAAAACATGGTATTACCATAGTAATACTATAAATTAATGGTGCATGTCTAAAAACATGGTATTACCATAGTAAATGTTAAGAAAACATGGTAAATTAATGATACACATCCAAAAACCCTTAGTAATACTATGGTGCATGTCTAAAAACATGGTATTACCATAGTAAATGTTAAGAAAACATGGTAAATTAATGATACACATCCAAAAACCATTGTAATACTATGGTGCATGTCTAAAAACATGGTATTACCATAGTAAATGTTAAGAAAACATGGTAAATTAATGATACACATCCAAAAACCTATAGCATGTCTAAAAACATGGTATTACCATAGTAAATGTTAAGAAAACATGGTAAATTAATGATACACATCCAAAAACCATTGTGGTGCATGTCTAAAAACATGGTATTACCATAGTAAATGTTAAGAAAACATGGTAAATTAATGATACACATCCAAAAACCATTGTAATATGTCTAAAAACATGGTGCATGTCTAAAAACATGGTATTACACATAGTAAATAAAGAAAACATGGTAAATGTTAATGATACATCCAAAAAAACCCTAGTAATACTACGGTGCATGTCTAAAAACATGGTATTACCATAGTAAATGTTAAGAAAACATGGTAAATTAATGATACACATCCAAAACCCTTAGTAATACTACGGTGCATGTCTAAAAACATGGTATTAGCATGGGAAATATTTAAAAAAAAAATGGTATTACTATATTAAATGTAAAAATAAAACATGGTAATTCAATGATACACATCCAAAAACCATTGTAATACTGTGGTGAATGTCTAAAAACATGGTATTGGCATATTGATTAAAAACATGCTATTACCATAGAAAATGATCAAAAAACATGATATTACCATGGGACATGTCCAAAAACATGGTAATACTATGATGCATGTTCAAAAACCATGGTGTTTCATGTCAACATGAGGGTTAGTAAATGATGACAGAATTTGTTATGGGTTAAGCAAAACTAGGTCACATTTTTAAAGAATTTGATGTGAACCAGAGCATCAATTGGGGGAAGAAAAACAGGTGCATTATGTAGGCCAGGGGGCGGGGCCTGTGTGGAAGGGGGTGGGGCCATTGATATCTCACAGGTCAGCCCAGCTGGAGACAAGCCGCTTTCACTGTTACTGTGACAACTGCGGCACTCCCGTGAGATTAACAGATGCACATATAGGCCGAATCGTACATCAGGAAGTGATATGTAGTTTAAGTGTGTGTGTGTGTGTGTGTGTGTGTGTGTGTGTGTGTGTGTGTGTGTGTGTGTGTGTGTGTGTGTGTGTGTTACCAGCAGCCAGACTAACCGCTCAACATCATCATCATGTTAAGTGCTGTTTTACAAGCTGCTGGTACCATAAATCAGCCCGTTTCTGCTCTAGTAGCTGTCTAATCTAACACTTGGTGTTGCTTATAAAACTTTGGCAAATTTTGCCTTTAGTCCAGAATGAGGTTCCCTCAGGGAGATCCGCAGAAGTCTGCATAATTTACATTTGTGTCTGTGTGAGAGGGAACATTTACTTGCTAATTCCTCATAATAGTCAGCTCCGTTTATTCGGTGTTGCTGCAGCTCTGCTCTAAAACTGCAAACGGAAACTCGCCTAAGTGAGAGCAAATAATACAGCGCTGGCATTCACGCGTTTATTGATTTGCATTTGTTCTTGTCGCTCTGGCAAGATGCAGTGATCAGATGCACATTACGGGAAGTTCTCAGACTGTTTGACTGTCGTTCCATTCAGGCATTTAGAAGATGCTTTTTATCCAGAGTGACTTACACTAGAGGAACTGAGATTTTCAGTGATCGTTAATGTAGGGTGTGGCTTAAATTCTTATTCATGAGGAACTGATTGGATTGTGATTGGACAATAGGAAGGATTAATAATGTCAGCTAAAAAGGATGTAAATGGTGGATTCCGATTAAGTTTTAAACCTTCTAGAAGATTTATTCTAGAAAATGTGCCATGTTAAAGTAATAATTTTGCCAATTTATACAGTTGCATGTGGACTGTGGTGACAGTGAGTAAAGTCACGACACGATGGAAGTAGCAACTGATTTTTTTCTCAGTATTGTGACGTACATCTGAGTGAAATAATGTAGGGCGGGGCTTAGTTCTATGTATCAGTTGTTGATTGGCTGTTGAGATGTGGGCGTGGCTCTCAAACACAGGCGGGTGATCTTCCCTTACGAAAATGAACCATGGTTTTACTACAATAAAACCATGGTTATTTTTCATAAGGGTTGCAGTGGATTCTAAAAAGGGGCGGAGTTTAAACAGACTAAATGATTGGAGAAGTTCTGCGTATGTCAGAGAGAAGTTATGATGTTCTGATTAAAAAATTAAACATGCTACTAGTGAAACATGGATTAATCGTTCACCGTAAGGTCAAAAACATGCTTGCTTTGTGTACCACAGTACTCAACCATTGAATTACCATGTTATTTTTTTAAATTTCCCATGTTAATGCTATGTTTTGGGGCGTTCGCGGTAGAATTACGATGGAGTTTGGACGTGTACCTTTGAATTACCATGTTTTCTCAACATTTACTATGGTAATACCATTTATTTAATATTTCCCATGGTAATACCATGTTTTTGGACATTCACCATAGCATTTCAATGGTTTTTGGATATGTATCATTGAATTACCATGTTTTATGAACATTTACTATGGTAATACCATGTTTTTTTATAAATATTTACTATTGTAATACCATATTTTTGGACATGTTCCACACGTACCAGAGAGAACTTATGATGTTCTGATTAAAAATGAAACGTATGCATGGATGAATCATTCACAACCAGATGAAAACAGGCCATTAGAAAATAGCCGACTTTAAGTGTTCTAGATCAATTCTTGTAGAGAACCAACCAGATTGTAATTTCGTCCTGTGAAAATCCTAAAAAGGCCAGTGAGGCTCTTGGAAGCATTTTAGAGACGGTGTCTAATTAAAATTCAGTCCTGCCTTGGGAGCTGGTAAGAATGTCACAGCCATCTCTAAGAGCCAGCGGCCAGCGGCCGTTTTCACAGAATCAGACCGATTCCGTCTGCTGCCCTGAAAATAGACTAAAGGCAAACTGAAATTTTAGCAGCAACTGGAGTTTAAATTTGTCAAATCATGACTTGGACGTTTTGTTCTCCGTGAGACTCGACTCATTAGCAGGCGCTCGGGAGCATCATTCATATTAATTCTCACGGCTGGAGCGTCTCTCCTTATCCCTGGAACACCGGCACGTCGCACACATCAGTAATCCTGTCACGGGTCTCTCTGACTTCCAGGAGCGAGGGTCTGTGCACCTGAGGTTCTTCCCAGCGCGACTCGCCTCATCAGGGCTTGTTGGTTCCGTCAGTAATGTCTCGTGTTGTTGATTCGAATCAACTCGTTTTATGTGACCTCATTTTTTACCCGCGCCGCTCATATTTCATAAACTGGGCTGCTGTGGAACTATAATTAACAGAAGAGACTCTAGGGAGTCGTTTGGATAAACCGCATGTGTACAAGCGAGCTGTTGAACATTATTTGGTAACATGTGTTACGTATATATGTGTATACTTTAAATCCACTGTAATCACGCATTGGGATGTGTCTATAGCATATATACATTTTATGGTACGGTGATGTTACTTTAATATGTAACATGGTACTGAATGAATAGCATATTCACTTATTCATATGCCACGATACATGTTCAAAAACATGGCATTTCAATGGTACATGTCCAAACATAATTGTAATACTATGCTGCATGTCCAAAAGCATGGTATTAACATGGGAAATTATCAAAAAACATGGCATTACTACTATAGTAAAAGTCAAAAACATGGTAGTAACAGGGTAAATGTTTAAAAATATGTGTGAAAATGTGTCAACATGTCAAAAAACATGGGATTTTAATGGTCCATGTCCACAAATCATTTGGTACATGTCATAAAACATGCTGGTATTAACGTGGAAATTTTTTTTTTCCGTGGTAAATGTTCAGAAAAACATGGTATTACCTTTGGAACTGTTTAAATACCACCATGGAACATATCAAAAACATGCTATTAAATGGTGCATGTGCAAAAAAACATGGTATTAACATGGGAAATGTTAACAAAACATGGCATTACTATAGTACATGTTCAAAAACAATGTACTGCTAGTACGGTGCATGTCAAAAAAACATGCTATTACCAAGGGGAAAAAAGAAATATGGTATTATCATGGGAAATGTTAATGTTCAGAAAACATATTACTACAGAACATGTCAAACATTTGGTAATACCATAGTAAATGTTCACAAAACATGGTGTTGCCTTTGGGAATGTTTAAATATCACCATGGAACATATCAAAAAACATGCTATTAAATGGTGCATGTCCAAAAAAACATGGTAATACTATGTTGCATGGCCAGAAACATGGTATTAACATGGGAAATGTAAAAAAACATCTTCAAATATTCAAAAAACACATGGTTTACCATAGTAAATGTTCAAAAAACATGGAATGTAAATGGTATAGTACATGACTAAAAATAATTTGGTACATGTTATAAAACATGGTATTAACATGAAAAATTCAAAACAAAACATGGTTTAAATACCACCATGGAACATATCAAACGTGATAATTCAATGGTACATGTCCAAAAAACATTGTCATACTATTGTGCATGTCCAAAAATATTGTATTTACACAGGAAATGTTCATAAAAACATGGCATTACTGTAGTAAATGTTCAAAAACATAATACTAGTATGGTGCATGTCAAAAAACATGCTATTACCATGGGAAATTTTCAGAAAACATATTACTACTATGGAACATGTCAATAAATAAATAAATGTTCAGAAAAACGTGGCATTACCTTTGGAAATGTTTAAATGCCACCATAGAACACATCAAAAATGTAGTATTTCAATGGTGCATGTCCAAAAAACATGGTAATACTATAGTACATGTTCAAAAACAATGTAATGCTAGTACGGTGCATGTCAAAAAAACATGCTATTACCAAGGGGAAAAAATAAATATGGTATTATCATGGGAAATGTTAATGTTCAGAAAACATATTACTACGGAACATGTCAAAAACTTGGTAATACCATAGTAAATATAAAAAAACATGGAATTTTAATGGCACAGTACAAAATCATTTGGTACATGTCATAAAACATGGTATTAACATGAAAATTTCAAAACAAAACATGGTATTACCATGGGAAATGTTCAGAAAACGTATTAACACTATGGAACATGTCGAAAACCTGGCAATATCATAGTAAATGTTAAAAAAAATGGAATTTAATGATATACGTCATAATATGTCATAAAACATGGTATTAACATGTTTTTTGTGGACATGACACTGAAACACCATGCGTTCTGGATGTGTACCTTTTTTAAAAAACATTTACTATTACTTTTTGTCCAAAAATACTTAATGTCTGTGAGTGATGTCATTGTGTCATTTGTGCTGCTGAGCTGATGTGACTTTGTCAGGACACCCAGCAGCACTGCATTAAAATTACAGCCATAATGAATAAATGAAGACGTGAGACACTAATCAGAGAGAGTGTGTGAGTGTGTGTCTTACAGCCTTATCACACCATGCATGTAACACTGTGAAACCGCACCAACCTAAACCAGTATCTCTTACATGCTAACACGACCGTGAGCGCCGGATGGTTCCCGTATTATCGATTAGCTCCATGCCCTTGGTGAACGACTCCCAGCGGTCTCGCAGGCCAGGCTGGCCGTGGTCCACAACCGCAGGGTTTGAAACTGACTTAATGCACCAATAAATCTTCGTTCTAATCAAAGCGGCTTTATTGGTGTGCGGGGAGGAAAGTGATAAGTCTGCGTTTGGACATGTGCTCTAATGACGGGCCGTAACGGACGGAATACAGATTCAATCTCACGCATTATGAGGCCGTAAAGACAGCGGGTCAAGCGTTCGTTTGGTTTACTGATTTGTCAGCCATGAGAGTGCTAATAAGGATGAAAGCTTGTTAAACACGAGAGCATGATACAGGATGATGCCGTTATCTGTAATGCTTTGGGTTCATTTAATATGCCATTTTTAATTCATTTGATTAAGGGTTATTATAGTAAAAATCCTTACTTGAAATAAAATAAACTTTAACTGAAATGGAAAAAAATATACTGTATTATGTGTGTGTGTGTACACTCACCTAAAGGATTATTAGGAACACCTGTTCAATTTCTCATTAATGCAATTATCTAATCAACCAATCACATGGCAGTTGCTTCAATGCATTTAGGGGTGTGGTCCTGGTCAAGACAATCTCCTGAACTCCAAACTGAATGTCAGAATGGGAAAAAAAGGTGATTTAAGCAATTTTGAGCGTGGCATGGTTGTTGGTGCCAGACGGGCCGGTCTGAGTATTTCACAATCTGCTCAGTTACTGGGATTTTCACGCACAACCATTTCTAGGGTTTACAAAGAATGGTGTGAAAAGAGAAAAACATCCAGTATGCGGCAGTCCTGTGGGCGAAAATGCCTTGTTGATGCTAGAGGTCAGAGGAGAATGGGCCGACTGATTCAAGCTGATAGAAGAGCAACTTTGACTGAAATAACCACTCGTTACAACCGAGGTATGCAGCAAAGCATTTGTGAAGCCACAACACGCACAACCTTGAGGCGGATGGGCTACAACAGCAGAAGACCCCACCGGTACCACTCATCTCCACTACAAATAGGAAAAAGAGGCTACAATTTGCACGAGCTCACCAAAATTGGACAGTTGAAGACTGGAAAAATGTTGCCTGGTCTGATGAGTCTCGATTTCTGTTGAGACATTCAGATGGTAGAGTCAGAATTTGGCGTAAACAGAATGAGAACATGGATCCATCATGCCTTGTTACCACTGTGCAGGCTGGTGGTGGTGGTGTAATGGTGTGGGGATGTTTTCTTGGCACACTTTAGGCCCTTTAGTGCCAATTGGGCATCGTTTAAATGCCACGGCCTACCTGAGCATTGTTGTTTCTGACCATGTCCATCCCTTTATGACCGCCATGTACCCATTCTCTGATGGCTACTTCCAGCAGGATAATGCACCATGTCACAAAGCTCGAATCATTTCAATTTGGTTTCTTGAACATGACAATGAGTTCACTGTACTAAAATGGCCCCCACAGTCTCCATATCTCAACCCAATAGAGCATCTTTGGGATGTGGTGGAACGGGAGCTTTGTGCCCTGGATGTGCATCCCACAAATCTCCATCAACTGCAAGATGCTATCCTATCAATATGGGCCAACATTTCTAAAGAATGCTTTCAGCACCTTGTTGAATCAATGCCACGTAGAATTAAGGCAGTTCTGAAGGTGAAAGGGGGTCAAACACAGTATTAGTGTGTAGTTCCTAATAATCCTTTAGGAGAGTGTATAATGTGATGCTAAGGTAATATAATACAAAGTATAGTGTTAGATTTACGATGCTGATGATTGTTAAAATGCGTCATCACAGTCTAGAAGTGTCCATGCTCCGCGTTATAAGCCTGCAATCAATGCCGGTCCTCCTTATACGCAAAGTACACAAGTTGTGTCGGCCCCGATCCACCAGGCTCTCCAGAGTGATTCAATACTGTGTTTTAGTTTTGTTTTTGATTTTTGGCTTCCAACGATTATGACAACATGATGCCGCTTTCTGTTCCTGTGCTTTAAACGTAACATCCAAATAATTCGAGTCATGTAACGTCACGTGTAAAAGCGTATTGAGCTGTGAAAGAGAGACTGTTCAACAGGCTGCTTTCTGTGCGCATGATCCGAGACGGAGAGAAACACGGACAAGTATAGGCTACTTTGGAGTTAAACGGACAAATACACGCCAAAATATGTCCATCTTGGGGACTTAAATGCATTCAGTTATGACTGTAGTGAACAGCTGGGAAAGTAATCGAATGCTTGTCGGTCAGTGTGTTAGGTCTGTGCATTTGGTCTTAAAGTGACAGCAGCCTAATAAACACGCTGCTCTCTCTGGCATTTAACTCTTTCCCCACCAGCGTTTTTGATCATTTTCACAAAAGTTTCAGCCCCCAGAATATCTTGTTGTATGAATATCTAAACATGCAATATATCAAAAGATCAGACCTTCTGTTTTATTCTACCTTCATGCATTTTTTTTAATCAACTTGAATATGGGTAAGTTTCATAAAAAAAGCTACATTTTGAGCAAAAAGCTGAGAGAATCACATTTTTGTCAAAGACTACATCCGGACCAGATTCAGAATGATGATCAAACACAGGTGGAGCAGATGGAGTCCATCAACATCCCAAAGCTTCACAGTCCTAGAGCTCATCCTGGGTCCACATTTTGCATATTTTACATATGCATATGATTACATACTCTTGTTTCTGCATCTTCTTAAGCTGTGCTTTGATCAGGAGATTCTGTACAGTCTTTACTGGTAAATTACCGCTACATGATCATGTGTGAACAGCATATTTGTGTATTTCATTTACCGGGATTGCTGTGTGAAAAGGGCTCATGCAATGTAGTATTTATTTTATTTTGTTAAATTTGATTATTCGATTTCTTGTTGAATTTACTTTTTAAAGCAGCATCAAGTGGTTCCACACAACTACATTGAGTCATTTTTACAAGTAACAATTTAGTTATACGAACAAAAGAAATTCAAGTAAAGCTGACAAAATTTTTAGTAAATACAAACCATTTGAATTTGTCACTGTTGCATAATATTTATATGTGCAGTTTAATAGTGTTATGCAGCTTAATAGTGTTATGTTAAACTTGAAACTTGAAACCATCCAATAAATCCATCTAATTCCATCTTTCCCTTTCAAAAACACATAAAATAACACTTTAATCCCTGAGTTTACTCTCCTAATGCAGTCCCTTGCAAAGCATGCTGGGAACTGCAGATCCACTGCCCAGTTTGTTCGTTTCACTCAGCAATGTTAAGTTGACAGAACAAACACTTAAGTAAAGCTGTCAATACTCATTTTTAATAGAAACAACTCAGTAAATTTAAGTTCATGTAGTTTGCTGAGTTTAAGTAATGTGAACAAGGATGATTTGAGTGCAACTAACAACAGTGGAAGTTCGTTTTTTTGAGTGGCTATTATTAGCAGTAGGCTAAATTGTTCATTTCATTAATAGCTTTTTTTCTGTTATTTTTATTCTATTGTTTTTATTGTGTTACTGAACATTTTAAACTCACTGTTGTTGGTTGACAGTGGAAGAAAGAACAGATTAAGGGCTTGGGGGTCATTTTGGGGTTATGAACGCACTTGGGCCTCCAGACAAAGTTTTGCTTAGGGCCCCCAGAAGTCTGCGATGCAGTGAACGGCGCTAATGAGGAAAAAAAAGCTTGTTAAAACATGTTTCCTTTACAGAATAATGCCGTTATTATCCGTAACGCGCTTCAGAATGAGACCAAAAGCCCTTGTGGCAACAATCCGCTCGTTCTGACACTTGTTCTGCGTTTCCCGCCGTCTGTGATCCACAAACTGACGTGCATAAGCAGATTAACAAGTGTACCTGTTCAAGGCCTGTAAACACTTCTGATGGCATAAAAGCAGCGTAAAGAAGATTACATCCGCTCGCTGTCACAACATATGAGCGCTTGGCTGTGTTTTTATATGCGTTGGATCATTTTCTGGAAGCGATTCCTCTCCTGAATGCAATATAAAGGCCTCTGAAGTTTATTTGTGTTTGTGATGACGTTAGCGTGTCCTGTGGTGTTATTGAAACGCTTTATCCAGCGAGTGTCACATCAAATAAAAGCTTTTGGAGAAGACGCGGCTACAGAAGCAATGCGCCACACCTCATGATCGCCGCGGCTCGCTGGAGCTGCTCACACCAGACTGACCGGATCTGTGTCTCTCTCTCTACAGTCCTCACATGGTGACGGAGTACATGGGCATCAGGAACGAGAGTTTGATGAAGATGGCCGCTGTAGGGACGTGGATGGGCGATTTTGTGACCGCGTGGATGGTGAGACTGCAACCTGTCCACATGAAACCACACTCAAAACCTGTTTTACTTCCGTAGATGATTGGGATGGACTTGTGGAGTAAAACGCGGAACAGTTTGATGGAGAAAGCTTTGCATTTTGATGAAAGATTTACAGACAGATTTCCCTTTAGATCAGGGTTTCCCAAACTGAGGTTTGCAAGACATTTTTAGAAAATGATAATCAAATATGACAAGAACTGTGTCAGAACAAATTCATCTTAATAATGTCATAACTTTGATAGAAAGGGATGTAATGGATTACAATCAACCAATCAGCTGTTAAATATAAGAACACAATTAGATAATACCAATTTAGCTCAACCAATGACCAAGCAATGCTTCACTTCTGACAGTCTGTGGTGTCAAGGGTCACACATCAGCAAAACATGCTCAGGTCAAAGTGTCAAAATGTTGGGGTACAATATGTCACAGTTTACTTTATTTTTGCTATATATATATATATATATATATATATATATATATATATATATATATATATATATATATATATATATATATATATATATATATATATATATATATATATATATATATATATATATACACTCACCTAAAGGATTATTAGGAACACCTGTTCAATTTCTCATTAATACAATTATCTAATCAACCAATCACATGGCAGTTGCTTCAATGCATTTATGGGTGTGGTCCTGGTCAAGACAATCTCCTGAACTCCAAACTGAATGTCAGAATGGGAAAGAAAGGTGATTTAAGCAATTTTGAGCGTGGCATGGTTGTTGGTGCCAGATGGGCCGTCTGAGTATTTCACAATCTGCTCAGTTACTGGGATTTTCACGCACAACCATTTCTAGGGTTTACAAAGAATGGTGTGAAAAGGGAAAAACATCCAGTATGCGGCAGTCCTGTGGGCGTAAATGCCTTGTTGATGCTAGAGGTCAGAGGAGAATGGGCCAACTGATTCAAGCTGATAGAAGAGCAACTTTGACTGAAATAACCACTCGTTACAACCGAGGTATGCAGCAAAGCATTTGTGAAGCCACAACACGCACAACCTTGAGGCGGATGGGCTACAACAGCAGAAGACCCCACCGGGTACCACTCATCTCCACTACAAATAGGAAAAAGAGGCTACAATTTGCACGAGCTCACCAAAATTGGACAGTTGAAGACTGGAAAAATGTTGCCTGGTCTGATGAGTCTCAATTTCTGTTGAGACATTCAGATGGTAGAGTCAGAATTTGGCGTAAACAGAATGAGAACATGGATCCATCATGCCTTGTTACCACTGTGCAGACTGGTGGTGGTGGTGTAATGGTGTGGGGGATGTTTTCTTGGCACACTTTAGGCCCCTTAGTGCCAATTGGGCATCGTTTAAATGTTCACTGTACTAAAATGACCCCCACAGTCACCAGATCTCAACCCAATAGAGCATCTTTGGGATGTGGTGGAACAGGAGCTTCATGCCCTGGATGTGCATCCCACAAATCTCCATCAACTGCAAGATGCTATCCTATCAATATGGGCCAACATTTCTAAAGAATGCTTTCAGCACCTTGTTGAATCAATGCCACATAGAATTAAGGCAGTTCTGAAAGCGAAAGGGGGTCAAACACAGTATTAGTGTGGTGTTCCTAATAATCCTTTAGGTGAGTGTATATATATATATATATATATATATATATATATATATATATATATATATATATATATATATATATATATATATATATATATATATATATATATATATATATATATATAGGGCTATCAAATATATATCCAAAATATATGTGTGTGTACTGTGTATAATTATTATGTATATTTGAAGACACACATACATGTGTATATATTTAAGACATATTTGCATGTATATTTATATAGATACATTTTTTTTATAGGCCTATATAAATATTTTAAAAAAATCTTAAATGTATGCATGCATGTGTGTGTATCAGTGCTAATTTTGACAGTAAATTTTGATTTTGATTTAGTCAACTAAAATCTAATGAGTTTAGTTCAATTATAATGCATTCATTGAGCATTTAATCATCACATAACCGACTGTTACTTGAACTCACATTTTGTCATAATTGTGTTTTTGACCGTTCAAGCGCAAAAATACACGAAAAGAGCTCGATTCACTTTTTTGTTTGTTTTTAAAAACATTTATATAGTTTTTATAATGTTGCATTTCTGTTTTAGTTAGTATATCAAGTTTAATTTTAAATTAAGTTAAATTAAATGTATTTAATTTCAAGTAATGAATATGTTTAATGGTTTCAGTGAACTATTATAACCCTGACACTTTATTGAATATTGTGTCAAATCCTGTCTTTCCTCCTGACTATGAATTAAATGGGAATGAAATTAAACACATAATTATGTAACCAAAAATGAATATATAATATGTGACTTTAAATTATAAACCAGCTCAAATACACCAGGACTCTTATTTTGAAATGTTTTCCTATTGCAGTTCAGATGATGAGATCAAACATGCACCGTTACAACCGTCTGAATCATATTACTATATAAACATTGCCCTTATTCCTCAGCATTAGTTCATAAACATAACCTGTCATAAATGTGTTATTCAGTGATTGAGCCGCTCTGAAGCGCTGTCGCGTGAGCCTGGAGAAGCTCCACAGCTCCGTGTTTTCCCGCCATTAGATCCGTGCGTTACAAGTCAAATGTGCGGATCTGTTACTCAGGACATCAGTTCTGACGGGATCTCTTCCCTAATCGTCCCTCTATAACATTTTATAGTCTATGATTTATTGTTTGTAGTTTTATTTGCTGACAAAAACGACAGTAGATTTTCATCATAGTTTTTGTCATCCAACACTAGTTTTTATTTAGTTATCTCGTATTTATATATAGTGAAAAATATATATTGTTAACAAAATATATTATTTATATATATATATATATATATATATATATATACACACACTGTAAAAAAGGTATTTTTATGATTCATTATCACAACTTTTTTGAAAATAAATCAACTTAGATAATTAATGTGGTTCAGATAACATATTTTGAGTTGCTATTAAACTAATCTCCTTCATTGTATTAACTAACATTTTTAATTTCAATGAACTCAAACTTTGAAGGCAACCAGGTAACATACTTTTAAGTTAAACCAACAATATTTTTATTGGATGCGATTAATCGCTTGACAGCACTAATATATAATAAGCAGCAAAACTGTTTCCAAAATTGGTAATAAATCCTCATATGAGAGTGATCAGTGAAGGATCATGTGACGCTGAAGACTGGAGTAATGATGATAAATTCAGCTTTGATCACAGGAATAAATTACATTTTAAAGTATATTAAAATAGAAAATATATTTTTTTAAATTGTAATAATTTTTCACAATTTTACTGTATTTTTGATCAAATAAATGCAGGCTTGATGAGCATAAGAGGCATTATATTACAAATAGTTTCAAACTTTTGACCAGTACTTATATATATATATATATATATATATATATATATATATATATATATATATATATATATATATATATATATATATATATATATATATATATATATATACACTCCCCTGTCAGGATTATTAGGAACACCATACTAATACTGTGTTTGACCCCCTTTCGCCTTCAGAACCGCCTTAATTCTACGTGGCATTGATTCAACAAGGTGCTGAAAGCATTCTTTAGAAATGTTGGCCCATATTGATAGGATAGCATCTTGCAGTTGATGGAGATTTGTGGGATGCACATCCAGGGCACGAAGCTCCCGTTCCACCACATCCCAAAGATGCTCTATTGGGTTGAGATCTGGTGACTGTGGGGGCCATTTTAGTACAGTGAACTCATTGTCATGTTCAAGAAACCAGTTTGAAATGATTGGAGCTTTGTGACATGGTGCATTATCCTGCTGGAAGTAGCCATCAGAGAATGGGCACATGGTGGTCATAAAGGGATGGACATGGTCAGAAACAATGCTCAGGTAGGCCGTGGCATTTAAACGATGCCCAATTGGCACTAAGGGGCCTAAAGTGTGCCAAGAAAACATCCCCCACACCATTACACCACCACCACCAGCCTGCACAGTGGTAACAAGGCATGATGGATCCATGTTCTCATTCTGTTTACGCCAAATTCTGACTCTACCATCTGAATGTCTCAACAGAAATCGAGACTCATCAGACCAGGCAACATTTTTCCAGTCTTCAACTGTCCAATTTTGGTGAGCTCGTGCAAATTGTAGCCTCTTTTCCCTATTTGTAGTGGAGATGAGTGGTACCCGGTGGGGTCTTCTGCTGTTGTAGCCCATCCGCCTCAAGGTTGTGCGTGTTGTGGCTTCACAAATGCTTTGCTGCATACCTCGGTTGTAACAAGTGGTTATTTCAGTCAAAGTTGCTCTTCTGTCAGCTTGAATCAGTCGGCCCATTCTCCTCTGACCTCTAGCATCAACAAGGCATTTTCGCCCACAGGACTGCCGCATACTGGATGTTTTTCCTTTTCACACCATTCTTTGTAAACCCTAGAAATGGTTGTGTGTGAAAATCCCAGTAACTGAACAGATTGTGAAATACTCAGACCGGCCCGTCTGGCACCAACAACCATGTCACGCTCAAAATTGCTTAAATCACCTTTCTTTCCCATTCTGACATTCAGTTTGGAGTTCAGGAGATTGTCTTGACCAGGACCACACCCCTAAATGCATTGAAGCAACTGCCATGTGATTGGTTGATTAGATAATTGCATTAATGAGAAACTGAACAGGTGTTCCTAATAATCCTTGTGTGTGTGTGTGTGTGTGTGTGTGTGTGTATATATGTATATATATATATATATATATATATATATATATATATATATATATATATATATATATATATATATATATATTATATATATATATATATTATATATATATATAAAATATTTTCCATAATTAAAATAAATTGAACTGTCACTGTAAACTTATGGAAAAGACTAACATTTTTCTACGATATCACAATCACAAAGTGTGGTATTTTATTTGTTTACCGGTTATTTTATACATTTTAATTTATACATTTGTAAAAGTACATTTTCAAATTATTTTCTAAATGTAATTATTTATTAGACATTGGTGTATTATATCATAATAAGCCAATTATAGTTGTGCATTACAGTGATTTTACCATGTTTTTTTTTTTTTTTTTTTTATCAAGGTAACTTACAAGGTTAACCTAAAGGTAAAAATCAAGGTAAAACTATATTATCTACAATACCACAGTTGCAAATTGTGGTATTTTATTAGTTTAGCTGCATGTCATGTGACCATTAACCAACTTTAGAGAACTGTGAACATGCTAATGAAAAATTATTGAAATATTTACTTCAAGTATCAGGAGGACTTTTAGGTCAAAGTTTGTTTGGCTGGCAGTAAAATATTGTGCACCAATGAAGTAACACCAGGGATGTAAATGAAAGTAAAAAGGGTGTATTTTGATTTCATGTTGACTGTAGCAACTTTAAAGCCGCATGAAATTGTTTTATGAGAATTCTTGACCTTGACGAACCTTCCCCGTCGGGTCTGACGAGCCACTCGAATGTTTCTGTAATTATTTGTTAGTAATTGACTCTGGAGGAAAGGCGGCGAACGTTCCCAGAGGCGGCGGAGGGAATGTGACATTAGAGATCGCCTAAACCAGCAAAGCCCCGAAAACTCTGGCAGGAGCTGCGATAAAACCACAGAGAGTCCGCGCCACATCGAGAAAGCAATAATATCCTCTTTACAGCTGCAGCCGCAAAACAGTGAAATTAATAACGCTTGAGAAATATGATTAAAATGATGCTCACTCACACTGGAAGCCATTAATGTCGCATTGCTTCGAGTTTACACTTCATTTTCAACAGTGAAATAATTTTGGTAATGCTTAACAATGAAAGCTACTTATTATTAACTAATGGGACCTTACTATAAAGTCTTACCATAGGTTTGTATAAATATGCATTCATACACCGATCAGGCATAACATTGTGATCACCTTCCTAACATTGTGTTGATCACCCTTTTGCTGACCCGTCGAGGCATGGACTCCACTAGACCCCTGAAGGTGTGCTGTGGTATCTGGCACCAAGATGTTAGCAACAGATCCTTTAAGTCCTGTAAGTTGCGAGGTGGGGCCTCCATGGATCGGGCTTGTTTGTTCAGCTCATCCCACAGATGCTCGATTGGATTGAGATCTGGGGAATTTGGAGGCTGAGTCAACACCTCAAACTCATTGTTGTGCTCCTCAAACCATTCCTGAAGCATTTGTGCTTTGTGTCAGGAGCATTATCCTGCTGGAAGAGCCACAGCCACCAGGGAATACCGTTTCCATGAAAGGCTGTACATGGTCTCAACAATGCTTAGGTAGGTGGTACGTGTCAAAGGAACATCCACATGGATGGCAGGACCCAAGGTTTCCCAGCAGAACATTGCCCAAAGCATCACACTGCCTCCGCCGGCTTGCCTTCTTCCCATAGTGCATCCTGGTGCCATGTGTTCCCCAGGGAAGCCACGCACACGCACCCGGCCATCCACGTGATGTAAAAGAACACGTGATTCATCAGACCAGGCCACCTTCTTCCATTGCTCCGTGGTCCAGTTCTGATGCTCACGTGCCACTGTTGGTGCTTTCGGCGGTGGACAGGGGTCAGCATGGGCACCCTGACTGGTCAGCGGCTATGCCGCCCCATACGCAACAAACTGAGATGCTCTGTGTATTCTGACACCTTTCTATCAGAACCAGCATTAACTTCTTGAGCAGTTTGAGCTCCAGTAGCTCGTCTGTTTGACCGGACCACACAGGCCAGCCTTCGCTCCCCACGTGCATCAATGAGCCTTGGCCGCCCATGACCCTGTGTCCGGTTCTCCACTGTTCCTTCCTTGGAGCACTTTTGATAGATCCTGACCACTGCAGACCGGGAACACCCCACAAGAGCTGCAGTTTTGGAGATGCTCTGACCCAGTCGTCTAGCCATCACAATCTGGCCCTTGTCAAACTCGCTCAAATCCTTACGCTTGCCCATTTTTCCTGCTTCTAACACATCAACTTTGAGGACAAAATGTTCACTTGCTGCCTAATATATCCCACCCACTAACAGGAGCCGTGAGGAAGAGATCATCAGTGTTATTCACTTCACCGGTCATAATGTTATGCCTGATCGGTATATGATTAATTTTGATTTATTATATTTTGAAAATTGTTCATTAAAAGCCCCTATATATGTGATTATTTTGTCATTTTAATATATAACTTCTTTTGATCCCATATTGACTTTTAAGGCTTCGTTAAACATTTGGAATCTCATCGCAAGAGTGATGGTTAAACTGACAGCTGTCACTCAAACTGATTTTCTATACCCTCTGTTTGTAAACTATAGGCACTTTTATAAATGTTGACAATCGTGGCGATGAAAACAAGGTTTTCCCAAGTTCACTCAAGGACACGCAGGAAACAAACATCCTTCCGACGATATCCGGCATCAATGCGCTTTTCTCAGTGACACGCGAGTGCAGGTGTAGTTCAGTTCTGCTGGTGTGTGTGTGTGTGTGTGTGTGTGTGTGTGTGTGTGCATGTCTGTCGAGACATTAGTATTCCTGTGTTCAAACTGCAGCGATGAACAAAAGAGAGGAGGAGAAAAAGAGAGGGATAAAAGGAAGGAGGGAGAGAACAGAAAGACGAAGGGCGAAGGAGCGTCTCAAAGTGCTGAATCGAGACATTACCGACGGCGTCTACATGCCATTAATTCAGCCCTTCATCTCGTCACAGGCGGCTGCCGTTTGGCTGGGACGTGATGAAAGATTTACAGATTTATTTCACTTTCTCTTTCCCTCCCCACAGTTTTCGCTCTTTTCTGAAGGAGCGGATCCGTCACCAGGGTGACCTTAGACAGGCGTTACGGCTCACTGCGCAGTGTGCACACTCAGTAGGGCGTAACTGTAGTTCACTTGACAAACACAGATGATGCATAAACCACACAGATTAGAGGTTTGTATATGGCATAATGCACTTGTGTAAACAAATATACCATCATATCATGTATAGATATATTTTGCATATTCGATAATGTTTGTTTAATAATTTAATTTATCCTAATTTTTCATAATCTAAACTAAATTTAGTAGTAAATGACTACTAAAATATATATTTTTTTTTTTTGTAAAAGTCCTTACTTAAAATTTAAATATTTTTTTTCATTTTTAAATATTTTGTTTCAGCTAGTTGCCATGGCAACA
>CM031967.1:651654-654154 GCA_018749465.1 Paracanthobrama guichenoti
AAAGCCTGAATTTCCTCAGCTGGCGCAGGTGGTACAGTCTTTGCCTGGCTTTTTTCACCTGTGTCTGAATGTGAGCAGTCCAGGTCAGGTCCTCGGAGATGTTTACTCCCAGGTACTTGAAGCTGCTCACTCTCTCTACTGGTGACCCGCTGATCATGAGGGGGAGTATGTCCGTTGCTGTCTCTTCCTGAAGTCCACAATCATTTCTTTGGTCTTGCCAACATTCAGAGAGAGACAGTTGTCCTGGCACCATGCTGTTAGATGCTCCACCTCGCCCAAGTATGCCGCCTCATTGTTGTTGGAAATGAGGCCCAGGACAACAGTATCATCAGCAAATTTGATGATAGAGGTGGAGCTGTGTGTGACAAACAGTCATGCGTGTAGAGAGAGTAGAGCAGGGGGCTCAGGACACAGCCCTGTGGAGCTCCCACACTCAGGGTGATGGAGGTGGAGGTGGACTGGCCTATTCTCACCACCTGAGGCCTGCCAGTGAGGAAGTCCTCAATCCAGTGGCAGAGAGAAGGATTCAGGCCGAGATCCAGGAGTTTGGAGGTTAGCTTGGTGGGAACTATGGTGTTAAAGGCTGAGCTATAGTCAATAAATAGCAGTCTTACGTAGTTCCCACTTTTGCTGTCGATGTGAGTGAGGGAGGAGTGGAGGACATGAGAGATGGCATCTTCAGTCGATCTATTGGGACGATAGGCAAACTGAAGAGGGTCCAAAGTGTCAGGAATGAAGGCGCAAAATGGTGTTTTTAATGAGTCTCTCAAAGACCTTCATGACTATAGACGTGAGAGCCACTGGACGATAGTCATTTAGGCAAGAGGGTTTACTGTTCTTAGGGACAGGGATGATGGTGGATTTTTTGAAGGAGGTGGGGACCACAGATGTAGCGAGGACTCATTAAAGATAGATGTAAACAACCCGGTGAGCTGATCAGCACAGGACCGCAGAACACGACCTGAAATACCATCCGCCCAGCAGCTTTCCTGACGCCCACACGCTTGAGTGCTCTCCGAACTTCATCCTCCGAGACAGAGATCACGTGATTGTTGCTGCTCTGAGTAATTTCCTCTAACGCGCCACTTGGCGGAGTCGCGTTGCCGCGTTACAGTCAAAGCGAGCATAGAAAGAGTTTAACTCGCTCACGAGCAACGGATCAACGCTTGCCTCTGCAGAGGATTTAGATCCAAAGGAGCAGATGGACCTCAGACCTTGCCATACGCGCCGCGAGTCGTTGAGTTGGAAATGAGACTCCACTCGGTCTTTATAACGGAGTTTTGCGGCTTTAACTGCTCGCCTGAGAGCATAACAGGACGATCTGTATTCATTCATATTCCCTGAATGGAGACCGGCGTTGTAAGCAGCAGTGCGTATGCTTCACTGCCGCTGCGGATTGAATTGTCCACCCACGGTTTCTGATTTGAGAAGGACGTTATTGTTATTGTTTGCGTGGCTTGCTCTGTAAGCGTGTCGATGAAGCAAAGCGCCACGCCTGTGAACTCGCTTACGCCAGCTGAACTCGCCGAAACATGTCCCAGTCAACGCCATCAAGAGCTGCCTGAAGCGCGGTTCTGAGTGGGGCGACTAACGCTTAACTTCCCGCCTCACCGGGGTTCCTGGAGGAGCTTTTGTTTGTATTCGGGAGTGAGGAAAATGGCGGCATGATCCGATTTGCCAAACGCTGGAAGTGACCGCGCTTTATAGGCGTTCTTAAACGGAGAGTAGCAGTGATCCAGTGTGTTTGCTCTCGTGTGGGGCAGGAGACGTGCTGGTGAAAGTTTGGCAGGACTTTCTTTAGGTTTGCTTTGTTAAAATCGCCCGCGACAATGAATGCCGCGTCGGGATGTTGGTTTATGACGCCGCTGGCAACATCATGAAGGCCAGATAAAGCCAGCGCTGTGTCTGCCTGCGGTGGGATGTAAACGGCGGTCGCGACAACCGCAGAAAACTCCTCGGCAGATAGAATGGGCGGCAGATGATTGTTAAATGTTCCAGATGAGGTGAGCAGGACCGCGAGAGAATGGTGATGTTCCTGGGATCGCACCATTTCTTGTTGATCATGAAACACACTCCACCGCTTTTGGATTTACCGCCTCGGCTGTTCTGTCCATCCGAAAACAGAGAAGTTCTCCGACGGCGTCACAGCTGTGTCCGGGACCGCGGGCGTGAGCCATGTTTCAGACAAACAATAGATATTACAGTCTCTCATGTCCCGTTGAAAACTTATCCTGGCTCTAAGATCGTCCATCTTATTATCCAAGGATTGAACATTTGCTAGAAGAATGCTCGGGAGAGGAGGTCTGAATGCCCTTTTCCTCAGTCTGTTACGGATACCAGCACGTTTCCCACGGTGTTTCTTTGTTCTACGCCGCTGGCTCTGGCTGTCGTAGTAGATCAATGCAGATGATAAGTTTGTAAAAACTGAGAGTAAAAGAAAGTAAAATAGTAAATAAAAGCACAGTCTTCGCGGAGCGACCTGAACGGCGACCAAACACAG
>CM031967.1:664154-709154 GCA_018749465.1 Paracanthobrama guichenoti
ATCGACCCCCGCACCAACCGCACGTACGTCGAGAGGGACATGTTCCTCCACAGCCGCTACGTTGGCTCCAGTCTGGACGTGCAATGCCTGGCATTCATCCCGAGTCTGGCGGCTTTCGTGCTTTGTGGGTTCTTCATCTGGCTGTTTGGCCGTTTCCAAGACAGCGAGACGTTCCCCGAGAACCAAGACAAGAGCTACGAGCGCATCAAGCGCAAGTCGCCGTCTGATCTGGGAGTCACGCCAGAGGAAGTGCACATCACCATGAGCGAGGCCATCAAGAGGAGCGGGACGCCCATGTTGCTCTTGGTAGACACTCATCATTTCGGGTCATCGAACAACTCCATGTCACCATGTTCAAACGAGACCCAGGAGACCCAACCCAGTGTAGCAGATGACAGCGTGGCCCATGAGGATACCGCTGATGTCAAAAAACTGACCCTGTGACCTTAGCCAGAGATCAGATCAACTCTAGGAATACTTGCTGAGATCCTCAACATTGTTTGGTGTCCGTCAGTCCAACAAGCTTCCAAAATATGTTGCTGTTTGGTAGGGCTGCCCCCTAATAGTCAATGAGAAGAGGCTTAGTTGACCAAAATTGTATTAGTCAGTTAGCCTCAGAAAAAAACTTATGAGGGAATGATTATTAACGGCGAGTCTTTGTGGAAATTACAGTATGTCGGGCAGGAAATCCAAATGTTCTCCCATCATCCATCGACCTCAAATATGGCTTATCACTTGAAAGCAACTTTACATGACCGCTCACTCTAACGTTAACTTAATGTGCGCTATTATTAGGCACATATCCAAGTGTTCCGGCGCAATCACTTGTGTTTTTTCCTGACAACAGCGGAAACGACTTAAAATACTTGTTTTTGGTCATACAGATAAGAGTAATGCTTAATTCGAGGTGTCTGGTTTTATTTGTGTAAACTCACATTAACAACAAAACGTGCTTTTGTAAAATAAAGCAAACAAAGATTCACTTTCTGCCACCTCGGTCTCAGTGAACTGGAGCGCGTCACAAAAATGAACCGAAACTCAGCATACTTGCCTCACAAGACATGAGAAATAGATCTATAGAAATATTGCGATTTCTACTTTTAAACGAACTAGATCTGCGCGCTTCTGGATAAATTGAGAATCACAATTGTTTTGTTTCAAATAGAGATCACGAATTCTCAACTAAACAAAATAACATCATTTGGTAGAGTTTCTTACAAAATGTTAATTGCTGCAGTCAAATGTTTATTTAATTTGAATTATTTATTTATTTTTATTTATTTATTTATTTTTAATCATGGTGATGATTCAATAACACTCATAAAGACTTCACTTGTTTCATTACTGGATGAATCAGCATTTTTGAACGAATCTCTTGATTGAATCATTCAATGACTTGCTCATAAAGACTTCACTCATATCATTACTGGATGAATCAGCATTTTTGAACGAATCTCTTAATTGAATCATTCAATGACTTACTCATAAAGACTTCACTCATATCATTACTGGATGAATCAGCATTTTTGAACAAATCTCTTGAATGAATGATTCAATGAGTCACTCACAAATACTTCACTTGTTTCATTACTGGATGAATCAGCGTTTTTTTTTAACGAGTCTCTTGAATGAATGATTCAATGACTCATTCAAAGACTTCACTTGTTTCATTACTGGCTGAATCAGCATTTTTGAACAAATCTCTTGATTGAATCATTCAATGACTTACTCATAAAGACTTCACTTGTTTCATTACAGGATGAATCAGCATTTTTGAACGAATCTCTTGAATGAATGATTCAATGAGTCACTCACAAATACTTCACTTGTTTCATTACTGGATGAATCAGCGTTTTTTTTGTTTCATTACTTGGATGAATCTTTTGAATGAATGATTCAATGACTCATTCAAAGACTTCACTTGTTTCATTACTGGATGAATCAGCGTTTTTGAACGAAACTCTTGATTGAATCATTCAATGACTTACTCATAAAGACTTCACTCGTTTCATTACTGGATGAATCAGCGCTTTTTGAACGAAACTCTTGATTGAATCATTCAATGACTTACTCATAAAAACTTCACTCGTTTCATTACTGGATGAATCAGCATTTTTGAACGAATCTCTTGATTGAATGATTCAATGACTCACTCAAAGACTTCACTTGTTTCATTCTTGGATGAATCTGTATTTTTTAATCTCTTGATTGAATGATTTAATGACTCACTCAAAGACTTCACTTGCTTCATTACTGGATGAATCAGATTTTTTTAAAGAATCTCTTGAATGAATGATTCAGTGAGTCACTCACAAATACTTCACTTGTTTCATTACTGGATGAATCAGCATTTTTGAACGAATCTCTTGATTGAATGATTCAATGACTCACTCAAAGACTTCACTTGTTTCATTCTTGGATGAATCTGTATTTTTAATCTCTTGATTGAATGATTCAATGACTCACTCATAAAGACTTCACTTGTTTCATTACTGGATGAATCAGTGTTTCTGAACAAATCTCTTGAATGAATGAATCATTGACAAATAAATTTTTAACAGTCACTTGTCGCCACGTACTGACATAACGCCATAATCCATACAATCTTTATTAGAAGTTACTTTCAAAAGGTGATTTGCTCTATTTTGATAGCTTCTGTAGTGTGTTTATATCTTTATATCTAAACTCTAAACTTTATTCCAGTACTGTGATTATTTGAATATTTGAGATAATCTGAAACGAACCAATTCAGATTGAAAACATATACTCTCTGATTATGTAATCTGTATGAAAGGTGCATTTCTCTGTCTCTCTCGCTCTCTCTCTCTCTCTCTCTCTCTATATATATATATATATATATATATATATATATATATATATATATATATATATATATATATATATATATATATATATGAGATGGTGAGTCATGTCATTAACGTCATCTTTGCAGTCGACACCGACTCAGAAAACACTAGTTTATTAATAAACAATTAAAATGTCTTGCTATTTTTTTACAACATTCATAATCATAATTTTACCGGTGTGTGCAGCAAGCTATATGCGCGCACTCGAGCGCAGAATAGGCTATATATTACGACTATATACTATATTAAAGGCTCATGATCGTTTAGTATTGCACCAGTATATATTTAAGTAATTAAATGAATATAACCGTGTGATTTGTCGACTAATGGCTCAAACGAATGACTACCAGTCGACTAGAAACATCTGTAGTCGGGGGCAACCCTACTGATGGGCTAGTTTTGACATTTCAAATTTTTTTTATCAATGTTTTCAGTGATCGTGCACATGGCACCAACCTTTTGAACACAAACTTTCAAACGTTCCTCAAAGCGTCCCTCAAGGACGTTGGTCTATGGTGCTGTATATTTTTGTTTTTTTGTACGTCTTTTTATGTATAAACGCCTGTGCCTACATGGATAAAATGCTGTCCTCACAGTGAACGCATGGCATGATGGTCATGAAAATACTCTTAATGAACACCTAAAGCTGTGCCTTCATTAACAAACCTGCGCGTGGGATGTAGCTCATTATCTGTTGAACTATTTATCAGTTATTTAAACACCAAACTGCTGTGCCAGCAAATATATGTTCACATGCATGTGTTGGAAAATCTGATCGGAATGGTTCAGCCAAAGCAATGCCATCTCAAAAACCGTTTGCTTTGTCTTTTATACTTGTGTTGTTTTGAAATCTTCACTACAGTGTTTTTGTTGTCCACCATGTTCGTCCTGTGTGTTTTTTCTGATGATGAGCAGGTGAGCTTCTCTTAAAATGTTTGGATGGTAAATATCCGCATCAAACCCTGTTATCAATAAATGACCTTCTTTTGACATGCAGGTACCGTGTTATTTCAGAGGTTGCATGTTATCGGTGGAAATGGTTCTTCTCATATCGAGATGCTCCCAAAGTGGCGCCTGCTGGCGGTCCACTGTGACCTTGTTGCCAAGCAACCCCTGAGGGCCGGCCTGCATCCAGATGTCGATCCGGTTCTGCAGAAAGTGGCAATCAAACCCATTTATAGGAACATTGGGTAAACAGCCATTAGGCACCATTACAGGTCAAAACACAAGGGTTTTTTTCACTAAAGGTGATGTATTAAAGCTTTCAGAATCTGCATGCAGCTCCATATGTGGCCACTCTCAGCGTTTAAGATGTGTAGAAGTTTCTTTGAAAACATTTCACCTTATAATAGATCTTTTTTTTGTTTTGTTTTTTTAGGCTTGTCGACTGCCTTTTTAAAGTGTTGTGCTCTGACATGATTATTCTCAGTCTTTTCTTTACAATAGCTGTAAACCTGAAATTTCTTGCTGCATTTGTACGGCGTTCAGTCTCCACACAACACAATTCTAATCTCCTGTTTGGGGAATCTGGACCTTGCTTGACTTTTGTTGTTGTTGTGGATAAAACCTCATGCTGGTAAATCTGTTCCTCACCATCCGTCTGTAAGTACGCCCCCTAACTTTCAATATCTGTGATTATGGAGAGAAATTAACTATTGATTTATTTGCAGTGCACAGACGGACATGCAATACTGTATTAGCAAATCAAAAAGATAGAGCTAGAGGGGAACATGACATAAATTAACCCCATATAACCCACAGCTGAATAGTGCAAATAACCATCTCCCTTAGGAAAAGCTCACATGTAGTTCTCATGAAGGATGCCCAAAAATATGGCAAATAATATTAGGCGTTTGCGGTGCAATTTTGAAAACTCTTGTGTGTTCATCGACAAAGAGATTGTAAATGCTTTCTTCAGTTACGAAAACATTTGATGTGTGGGAAATTGTGCTAATGGAGCAAACGAGGATTAATTTTAATGGTGACATTTACATGCACAACAAAGCTCTTATTAATATTGGAATAATTGCAATCTTGTTTTTCACAATAAAAGGAACATAAAAATGTATTTTTATAAACAAAAATATAACACACACATTTTGCATTCCCATGAGAAACTTATAGTGATATAGTGTTTACTTTCCCAGAGAAACTTAGCATTCGCTCGCAAAACGTTTTGTGTTCCCAGAGAAACGTAGCATACGCTTGCAAAACGTTTTGTGTTCCCAGAGAAACTTAGCATGCGCTCGCAAAACATTTTGTGTTCCCAGAGAAACTTAGCATACACTCGCAAAACATTTGGTTCCCAGAGAAACTTAGCATACACTCGCAAAACGTTTTGTGTTCCCAGAAAAACTTAGCATACGCTCGCAAAACGTTTTGTGTTCCCAGAGAAACGTAGCATACGCCGCATAAAGCGTTTTGTGTTCCCAGAGAAACGTAGCATACGCCATAAAACATTTGGTTCCCAGAGAAACTTAGCATACACTCGCAAAACGTTTTGTGTTCCCAGAAAAACTTAGCATACGCTCGCAAAACGTTTTGTGTTCCCAGAGAAACGTAGCATACGCTCGCAAAACGTTTTGTGTTCCCAGAGAAACGTAGCATACGCTCGCAAAACATTTGGTTCCCAGAGAAACTTAGCATACACTCGCAAAACGTTTTGTGTTCCCAGAAAAACTTAGCATACGCTCGCAAAACGCGTTTGTGTTCCCAGAGAAACGTAGCATACGCCGCATAAAGCGCTTTGTGTTCCCAGAGAAACGTAGCATACGCTCGCAAAACGTTTTGCGTTCCCCAGAGAAACTTAGCATTCGCTCGCAAAACGTTTTGTGTTCCCAGAAAAACTTAGCATATGCTCGCAAAACGTTTTGTGTTCCCAGAGAAACGTAGCATACGCTCGCAAAACGTTTTGTGTTCCCAGAGAAACGTAGCATACGCCGCAAAACGCTTTATGCTCCCAGAGAGACTTAGCATACGCTCGCAAAATGTTTGGTGTTCACAGAGAAACTTAGCATTTGCTCGCAAAACGTTTTGTGTTCCCCAGAGAAACTTAGCATTTGCTCGCAAAACGTTTGGTTCCCAGAGAAACTTAGCATTTGCTCGCAAAACGTTTGGTTCCCAGAGAAACTTAGCATTCGCTCGCAAAACGTTTGGTTCCCAGAGAAACTTAGCATACGCTCGCAAAACGTTTTACGTTCCCAGAGAAACTTAGCATTCGCTCGCAAAATGTTTGGTGTTCCCAGAGAAACTTAGCATTCGCTCGCAAAATGTTTGGTGTTCCCAGAGAAACGTAGCATACGCTCGCAAAACGTTTTGTGTTCCCAGAGAAACTTAGCATACGCTCGCAAAAAACGTTTGGTTCCCAGAGAAACTTAGCATTCGCTCGCAAAACGTTTTGTGTTCCCAGAAAAACTTAGCATACGCTCGCAAAATGTTTGGTGTTCCCAGAGAAACGTAGCATACGCTCGCAAAACGTTTTGTGTTCCCAGAGAAACGTAGCATACGCTCGCAAAACGTTTTGCGTTCCCCAGAGAAACTTAGCATTCGCTCGCAAAACGTTTTGTGTTCCCAGAGAAACGTAGCATACGCTCATAAAACGCTTTATGCTTCCCAGAGAAACTTAGCATTCGCCGCAAAAAACTTTGTGTTCCCAGAAAAACTTAGCATATGCTCGCAAAACGTTTTGTGTTCCCAGAGAAACGTAGCATACGCTCGCAAAACGTTTTGTGTTCCCAGAGAAACGTAGCATACGCTCGCAAAACGTTTTGCGTTCCCCAGAGAGACTTAGCATACGCTCGCAAAATGTTTGGTGTTCCCAGAGAAACTTAGCATTTGCTCGCAAAACGTTTTGTGTTCCCCAGAGAAACTTAGCATTTGCTCGCAAAACGTTTGGTTCCCAGAGAAACTTAGCATTTGCTCGCAAAACGTTTGGTTCCCAGAGAAACTTAGCATTCGCTCGCAAAACGTTTGGTGTTCCCAGAGAAACTTAGCATTCGCTCGCAAAATGTTTGGTGTTCCCAGAGAAACGTAGCATACGCTCGCAAAACGTTTTGTGTTCCCAGAGAAACTTAGCATACGCTCGCAAAACGTTTGGTTCCCAGAGAAACTTAGCATACGCCTACATAAAACGTTTTGTGTTCCCAGAGAAACTTAGCATTCGCTCGCAAAACGTTTTGTGTTCCCCAGAGAAACTTAGCATTCGCTCGCAAAACGTTTTGTGTTCCAGAGAAACTTAGCATTCGCTCGCAAAACGTTTGTGTTCCCCAGAGAGACTTAGCATTCGCTCAAAAAAACGCTTTGTGTTCCCCAGAGAGACTTAGCATTCGCTCGCAAAATGTTTGGTGTTCCCAGAAAAACTTAGCATATGCTCACAAAACGTTTTGTTCCCAGAGAAACTTAGCATACGCCAAGCAAAACGCTTTATGCGTTCCCCAGAGAAACTTAGCATGCGCCGCAAAAAACGCTTTATGTTCCCGAGAAACTTAGCATACGCCGCAAAACGCTTTATGTTCCCGAGAAACTTAGCATACGCCGCAAAAACGTTTTATGCTCCCCAGAGAAACTTAGCATTCGCCGCAAAACGCTTTGCGTTCCAGAGAAACTTAGCATACGCCGCGAAAACGTTTGGTGTTCCCAGAGAAACTTAGCATACGCCAAGCAAACGCTTTTCGCTCCCGAGAAACGTAGCATACGCTCGCAAAAACGCTTTATGCGTTCCGAGAAACTTAGCATTCGCCGCAAAAAACGCTTTTTGTGTTCCAGAGAAACTTAGCATTCGCTCGCAAAACGTTTTGTGTTCCCCAGAGAGACTTAGCATTCGCTCGCAAAACGTTTTGTGTTCCCCAGAGAGACTTAGCATTCGCTCGCAAAATGTTTGGTGTTCCCAGAAAAACTTAGCATATGCTCACAAAACGTTTTGTTCCCAGAGAAACTTAGCATACGCTCACAAAACGTTTTGCGTTCCCCAGAGAAACTTAGCATACGCCAAGCATAAAGCGTTTGCGTTCCCGAGAAACTTAGCATACGCATACGCCAAAAAGCGTTTATGCGTTCCCAGAAAACTTAGCATACGCTCGCAAAACGTTTTGTGTTCCCAGAGAAACTTAGCATTCGCTTCGCAAAAACGCTTTATGTTCCCCAGAGAAACTTAGCATACGCTCGCAAAACGTTTGGTGTTCCCAGAGAAACTTAGCATACGCCGCAAAAACGCGTTTATGCGTCCCGAGAAACGTGCATACGCCGCAAAAAAGCGTTTATGCGTTCCCCGAGAAACTTAGCATACGCTCGCAAAACGTTTTGCGTTCCCCAGAGAAACTTAGCATTCGCTCGCAAAACGTTTTGTTCCCAGAGAAACTTAGCATACGCTCGCAAAACGTTTTGTTCCCAGAGAAACTTAGCATACGCTCGCAAAACGTTTTGTGTTCCCAGAGAAACTTAGCATTCGCTCGCAAAACGTTTTGTGTTCCAGAGAAACTTAGCATTCGCCGCAAAACGCGTTTGTGTTCCCCAGAGAGACTTAGCATTCGCCGCGCAAAACGTTTTGTGTTCCCAGAGAGACTTAGCATTCGCCGCAAAAAATGTTTGGTGTTCCCAGAAAAACTTAGCATATGCTCACAAAACGCGTTTGTTCCCAGAGAAACTTAGCATACGCTTCAAAAAAGCGTTTATGCTCCCAGAGAAACTTAGCATCACGCCGCAAAAACGCTTTGCGTTCCCGAGAAACTTAGCATACGCCTCGCCAAAGCGTTTTATGTTCCCGAGAAACTTAGCATACGCATAAAAGCGCTTCGCTCCCGAAAAGCGCTCGCAAAAACGTTTCGCGTTCCCCAGAGAAACTTAGCATTGCCGCTCATAAAGCGCTTTATGTTCCCAGAGAAACTTAGCATACGCTCGCAAAACGTTTGGTGTTCCCAGAGAAACTTAGCATACGCTGCAAAAAGCGCTTTCGCTTCCCGAGAAACTTAGCATACGCCGCAAAAACGCTTTATGCCCCAGAGAAACTTAGCATACGCTTCAAAACGCGTTTTGTTCCCAGAGAAACTTAGCATACGCTTTCGCAAAACGTTTTGTGTTCCCAGAGAGACTTAGCATTCGCTGCAAAAAGCGCTTTGTGTTCCCCAGAGAGAGACTTAGCATTCGCTCAAAAATGTTTGGTGTTCCCAGAAAAACTTAGCATATGCTCACAAAACGTTTTGTTCCCAGAGAAACTTAGCATACGCTCGCAAAACGTTTTGCGTTCCCCAGAGAAACTTAGCATACGCTTCATAAAACGTTTTATGTTCCCCGAGAAACTTAGCATACGCCGCAAAACGTTTCGTTCCCGAGAAACTTAGCATTCGCTCGCAAAACGCGTTTGCGTTCCCAGAGAAACTTAGCATACGCCGCAAAAAGCGTTTGGTGTTCCCAGAGAAACTTAGCATACGCCGCATAAAGCGCTTTCGCGTTCCCGAGCGTGAGCATACGCCAAAAACGCTTTCGCTCCCCGAGAAACTTAGCATACGCTCATAAAACGCTTTATGTTCCCGAGAAACTTAGCATCACGCTTCAGCAAAAGCGCTTTCGTTCCCCAGAGAAACTTAGCATTCGCTCGCAAAACGTTTTGCGTTCCCCAGAGAAACTTAGCATACGCTCGCAAAACGTTTGGTGTTCCCAGAGAAACTTAGCATACGCCGCAAAAACGCTTTGCGTTCCCGAGAAACGTAGCATCGCATACGCTTCAAAAACGCTTTATTCCCGAGAGAAACTTAGCATACGCCGCAAAAACGTTTGCGTTCCCCAGAGAAACTTAGCATTCGCTCGCAAAACGTTTTGCGTTCCCAGAGAAACTTAGCATTCGCTCGCAAAAAGCGTTTGTTCCCAGAGAAACTTAGCATACGCCGCAAAACGTTTTGTGTTCCCCAGAGAAACTTAGCATACGCTCGCAAAACGTTTTGTTCCCAGAGAAACTTAGCATACGCTCGCAAAACGTTTTGTGTTCCCAGAGAAACTTAGCATTCGCTCGCAAAACGTTTTGTGTTCCAGAGAAACTTAGCATTCGCTCGCAAAACGTTTTGTGTTCCCCAGAGAGACTTAGCATTCGCTCGCAAAACGTTTTGTGTTCCCCAGAGAGACTTAGCATTCGCTCGCAAAATGTTTGGTGTTCCCAGAAAAACTTAGCATATGCTCACAAAACGTTTTGTTCCCAGAGAAACTTAGCATACGCTCGCAAAACGTTTTGCGTTCCCCAGAGAAACTTAGCATACGCCATCGCCAAAGCGCTTTCGTTCCCGAAAACTTAGCATACGCCGCCAAAACGCTTTATGCGTTCCCGAGAAACTTAGCATACGCTTCATAAAACGTTTTGTTCCCGAGAAACTTAGCATACGCTCGCAAAACGTTTTGCGTTCCCCAGAGAAACTTAGCATTCGCTCGCAAAACGTTTTGCGTTCCCCAGAGAAACTTAGCATACGCTCGCAAAACGTTTGGTGTTCCCAGAGAAACTTAGCATACGCTCGCAAAAGCGTTTATGTTCCCGAGAGAAACGTAGCATACGCTTCGAAAAAGCGTTTATGCGTTCCCGAGAAACTTAGCATACTACGCCGCAAAACGTTTTATGCGTTCCCCAGAGAAACTTAGCATTCGCTCGCAAAACGTTTTGCGTTCCCAGAGAAACTTAGCATTCGCTCGCAAAACGTTTTGTTCCCAGAGAAACTTAGCATACGCTCGCAAAACGTTTTGTGTTCCCAGAGAAACTTAGCATACGCTCGCAAAACGTTTTGCGTTCCCAGAGAAACTTAGCATACGCTCGCAAAACGTTTTGTGTTCCCAGAGAAACTTAGCATTCGCTCGCAAAACGTTTTGTGTTCCCCAGAGAAACTTAGCATACGCTCGCAAAACGTTTTGCGTTCCCCGAGAAACTTAGCATACGCCGCAAAAACGCTTTTGCGCTCCCGAGAAACTTAGCATACGCCGCAAAAAAGCTTTATGTTCCCCAGAGAAACTTAGCATTCGCTCGCAAAACGCTTTTCGCTTCCCCAGAGAAACTTAGCATACGCTCGCAAAAAACGTTTTGCGTTCCCCAGAGAAACTTAGCATACGCTTCGCAAAACGTTTTGTTCCCAGAGAGACTTAGCATTAAGCGCCATAAAAGCGCTTTGTTCCCAGAGAAACTTAGCATACGCTCGCAAAACGTTTTGTGTTCCCAGAGAAACTTAGCATTCGCTCGCAAAATGTTTTATGCTCCCAGAGAAACTTAGCATAACGTTCGCAAAAACGCTTTTTGCTCCCGAGAAACTTAGCATACGCTCGCAAAACGTTTTGTGTTCCCAGAGAAACTTAGCATACGCTCGCAAAACGTTTTGCGTTCCCCAGAGAAACTTAGCATTCGCTCGCAAAACGTTTTGTGTTTCCCCAAATATTTTTTCTTTCGTCTTATATTTTTTTCCTTTGTCTCTTTTGGGGCTCCGCAAATGTTTGACAAATAAATATTTGATGAAATGCTTGTATTGAAATGTTTTATTCTTCCAATGATACAACTGTGCTAGATATTAAGTTTTGTGATCACTACGATATAGTGTTTTATTTTTTTCTATTTTGTATAGCAGTGACTTTAAAATGTGTATTTTAGGTATGGGAATGGCATATTTTGAGTTTTTATATTTGGGACATGGTCATTGGGCTAGTTTTGTTATGCAGACCTGGCAACCCTGAAAAGCATTGGCTTGGAGCAACATGAAGTTGAGTAAATAATATTTTTTAATGCGCATGCGTGAGCTTTTTATTTTTCACTCAGAATATAGCGTTCATCGGACAATGATGTGCATGCAAACATGGTTAGTGAGGATATCACTTGAAATTGAGACATATATTCTGTGGTGAATTTAGATGCTCATCTCTGATTCTTCGAGAGCCAGACGTCGACTTCATCTCCACCGTGAACCTGAGATCTGCCAGACACCTTCAGCTCTTAAATTGAGTCGTGCTCGGTGAGGCTGTTCTCCAGGTTTCCAGCAGATCGCCTGTCATGTCAGGCCTTACGAGATCACAGTACGGAAAGACTCAAGCTCCTGACGTGTGCTGACAGAGATGGAATCGCTCCTCTGTCAGACTTCCATCACGATGGTTCCTGAGGCGCGACTGGGAATGTAGTGTGTCAGCTATAGTGTTCCTGGATGGAGGGAAGCTTATAAATTGGAATTCCATCGCTGTCCGGGTCTAGACAGACGACAGGAGCGACACGGCAAATCCCCGTACGAAGCCAGTCACGTTTTTTCTGAGAAAACCCAGGAGCCTTAACATCCCAGTCTCTCCCTCCGTTCGATTGCCTTGTCCAGTGATAGAAAATGGTCCATTTTTATCAAGCATGCTGCAGGGAAGGTCAGGAGAATATCACACCATGCTTGAGAAGCACGTTAATGAGCGGTTACGCGGCTTAAGCCGATAACGGTCTAACAGCGACGTTCCAAATTTGCACAGAGAAATAAATAAATAAATAAATAAATAAAAGTTGACAGCACTGTTTTTCCTCAACAGCAGCTGCAGACGGAAGATAACTTCAGCACGGACTGTGGGAGCTGATAAGAAATCACACACTTACTGTTTATTACGAGAAAAACTGAAGAACGCTTCTTTCTCAGGCGTTTGTCAATGTTTCAGGACCGAGTATCTTTCACGTAAACCACCTTCGTGTACAATCGATCGCTTTTTGGCTCCATCTGTTGAAAAAAGAGCTGAGGCCTGTTGCATAAGTTGCTTAGTCTAGTACTACAAGTTACTATTTTCCCTTTAAGACTGGTCATAACTTTAAAGGAACAGTCGACCCAAAAATGAAAGTTCTCTCATTTACTCCTCATGTTGTTCCAAACCGGTTTTCTGCAGAACACAAAAGATGTTTTTGAAGAACGTTGGGAACCAATCAACATTGGACACCACTGCGGAAATGTTCTATACAAATTAATTTGGGATAACATGCCCCTCTAATTTGATCCAAATGTTGTGCATGCTTAATGCTAATTGAATTATGTAAGTCACTTTGGAAAACCAATCGCAGCGTGTTTCAGATGAGCGTAAATACACAATTTATATTCTGGAAAAATGAGTAGTGGGTCAGGCTAGTTCTTAAAACAAGTGTAACATAATGGCTGCGTTTATGCAACTGGTCCATGGTTTTATGTGGTTTAGACCAGTCTAAACCAGCTAGAACCAGCAAATCACGTGAGAATATGCTCTGAAACATTTCTAAATGCACATGTAATGGACCTTTTTTTGCAGTTGTTTAACAAAACAGTCTATAACCAGATTGTACATAATAAATTATGCTACTATATGTAATCCTAGCATTTGCAGGTGTACAATTATCAACAGAGTGGATCATTTACCGTGTTTTACACCCCTGTCTCCACAAGCGTTTTTTTCATGTAATATAGGAACTTCGACTCATTAAAGCATTTTACATGCTATAAAATGTACATTTATCATTAACTACATACATTTCCCACTGTTTTTGACATACCAAGTTGAATGTCTGAATGTCATTCTGTATTTTTTCAGGTTTGAAATTGACTTTCTGGTTTGAATCGCAGCATTAGGCTTAGAGGACATTGAATGGTGGCGGGGTTTAGTGCTGTCACTCAAATGATGATTGATATCTACAGCCAATGGGATTCCTCTGAAGTGTAGGTCACTGTAACACACAAGCGTATCCTGACATCATCACTGCGCAGTCGTTAATAGCTAGCAGAAACAGTAATATCAGCTCCCCGTAGGTCGTAGCATCTGTCGCAGTGGGTTTTTCTCTCTGATAGTAAATTGGTCATTTAGGAGCCAGCTGGAATCGGGCCGGTGCATGCTGGGACTCCTCTGCCCTGCCGCTGGCCGAGTGCCACGTCCAGAGAGAAGCACGCTGGGCACATATGGCACCTGTGCCAAATCAGTCCCGAGCACTAGAGGCGGCCCGACACTGTCGTTCTGTGGCCGCCGAGGTCTGTCGCTGACACTTGAAAAATCACAGTCATATCAGAGCCATTCATGATCCCTGAAGAGCCCTTTAGTTGGACACAGCCCCCCCAAACATGCTCGTCCTTGTGTGAGGACCCAATTTACACTGTGAAAAAGTAACATTATAAATATATATAACATAATATTTGGTTTCTACTAAGCTTATTTATTAGAGGCCAAGCACCGAAGATGCTTAGGCACCTGGTGTAATCTTCTTCTTCCGATCTTGAGTCTATGTCAGCCCATAGAACCGCTTGCAGGAAAGTTATGAAATTTGGGCACACAGATAGAGGACAGTCTGAACTGTCACCATAGCAAATTTGGAGTCTCTAACTCAATCCCTCTAGCAACACCAAATTTGCACTCACGTTTATGTTAATCATTTTTGAACCGTAAGGCTAGCGTTTCCGTCATGAAACCTATTTTTCGTCATGGAAATGTTTCCGCCATTTTTTATTTTCTTCAAACTCGTTCTAGATGGTTCGTCCGATTCTCACCTAAATTGGCTCAGATCATCTGTAGACCATGCTGGCAAAAAGTTATTAAAATCTTTTTGATAAACCCAGCTATTCTCAAATAACGCGCAAACTAATTTGATGGAGACTATACAAATTTGGATGCAAGACTGTCTCCACAACGCTTTAGCGTGTTGAGACAAATGTCATCAAGCATGACCTGAGGCTACATGCAGCGTTTCAGCACAGCGCCACCTACTGGTCAGGTGATATGAAAATCGCTGTTTTTGCTTGTAACTTCTGAACGGTTTGCCCAAAAATAAAAACTGGTCTCTTTTGATTTAGTAGCATCAGCCATTTTGAATTTTGTCACTAATTGCTGTATATTTCATTAACGCATTAGCGTATCATTACGAAATTCTGTACGTTTCATCAGGACCAATCCCTGAATTATAATTAATTATAAATAATTAATTTAGCCCTTTCTAATGAAAACTGGTCTTGATAGATTCCTTGAGTCATACCGAGAACGATGATGCCAATTGTGCCATATTTGGTCGATCTTTATGTCCGCCATTTTGAATTTTCTGAAAAACCTATTTTGAATTGCTCCTAGACCATTGGTCTGATTTTCACCAAAATTGGCTCAGATCATCTTCAGATCATGCCGGCCAAAAGTTAATAAAAGCTTTTCTATTGACCAAACCAAACAATGCTTCTGCAGATTTCATGGCATGGTGTGAGGCTGGTTCTGAGGCCGTAACTCTGCAACACTTTGCCATATTGACACCAAACTGTAGATGTCATTGTCTGCTCACAATGACCACACCAGCTATTCTTGCATGACTTATTGTGCCATTTTGTGCTTGGCCCCTTAATTGCTGCTTTCAGCTCTATTATTATTTGTATTTTTATGATTTGTTTTTTTCTCTAAACTTCTAAACCCTTCATCTACCATATGGGATTTGATGTTGTGTCTCCATGCAAAAGCCACTTTGACTTTCATTACATGAGAAAGAACAGCCATAATATTCTTTAATTGTGTTCCAAAAGTCAGGTGAATTTGGAATGACATGAGGGTGATTAAATGATGAATAAATCTCCACTTTTGTCTGAACTGCTCTTTTAAACTACGTCTGAGCATCACAGCATCGCTTCAGCCCTCGTGTTGAGTGTCGGCCTCGACTCAAACTCGACTCCATGCATGAATTCTTGATCAAACGCAGCGGGCGAGGGGAGTGTTTTTTGGACGCCGTCCTGAACCCTGAGCGCATAATCCACAAAAACAGCCCCATCAGCAGATCTCAGCCGAAAGGGAAACACTGCGGCCAAAAAATCAGAGTTTTTACAGAGGAACAAGCAGTATATGAATGTAATCCACCGTGGAAAACAGCGATGTGATTGATTGCCGTTTGGTGGAGGAATTGAATTGCATGTCACATGGCTGAAATTCAAAGGGTAAATCTGTTCTTGGGGAAAAAAGCATCATGCAGTAAGACAAGACTGAATTAGTTGACTTGGCAGATTAGTAAACCATAATTGAATAATCAAATCCAAACCCTCAGTTTCATTAGGCAGGAAATCGAACGGACAGAAGAAGTACAAACCTGCTTAATATTGATGTTCATGTCAGTGAAATGGCTGGGTAAGAGATATTAAATCTCTATTTATGTGTCTACACTGCAAAAAAATGATGCTCTTCCTCAGTGTTTCTGTCTGGTTTCCCAGCACAAATATCTATAAACATTCTTAAACTGAGATGCATTTACTGCTAAATGAGTCTTGTTTTCTGACGAATATATCAAAAATAAACAAATACCAATGGGGTCAGGAAAATAATCTTAATTCAAAGGGAAAACATGATTATATTTTTGACCCCATTGGCAGATATTTGTTCTTGTTTTTAAGCACTGACGCTTAATTTTTATCATGTTTTCAGTAAACAAGATTTAATATCTTCAGCCTTTCAGCTTCTCTAGTAAATGTGTCTTGATTTAAGAATGTTTGGATATTTGTGCTGGAAAACAGGACAGAAACACTGAGGAAGAACGTCATTTTTTACAGGGTGATTTGTGTTTTGAATATTAAATCTGATAATTGAATTGGAGACACATGAAATTGCATTTCATCCAACTTTGAGGAGCATTCTGCGTTGACCCGCTGGAGGACAGAAGCTACACCTGCCCAGCGTCTCTGATGACCTCTGACCCCTGGAAGATGGCCGATTTAACCCACCGCAGCAGGGCACAGGTGAAGATACATGTGGGACGAGCATCTGCAACCCAGTGCTTATTATATAAGACTTAATCACTTTGATTTATGTACATAAAGAAGCGTGTAATAAATGCTCCAGCTTTAGCATCTCCTTTATTTTGTAAAATGTAAACGTTTTCATTTCTGCAAAAAGAGTCATCTTTATTTATACAGCGCTTTTTACAATGCCGATTGTTTCAAAGCAGCTTCACAGTGTTAACAGGAAAATAATGCAGCAGAATGTGATTCGGCTGTATGGTGATGTTATCCAGCTCATTTCAATCATCATATCAATGTGGGCAGATCAGTAATTTAGTTGAAAATATATTTGAATATATTTGAATTTTTGATATTTGAATATCCTCTGCATGTTTAGTTATGGTCAAGGACTTGAATCTTCATCTCAAAATGGACCTTGCGCAGCTTCTTATCCAGCTCTGGCTTCAGGTTGAGGTCATGACCATCCATAACCCATCACACACGTGATGGTCAATTAAGAGCCGAGGCAGACGAATGAACAGACGTGGAGACGGGACAACAGGTATCATCACACGCCATGCACCATCTCTATCCTCCACCTTTTGATCTTTATCTTGTAAATGAAATGATTAACCCTCTGGTGCCCTCAAACCCTCAAACTTCCGACTGTGATCCAAAGCATTCATATCATAGCAAAATGTGAAATATTGCACAGCTCTCTATATAAAGTTGGAAAAGTGTATATCTAACATAAAAGTTTTTTTTTTACATTGTGTGTGTGTGTGTGTGTGTGTGTGTGTGTGTGTGTGTGTGTGTGTGTGTGTGTGTACACATATATACACTACCAGTCAAAAGTTTGGACAAAGTGAATGGGAAAGTGTGTCCACACATATTATGTAAAAAAAACTTTGTTAGAATAAATTAATCACGATTAATCGATTTGGCAGCACTTTTATTTTTATATATATATATATATATATATATATATATATATATATATATATATATATATATATATATATATATATATATATATATATATATATATGTGTGTATGTGTGTGTAATTTATTTAATTTAAAGGTTCTGACAAAATGTTAATTGCTGCAGTCTATTTAAAAATGTATCTGAATTATTTAAAAAAGCCGTTAGAATGACTCACTCATAAAGACTTCACTTGTTTCATTACTGGATAAATCAGTGTTTTTGAATGAATGATTCAATGACTAATATATTTTTATAACATCTCTTGTCGCCACGATGTAATTGCGTCACATTGGTGATTTGCTCTATTTTGGTCGCTACATCAGATATCAGTGTTTATATCCCAACTATAAACTTAAATCCCTGTACTTCTGTCATAATTTAAATTATGTACCACAGAAATATTGATACTGTGTGCTTGAATAATGAAGCTGTTTCATATCTATACATGACACGGCTCTCTCTGGCTCAGAACGCAGATCTGAATGTTCACTGTGATTGTACTCGTCAAAGCTTTAATTGACATTGAGTCGAATCATCGTCATTTATAATGAGATTGCCAACGATTAATCGTGCATCTCTAACTCACATAAAGCAATATATACTATTTATATATGATAACACAGTGTATACTCACATAAAGTGATTATTAGGAACAGCATACTAATACTGTGTTTGACCCCCTTTCGCCTTCAGAACTGCCTTAATTCTACGTGGCATTGATTCAACAAGGTGCTGAAAGCATTCTTTAGAAATGTTGGCCCATATTGATAGGATAGCATCTAGCAGTTGATGGAGATTTGTGGGATGCACATCCAGGGCACGAAGCTCCCGTTCCACCACATCCCAAAGGTGCTCTATTGGGTTGAGATCTGGTGACTGTGGGGGCCATTTTAGTACAGTGAACTCATTGTCATGTTCAAGAAACCAATTTGAAATGATTCAAGCTTTGTGACATGGTGCATTATCCTGCTGGAAGTAGCCATCAGAGAATGGGTACATGGTGGTCATAAAGGGATGGACATGGTCAGAAACAATGCTCAGGTAGGCCGTGGCATTTAAACGATGCCCAATTGGCACTAAGGGGCCTAAAGTGTGCCAAGAAAACATCCCCCACACCATTACACCACCACCACCAGCCTGCACAGTGGTAACAAGGCATGATGGATCCATGTTCTCATTCTGTTTACGCCAAATTCTGACTCTACCATCTGAATGTCTCAACAGAAATCGAGACTCATCACACCAGGCAACATTTTTCCAGTGTTCAACTGTCCAATTTTGGTGAGCTCGTGCAAATTTTAGCCTCTTTTTCCTATTTGTAGTGGAGATGAGTGGTACCCGGTGGCGTCTTCTGCTGTTGTAGCCCATCCGCCTCAAGGTTGTGCGTGTTGTGGCTTCACAAATGCTTTGCTGCATACCTCGGTTGTAACGAGTGGTTATTTCAGTCAAAGTTGCTCTTCTATCAGCTTGAATCAGTCGGCCCATTCTCCTCTGACCTCTAGCATCAACAAGGCATTTTCGCCCACAGGACTGCCGCATACTGGATGTTTTTCCCTTTTCACACCATTCTTTGTAAACCCTAGAAATGGTTGTACGTGAAAATCCCAGTAACTGAGCAGATTGTGAAATACTCAGACCGGCCCGTCTGGCACCAACAACCATGCCACGCTCAAAATTGCTTAAATCACCTTTCTTTCCCATTCTGACATTCAGTTTGGAGTTCAGGAGATTGTCTTGACCAGGACCACACACTTAAATGCATTGAAGCAACTGCCATGTGATTGGTTGATTAGATAATTGCATTCATGAGAAATTGAACAGGTGTTCCTAATAATCCTTTAGGTGAGTGTGTGTGTATATATATATATATATACACATATATATACACATATATATACACATATACATATACATACGATAACACAGAACAAGACGAAAAAACAAGCTGAAACAATTTTGCTCAAATTGAGCTATTCAGTCATACAGGTTTGGAACACAAACTTTTCTTTAAATATTTATGAAACATTAGCAGAAAAAAGTGTAATGAACGAATATAATTCCGCTTTTAGCAGTTTAAGTTTGGGAAGCTGTTTTTCACAGAAGCTGACTGATATCTGTGTCTCTGAACCACTTTCACACAGTGACCTGAAGGAAAGCGCAGTCCTGTTTCCCGAGCGACCTCGACACCTGCTGAATATGCATGTGTCCGCTCTGATGCCGTTACTGGAGATGCAGCGGAACGCTGCTGAATATTCATGCAATATTCAAAACATACAGGAAGAGGAAGCATATTTGGATTCCGCAGTTGTTCCTCTGAATTCCGTTCAAGGGTGAGCCAAGTTTACGGGACGGTCAAGCGTGAATGCTGGGATATTTAGGCTGCTTGAGAGATTGGAGATAATGATGATGTTTCAGGTAGCTGAGAAGGTCACTATTTAATTAGCACACTCGCTGATCACCTCGTAAGGCGGCATTAGCTGAGCGACACATTCGGGAAACGTAACGCACCGCTAGGGAAAATGAAAGGTCAACGCATCCATAAATGGAAATGGAGATATTTTATTCACCATAAGACAAGAACAAGCCATATAATAATTTAAAATCTAGACAGAAAACAGACACAGAAAGCTAAATCGAAAAAGAAACACAAAATAGCGTCGACTTCCATATCCAGGCAAAAGAGAAATACGATAAGATTTACTTACTAGCTAAGATTTCTACAATCCTGTGATCATCAAAGAGATAAAAATGAAAGAATGTTTTATTCTTTAAACATCCAGTGTGGTCATGCCGGCGTGTGCAGTGCTCGTGTTTCGTTTCTCGTCGTGGGTTTATAGTCCTTGTTTGTGCAGAAATGGCCTCCTCCGGTACGCTGGCATCGGTCTGATATTATACACCTTTCATATTTGGCATAAATTCGTGGAGGGTTGTGGAGGGGGCGGTCGCGTGAGACTGTACAGGTGCTGTGAGTGTCGAGCACAGCGACTAAAGACACATGGGATCCACTGAGCAACAGATGTGTCCATTCTGGAGAAGAGGAAAAATATATCACACACTGGAAATACAATTATAGTAATTCGTAATTGATATACAGCAATAAATCAGACTATCTGTGTATTTGATCATCTAACTCAAGTGTTAACTGAGTGTTTTTTAGAAATGATAATAATATAGCTGCAAGCAGAGATCAAGGGGCCAAGCACAAAAAAGTCTTAAGTCGTCATGCAAGCATGGCTGGAAGCATCAGACTAACTGCAACAATGAGCAATTAAAGACGTATTAAGATCATTTTAGGCAAAATGATCAATAAATACACTAGTCACTAGCAATTTGATTGACTGGTTTATCACTTTTGACCAATAGGTGGCACTGTGACTAAACTGATGTGTTGTGTGGTGACAATGACATGCAGCGTTTGGTGTCAATATGCCAAAGCACTGCAGAGATACAGCCTCGAGTCATTTTGGCATCATGCCTCAAATTTGTTGATGTGGTATACTAAAACTGTTTCGTCTATCAACACAAAATCATAGCTTTTTGCCGGCATGATCTGAAGATGATGCAATTCGATTTTGCCGAAAATTGAACCAACGGTCTAGGAGGAGTTTGAAAAAAGAAAAGAAAATCAAAATGGCAGACAGGAAGTTAAATTTGGTATCTATGTTCTCCGCATGATCCAAGGAATCTATAAATCAAAAGTTATTAGCATTTTTGGAAATTTCATTATTACATTATTTTTTTTTCATTATTACTGCCCCGAAACTTTTTGAGCACCATCAGGGCATGGCGCCGAAGACATATACTGAGTTTCGTAATGATATGCCAATGTGTTCATAAAATATAGCATTTTATGACAAAATTCAAAATGGCCAACGCCCAAAAATGGCTGTACTGAATCTAAAGAGACCAGTTTTGTGATTTTTGGCTAAACTGTTCAGAAGATATAAGCAAAATCCATTTTTCATATCTCCTGACCGCTAGGTGGCACTACGGCGAAACTCTGCAGCTAGCCTCAGGGCACGGTTGTCATAACACACACCAAGTTTGGTCTGAATACATTAAAGCGTTGCGGAGATATAGCCTTATGTTTATTTAGATACAGATATAGGAGATATAACCTCACGTTAATTCATGTGCGCATTATTTGAGAACTGTCTGACACATCAACTTAAATTCCACAAATTTTCATCGCCATGGTCTGAAAATTATCTGGTTAAATTTTCGTGAAAACGGCATAAAATTCAAAATGCCGGGGAAAAAATTATGACGGAAAATGAGAATTTTGTTTCTAGCCCTTAAGGTTCAAAAATTGTTAGCATAAACACGAGTGCAACTTTGGACAGTTGATGGCGCTAGAGGGATTGCGTTAGAGACTCCTAAATTGCTATGGTTATCTGTGTGCCAACTCTCCCGCCAGCAGTTCTATGGGCTGCCGTTGACTTCAAGAGCGGAAGAAGAACACTAGCCATTACAATAGGTGCCAACAAACCTTCGATGCTTGGCCCATAAATTTAAAAGTATATTATTAAGTATATTGTAATAAAATAAAATGCATTGCATTATTGTTTTTTACTTGAACGCAACAATAAATCAGACTAAAATCTGATTAAATCTGTTTATTTTGCTTGTTTGCCTGCTTGTTGGTTTAAGCAAACGATTGTTCAATTACACGATCACACAGAGAGGCAGACAAAAACACTGGCAATTACGCTGAAACAAACAGACAAGCAAACAATCATGTTTGATCAACTTTTATGCTGTTTGTTTAATTGTAATGCTTTTGTTTGTACGTACATACCTTTGCTTACTTGTTTGTTTTGTTCGGTGTTTGCATGTTTGTATATTTGATCATCTATTCAGTTTGTTTGTGTGCTGTCCGTACCTTGCACTGGCACAGTGTGCACTCCGTGCCGTGTTTGACCCAGGACGAGCCGCTGAAGCGCGTTATCCCGTGTTCGTCCTCACAGGTCTTGGTGATGTCGTTGCGCACGGCGTGAGCCTGGCACGGGTCCGAGACGCAGCGTGGGCAGCACTCGCCCTCGGGCACCAGCGTGAAGTCGCAGTCCGCCGGCGGGCAGGACAGAGGCCAGCAGTCCACTTCACCCTGCTGAAAACAACCACAGAGAAATGAAGAATACGTCAGTCAAGGAACTCAAGCAATGGCCCGGACTGGAACTTCAAACTCTACATATACATGGGAGGTGAGATTCTTAAAGGGATAGTTCACCCAAAAATGTAAATTCTGTCATTAGTTACTCACCCTCATATCGTTCCAAACCCATAAGACCTTCGCTTCTCTTCAGAACACAAATAAAGATATTTTTGATGTCCGAGAGGTTTGAAGGTAGTAAAGACGTCATTAAAATAGTCCATGCTGTGAAGCGACGAGAATACTTTAGTGCAAAAAAAAACCAAACAAACAAAAATAATGACTTTATTCAACAATCTCTTCTGGTCTGTGTCATTCTCCTATGCTGCTGATGTAGTAAAACCAGTGTAGTGCTTCCGGGTCCTACGTCAGAACACAGACTTAGCCCCTTTCACACAGCAGTACCGGTAAATACACAAATATGCTGTCCACACAAGCAACGCGTTCTGGCTTTTTACCGGTAAGAGACCGGTAATACCGGTGAATTCTATGCCGTCATGATCTTTAAACTCTGCGTCATTGTCTTCATCCGCCCGCATGAGAAGAAGCGCTTTAGTTTCTGTTCCATTTGACATCTTTTTGACGTCTGAGTGACAAGCATAACGCATGAACGGAGAAGGCGGCTGGGTCTCGAGCGTGACACGCTGAAAAAGCTGCAAGATGCAGCGCAACAGTCAAAGATAATAATCTAGCACATATTTAAATTGAAGAACTTATGATTGGCCCAAAGCAGACTTCTCATGATTTCAAATGTCAATATACCGGTAATCGTCATTCACACAGCGCACGTTAACGGTAATTTACTTCCTTTACTGGTAAATTGCCAGAACCAGTTTACTGGTATATTTGAAAAGTTCCTGTTCACACACGAGCTGTTACCGGTAATTCACCAGTAAAGACAGTATGTGTGAAAGGGGCTATTGGATAGCTCTTGCGTCAGCATCACACGTATGCGCAGTGTTAATTAACCTCACTGACGAAAACGAGACGATAACTAAATTAAAAAACTGTTTGGGAAGACAAATTTTTGTCAGCAAATAAAAACTAGAAAATGTTAGGGAGGGACGATTAGGGAAGAGATCCCGTCAGAACTGATGTCCTGAGTAACAGATCCGCACATTTGACTTGTAACGTGCGTATCTAATGGCGGGAAAACACGGAGCTGTGGAGCTTCTCCAGGCTCACGCGACAGCGCTTCAGAGCGGCTCAATCACTGAATAACACATTTATGACAGGTTATGTTTATGAACTAATGCTGAGGAATAAGGGCAATGTTTATATAGTAATATGATTCAGACGGTTGTAACAGTGCATGTTTGATCTCCTCATCTGAACTGCAATAGGAAAACATTTCAAAATAAGAGTCCTGGTGTATTTGAGCTGGTTTATAATTTAAAGTCACATATTATATATTCGTTTTTGGTTACATAATTATGTGTTTAATTTCATTCCCATTTAATTCATAGTCAGGAGGAAAGACAGGATTTGACACAATATTCAATAAAGTGTCAGGGTTATAATAGTTCACTGAAACCATTAAACATATTCATTACTTGAAATTAAATACATTTAATTTAACTTAATTTAAAATTAAACTTGATATACTAACTAAAACAGAAATGCAACATTATAAAAACTATATAAATGTTTTTAAAAAACAAACAAAAAAGTGAATCGAGCTCTTTCGTGTATTTTTGCGCTTGAACGGTCAAAAACACAATTATGACAAAATGTGAGTTCAAGTAACAGTCGGTTATGTGATGATTAAATGCTCAATGAATGCATTATAATTGAACTAAACTCATTAGATTTTAGTTGACTAAATCAAAATTTGCTGTACAATTGCCACTGCACATGCGCCATGGTGCTCACGTGAACGGCGTCGGCCAATGGTGAGTCGGCGCTCTGATGTAGGACCCGGAAGCACTACACTGGTTTTACTACATCAACAGCATAGGAGAATGACGTCAGAGAAGAGATTGTTGAATTAAAAAAAATAAAATAAATATAAAAAAAAAAAAAAAAAAAAAAAAAAAAAAAAAAAAAAAATCGCACAAAAAGTATTCTCGCCGCTTCACAACATTTAAGGTTGAACCACATGGACTGTTTTAACCACGTCTTTACTGCCTTTCTGGGACTTGAAAGTTGCAATGACGTTGCTGCCTATGGAGGGGTCAGAGAGCTCTCGGAGTTCATCAGAAATATCTTCATTTGTGTTCTGAAGATGAGCGAAGGTCTTACAGGTCTGGAACGACATGAGGAAGAGGAACTAATGACAGAAGTTTCATTTTGGGGTGAACTTGTAACACCTATCCCTTTAACTTTATTTTAAGTATTACATGTAATGAGGGACCACACAGACCACTTTTGCTCATGAGTCAGATGTATTAAGTATAATTACATAGAACACAGATTTAACAGAATACAAATCTTTGATGGTCAACCAGTTAGAAACGGAGAATAATAAACAGTCCAGCACCCCAAATCACAGTCTTTCACTTAGGATCAGTTAGGACCATACACTTTACTCAGTCTTTGTTCAATTGAAGTATAAATGAGAAAACAGGACTTAAAGGTCAGGATGGTTCCACCACCAAATTCATCTTGAAGAGAGGGCCTCGATGTTTGAAATGTAGCTTTAATTTAACACCAGTTAACAGTCAAATAGTAGATGGAAATCAATTCTCTTAATTCCATCTTCTCAGTTGTATAATCCACCAAGTACTCCATATATGCCCAGAACACAAACCCTCTGAGGAAACATTCAAACAAACAAACAAACCATAACCATATACTGCAAACAATAATTGAAAAAGAAAGAAGAACAATTACTTACAAATGAGCTTAGAACTATAAAGTTCCTCAACCAGGGTAAAGACCATGAGGTAAGCATCTCCATGAAGGTAGAGAATCAGCTTCCTATTGTTTCTCCTTCTCTGTTCAGTTAAATAGGTAAGCCCTAGCAGTTAACCAGAGCGCCCTCTAATGCTCAGGTGAATAATAACACTGCCGCACTGAGACGCTAGCAGTAACAGGAAAACTGTTGCAAACTAACCCTTCAAAAGTTTCTGATAGAAGTCTCTGTCTAGATATGATCAATCTTAATCATTTCCGTGTTATTTATAAGTTGCCACTCTTGTCCAAAATTTTTGAGAAAACCGTTTTGAATCAGTTATCCGCATTTATCTCACAAAACCATACTTTAGATAAATTTCAATCTGGTTTTAGAGCAGAAAATAGCACTGAGTCTTTTACTCATTTACTCCTTGCTTTGGACTTTCCAGCTTGATCTTAGTTCTGCATTTGACTCGGTTGATCATGCTACCCTTCTTAATCATCTAAAAGTCTGCGTTAGGGGCACGGCACTGGATCGGTGCTCATCTTACCTCTCTGATAGATCAGTAAAGGTGAGGATTGGAAACTCGTCCTCCCCCTCTGCACCACTCACCTATGGGGCACCTCAGGGGTCTCTCTTGGGACCTATTTTATTTTGTTTGTATATGCTCCCCTTGGGTTCGATCATGAGCAAATATAATATTTCATATCACTGTTACTCAGATTTACATCCCTCTTTGCTCAGATCACTCTTTTAATTGCTCTGAAGATATTGAATGCTGGACTTGCAGAAACTTTCTCCAAACAAATGAGAGCGAAACTGAGATTGTTGTCTTTGGTGCAGTCTCTGATATCACTAATAATTGGCAAACATTCATCCGTTTGCTGAAAAACAGATAAGTGCTGTGGTGAAGAGCAGCTTTTTCTAACTAAGGCAAATAGCCAAATTAAAATCGATGCTCTCATTCAAGGATCACGCCTTCATCTCTTCCAGACTTGACTGTTGGGTCTTTATATGGGTCTCAATCATTCATCGTCGAATCCATTGCATTTGGTCCAGAATGCAAACTATACAGCTGAGAAACAACTATTATTATGATTATTTTCAGTATTGAAAACAGTTCATATTTTTGTGGCAACTGAGAGATATTGTATTTCTCAGGATTCTTTGAATTTGATGAAATAGAATCCTTTGTAACATTATAAATGTCTTTACTGTCACTTTTGATCAATTTCAGTCCTTGATGAAGAAAAGTATTATTTTTTTTTTTTTTTTTATCTTACTGCGCCCAAACTTGTGTTGTTATTATTCATATTATTGTTATTAAATTGGGATTTCTAAGATTTTAATAATTTCAGTCTTTTTTTTTTTTGTAATTATATGTATTATTTAATTATAATAATTATTATTATTTTTATTATTATCATATTTGTGTACAAATCATTTTATTAATCCATGTAAATGGAACGTTTAACGATTATCTCTAGAATGAAATCTAATAATCTTCATCATTATTCTGAGTTTATTTCCCCTGATGAGAAAGACTGTAAATTATAAATGCGTATATGTGCTGAAAGTTAATTTCGTTTTTATTAGTGAAACACACAAAACTAAAAATATTGTGGTCTTTAATAAATGCAAAAATGTTTACTTTGCGATGCACGATAAAAAGCAGGCATATGCATGCACAGCTGCTTTGCAATATTGTGCATAAGTAAAAAAGCTTCAGCACAATAATGTCAGATAGTGAGACCTAATCGAGTTGACATTTAAACCATTCCTCGCACCGAAGCGCCACAATAATAACAGTCAAACACTCATCCGGCGGCTGGAAACAATATCATCTCAGCGATATTGCAGGGATTTCTGAGGGCGGGTCTCTGTTGGTTCACCAGCTATCAATAACAGCAAAGCACGGACTCCCCAATACTTCCTTAAATACAGGTCATATATTTCAGGCTGAGCAGAGATTTGGCCTCATTTCACCAAGCGTTTCATTTCAGCTGGGCTTGCGCTATCGCCGCGGTAACACACAGGAAGTGCTCTGAAAGCCGTGTGAGATGCACGAGTCTTTTTGAAGTCTGATTCTGTTTTGATCTCATGCGGTCCGGTTGGTTATCAGTGCTGGAAGGGTAAAACCTGTTTACCTGAGCTATTGACCAGAGCTCTGCGTTTATTGCAGCATCTGCATTTTTGCTTTATTGAATGTAATACATTTTCCAGGATGCATATTTATGTTGGCAGAATGTTCCGAATGGAATACTAGCACACTTCTATACAGTGATGAACATTTCACACTGTACTATGCTGAATATACTGTTGTCACGTGATCTCATCATGATGTCACCTGTTCCACTGTCCAGGAAATACCACTTGTTTATCATGGTAATGAAATATGGTAATTTTGCATGTTTAATCCTGTTTTGTGTAACAATTATTACACAAAATAATTTTTGGATATAATTATTATTTTAAGATGATAAGATGTTCTTTTCTATTCTATTTTATATATATATAGTGTGTGTATGTTTATATACACTCACCTAAAGGATTATTAGGAACACCTGTTCAATTTCTCATGAATGCAATTATCTACTCAACCAATCACATGGCAGTTGCTTCAGTGCATTTAGGGGTGTGGTCCTGGTCAAGACAATCTCCTGAACTCCAAACTGAATGTCAGAATGGGAAAGAAAGGTGATTTAAGCAATTTTGAGCGTGGCATGGTTGTTGGTGCCAGACGGGCCGGTCTGAGTATTTCACAATCTGCTCAGTTACTGGGATTTTCACACACAACCATTTCTAGGGTTTACAAAGAATGGTGTGGAAAGAGAAAAACATCCAGTATGCGGCAGTCCTGTGGGCGAAAATGCCTTGTTGATGCTAGAGGTCAGAGGAGAATGGGCCGACTGATTCAAGCTGATAGAAGAGCAACTTTGACTGAAATAACCACTCGTTACAACCGAGGTATGCAGCAAAGCATTTGTGAAGCCACAACACGCACAACCTTGAGGCGGATGGGCTACAACAGCAGAAGACCCCACCGGGTACCACTCATCTCCACTACAAATAGGAAAAAGAGGCTACAATTTGCACAAGCTCACCAAAATTGGACAGTTGAAGACTGGAAAAATGTTGCCTGGTCTGATGAGTCTCGATTTCTGTTGAGACATTCAGATGGTAGAGTCAGAATTTGACGTAAACAGAATGAGAACATGGATCCATCATGCCTTGTTACCACTGTGCAGGCTGGTGGTGGTGGTGTAATGGTGTGGGGGATGTTTTCTTGGCACACTTTAGGCCCCTTAGTGCCAACTGGGCATCGTTTAAATGCCACGGCCTACCTGAGCATTGTTTCTGACCATGTCCATCCCTTTATGACCACCATGTGCCCATTCTCTGATGGCTACTTCCAGCAGGATAATGCACCATGTCACAAAGCTCCAATCATTTCAAATTGGTTTCTTGAACATGACAATGAGTTCACTGTACTAAAATGGCCCCCACAGTCACCAGATCTCAACCCAATAGAGCACCTTTGGGATGTGGTGGAACGGGAGCTTCGTGCCCTGGATGTGCATCCCACAAATCTCCATCAACTGCAGGATGCTATCCTATCAATATGGGCCAACATTTCTAAAGAATGCTTTCAGCACCTTGTTGAATCAATGCCACGTAGAATTAAGGCAGTTCTGAAGGCGAAAGAGGGTCAAACACAGTATTAGTATGCTGTTCCTAATAATCCTGACAGGTGAGTGTAAATATAGTGTGTATGTTTTTATATATATATATATATATATATATATATATATATATATATATATATATATATATATATATATATATATCATATATTCTATTCTATAAGTTTTTGTATAAAAGTATTTAGAAATTATATTTTTTAATAATATTAGTTAAACAAAATAGGATTAAACATGCAAATTTACTATAATTTACATTGATTTATAATTTTTTTAATAAAAATTTAATAAATTTTTTTTTTTTTTTTTTTTTTAATTATGAATAATTATTCTAAAAATAATAATAACTGATTTAAGCATTGGCATTTCTAAGATTTTAATAATGTATGTGATATGTTTTACAGGCCTGGGAATCAAAATTGTGATTATATACAGTATATATTATTATTATTAATAATAATAATTTTATTATTATTAATCTTTTTAAGAATTTATATATATAATTAGTTTTAAATATAATTTCTAACTATAGTAAGTGTCCCTGATGATTTAAATGTCTGTCTTCATCGGCGTGTGTGTCGTCCAGCTGCTCTGGGAGAATGAGAGCGCTGTAACGCCAGTGTTAATGAGCCCTGTGTTTGATCAGCGACTCGCCACCGCCGCCCACCGCACAGATGATTTGTGGGAAAAGAGCCGAGCAGGAGGGGGTCACAACAAAAACCCCCTCATGAATGCAAATATGAGATTAGCATTTGACGAGCATATGGCTGGAGGAGGAGAGGTGTTTCCAACACTCGGTAGGGAGCAGCGGAGATTCATACCACATATGAGGAGCTCAGAATCCATCAAGCTGCGTTTATTTGTTGTTCTTTGATTATTATGGAGTTTATGGTGTTTGGAAAGATACTAGGGGTCTCAAACTGAAATTACCTGGGGGACGATAACTCATGTTCTCCATCGGGGGCCAAAAAAAAGTGTTATTACAAGCACAAATGGAGCTATATAGAGTTATTAGTGCAGTTAGTGCTTAGAGGTAAACATGAGCTGCATCCATACACTTCACATTTTGGTTTATCGCATAAAACGCTGGATGGAAGCGTGAAGATGTGCATATGCGCTCAATTGAGGCGGGTCATTTCTTTATCTTAGAAGACGTGCATAAGCTACAATGGAAACGCATTTACTGAATAAACTAACCCTCAGCAGAGGCTGTGATTGGATAACTGCACTATGTATGTGTAGGATGTGGATTGGGATGCAGCGTTTTACTTGTTTGCATCACATTCCAGAGGGTCTCTGTTTCTGAGCGGTTTGTCTCACCAGACACTGGCAGCGCTGGCAGCTCTCGATCCAGGTGTCTCCGCTGGAGTACGTCAGCAGTCCGTTCTGATGGAGACACTGGGACGTCAGCCGCGGGTCGCACTCCGGACAGCAGAAGAGATCCAGCGTGGGATTGTCGCAGTCGCACACCATCCGTCTGCACATGACCCGACCCGACTGCACAGGTGAAAGACACACACGTCAGGAAAACCAGAGCCGAGATCAACTGAACATCGGGATTTCAACATTTAGTTTTATGAACCTTGTGTGCTTTTAATGTATAAAACTGATAAAACTATATAGACATTTAAAAAACAACAACAGCACAAAATCTAGAATCTAATTCAAAATATCAACAAAATCTGTTATAGTATTTAGATGCTCAAATAACACTGCTTTGTCTTATTGTAACTGCACTTTTTTAATAATTAATGGTTAACCAAATATTTTACATACATTTGCACATATGTTCAATAAATAAGACGATCGGCCGTGCGATACACTGATTTTACCGCAGCTGATTGGACATACTCTTTCAGGCGAATGAACTTCTCGTTATTTATCATAGATCTCAGATTTTATTTCACGTAAAGAGTTATTTTCTTGTACCCTTGTATATTTATAAGTACATGTTTAGAAATATTTAGAAGATTTCTATATTATGTTTTATATTTGTATTATTTTTATATAATATATATATAGGTAAACATTTTTATAAAATTATTTAATGTATATATTTAGACATATTTATATATTCATGTTTTTTTAATATTTACACATCATTGTAATGTTATTTTATATAATATTGTATTGTAAACATTTTTATACACACACACATATATATATATTTAAAATGTTAAAATAATTTTTTTATGTATATATTTATTTTAATGTTTTTTTTTTTTATATTTACAAATGATTGTAATATCTGTTGTACTGTTTTTAATAAGTGTGTTTTAATAGACGTTATGCCACAAATGCTGCTGATAAACTTCTAAAGCCTGTTCTTGTGATCACATGACCTTATGCATCTCAAAATGTGACGCTGAATCTGTGATTTATCATTTAAATGTTTTTCTAACAAAAAAAGCTTGTTATGAAAGCACAGATGAACTGTACACAAAGATCTTACATTTCGGCATCATATGACTTCATATTAAGGATGTTCTGGTGCTTTTAGGGTGTTTCTGTGCTTTGTTTTTGGTTGAACTATCGTTTCAAGAAGCCAAAGCGAGTAAAGCAAATACCCTTGATAACTGTCGCACACGTCATGTTCAGTGGAGCGGCCAGAGCCTAATTTTGATGGACAGCTCTCCCTCTTCCACATCAATTAAACGGCATCGGCTGATTAAGACTGATTCGCTCACTCTGTCCTTCACCATGAGCGAATAATTGGTAGATTGATTATTTAATATCTGAAAAGCCATCGTGCTCGTCGCCTCCTCCAGATGCAAGAAAACATTTCAATTAAAGACTTAATTACCGACTGTGACCAGCCAAATTGATGGAGGTCAATCGCTTAAATGAAAATGTGACTCCTCAAGCGCTTCCAATTAAAACTGACCAGGATGTGCTAAAATCATCCTTTATTATGGATAAAAAGAGTTCAATTTAATTTAACTGAAATCTTGGCATATATGTGCGTATGAGAAATAAGATTTTGTTTAGTTCTTTTCTGGTATCCTTACTTGAGTCGTGTGCAAATGATCACAGATTTAAAGGAAATATTTTGCTATAATATTGATAAAATATTTGAAATATAATATTATAATGATATTATATAATATTAAATACAGTATTATTATATTATATTGTATTTAACTATTATTTTATAAAGAATTACAATGAATTTTACAAAGAAGAAATTATATTTTTGATGAACAATAATAATTGTTCTTTAAATATTTTTAAAAAAGCGTGGAAATCTTTACATGGTAATATTTGTTGTACTGTCTTAGTCTTAACATGTAAAGATATATATATATATATATATATATATATATATATATATATATATATATATATATATATATATATATATATATATATATATATATATATATATACTTTATATATATATAATTTATACTTTATATATAAAAATTTTTGTTACTTGAAATAAAATAAACATTAATTGAAATAAAATAAAATATTAAAAAATATATATATTTCAGCAACTTTTATCATTTTTATTCCGTTAAACTTATTACATTTACGTATTAGAATGACTAACTAAAACAGAAATAAATAAAACTAGTCATATTTAAAGAAAAACTAACAAAAATTACGAAAACTTAATTATAAATATTTATAAAAACTATAATAGTAAAATATTAAAATACTAAAATAACAATGTTTATTCTTACTGTAAGTGATTTTACTACAGTTGACTGGAAAATTCTCAATATGTTTCTTTAAGAATTATTTCTTTATCATTTATCTATTTTTATGATTATCTATTTTTAAATTATGCCTTTTCACAAAGGCTTGATGTTGTTTTCTGGCTCTATTAGAGCAGGTTTTCCTGGTTAACTGTTGATTATTTCCTCATATTGTCCATTGTTGCGGCTCCTCTCTTCCCAGTCTGTCAGTAACTCTGTTTAGTTCCTGTCTCTATGAAGCCCCTCCTCCTGAAAAGCACACTGTGCTCTGATTGGTCGGCTGGAGCAGTGTGTTCTGATTGGTCAAGCACTTCCAGTGTGTTTGGGAAATGCCCCGCCCCTTACCATAAATGGCAGTTTCAACACATTACTAATTAACTCAACCAGGCCCCGCCCCTTTATTCTGCGTATGAATTATTATAATGAGGAATATTTTGACTAATATTCCAGGAAGAAAACTCAAGACTACAATGGAGGCGTCAGAAACACTGACACTGATATAAAGAAGAACTCCCGCTGGAGGGACTTTTTCATGCTCAAACTGCAACATTACACACAATATTTATTTAATTGAAGTATTTAAACATCATGGTAATATTTCTTGTATCCTTCTTTTACAGCATTTTTTCCATTTGTTTCTTAATAAATTGATGGTCAAGTTTTTGTGTGTGTTTTAATGGACATTATGCCACAGATGTTTTGATAAATGTTATTTTAAGGCCTGGTCTTTTGATCATGTGACCTTATGCATCTGTCAGGATGACACAGTGAAGCACTTGTGATTTATTGTGATGTCTTGTCCAGTTAAACCTGATGGCCGCTGTTTGGCCATGACGCCCTTGATGTCAGCAGGCTTTTACAGGACCTTCACCCTGACCTCAAAGATGACAGCCTACCCATAATGCATCACTCTCACTGACCTGACACGAGCAAACGGAGCATCTGTCATTGTCCAGGACCCAGATCTGTCCGTTGTGCCTGACCTTGCTGTCGTGGATGCAGTCGCCGGTGCAGTTGTGCCCGTGTGGACAGCGGCAGTCGTACCCGCCGTCCAGGTTGAAACACACAGTGTCGTTGGCGCAGGTGCTGCGGCCCGTCCGACACTCGTCGATGTCTGGAGGAGGTGGTGAGGCTGTTAGTAGACATGCCTAGTGTTTGAGAACTGTGTGTGTATGTGTGTTTGGACAACTGTACCTTTACAGGACTCGCCGTTTGCAGTGAACACCTCATTATCATGATAACCCTCACGGCACTCGCAGTGATACCAACCGGGTAAGTTCACACAGGTGGCGTGCGTGTCACACTGCACCAAACCCTCCGAGCACTCGTCGATATCTGAACACACACACAGGTCATTATCTCTAGTGCGCTGCCTACATGGACAGCATTTTAAGGCATGTTTGTGCAACATTATTCTCCGTTTTTGGCCAAATTCTAATGCAGTACAGCATGCATTCCTTCGCAGAATGAACTACTATCTTGAACTCGATGCTGATAAAAATCAGTGGACAATTTGAATGACACAGTCCCATTTAAAAGGCATGCATTTTAACACTAACTTTATGCAGTTGCAAGACAAAGAGTTGTTGTCTATGTAAAACGCCCCAAATTGGTCATTTAAATTTTTTAAAAATTATATTGATGTTATTAATTCAAACTAAATGTATGCATAAGTGTAAATATTAATGTAACATCAAACTCTATTAGAATCAGTTGTAAGACAAAGATGTAAAAGGCCCCAAATTATATATATATATATATATGTATATATATATATATGTATGTGTGTGTGTGTGTGTGTGTGTGTGTGTGTGTGTATGTGTATATATATATATATATATATATATATATATATATATATATATATATATATATATATATATATATATATATATATATATATATATATATATAATAAAATAAAGAATATTTAAAGAAAACATTTAAATAATTATATAAATTTGATATACATTCTAATTGTGTATGTGTATATATATATTTTATATATTTAAGTAATTACACATAATTGTATCATTTGTTTTACTGCTTTTATGCTCATTTTAATTTAAGAAAATTACAGTAGTTTTAACTCTAATATATTTAACAAATGACTGTATTATAGTAATGAGAGTTTAATGAGAATCATCAGTGAGAAGTCAATGGGAAAAGTGGTGGAGAATGCGGGCACAAATCATAATGGTCCTAAAAGTAGGCTTTATTTTCTTTCATGCAAAACCATTGTTATTTTGTTTTGTTCTGATTCTGGGGTGAAATATGACCTGGACATGTTTTCATTCACCCACAGACACCAGCATCTGAATCCAATCCCATCTTCAGACAAATGGCTTTTGCAATTCAGACATAATGAGTCAAATGATATTAAATTAGACGGCGGTGGGCGACATTAAAGCGATTATTACTCAGGCGGTCATGGAGAAAGAGATGCTGGGAAGATTTTCTCAATGATTAAACACTCACAGAAAAAATGAGACTCTGTTCTGATTAAAGCTGATCTCAGATCATTATGAAAATGATTCTTTACACATGGAGTCATCAGCGGCCAATCACAGCGCGACCTCACTGCAGTCAGGTGACCGTTAGAAGGTTAACAGGGTTTCAGGGAGGTTTCAAAGACCAGATTGAAGGATGATTATATGAAACTTATATTGCTTAAACGTGACCCATCTTCTGATTATTTTTGTGTTCGGTAACGATGTTGAGTAATATCAGAGACGGACAAGGAAAACTTTTTGAACAATGAAATTGTGGTCGTTTTGTCATTGAGTTGGCAAGTCTTGTAGAATAGTCTATATGCTTTAAACACATGCCAATATCAATTTGTGTCTTTATTAGTGATTATTAGCAGTGTTTAATCAGAACAATGACAGTCAAGGGTGAATGACATTCGCTTTTTCTATTGTGCTTGATGAATGCTTCATAAATGCATGCATAAATATCCTTTGCCGTGAGCTTATATGTTTTAAGATTATAATTTAGTTTTATAAATTACATTAAATTATATAAATTATAAAATAGTTTTTAAATAATATTATTTGATATAATATTATGTATAATATTATTTATTATTTAAATAATGCCGGCTAGGAAAGCCTAGAATCAAGAACCAGAACAAACTTTTACATACATATAATATTTATCATTTAATATTATAATATGCACATATCAAGTTTCTTTCTATTTAATCGTTTTTTTCTTTTATATACACTATATTGCCAAAAGTATTGTGCCGCCCCTCCAAATCCCTGAGTTCAGATGTTCAGTCCCTTCATGGCCACAGGTGTATAAATCAAGCACTAGGCATGCAGACGCTTCTACACACATTTGTGAGAGAATGGCTCGCTCTCAGGAGCTCAGTGAACTCAAGCGTGGTACCGTGATAGGTTGCCACCTGTGCAATAAATCCATTCCTGAAATTTCCTCACTACTAAATATTCCATGCTCAACTGTTAGTGGGATTATAACAAAGTGGAAGCAATTGGAAACAACAGCAACTCAGCCACGAAGTGATAAAATCACAGAGCGGGGTCAGCGCATGCTGAGGGTCACAGTGCACAGAAGTCACCAACTTCCTGCAGAGTCAATAGCTCCAGACCTCCAAACTTCTGTGGCCTTCAGATGAGCTCAAGAACAGTGCGTAGAGAGCTTCATGGAATGGGTTTCCATGGCCGAGGAGCTCATCCAAGCCTTACATCACCAAGTGCAATGCAAAGCGTGGGATGCAGTGGAGTAAAGCACGCCGCCACTGGACTCTAGAGCAGTGGAGACGTGTTCAAGATTCAAGATTCAAGAGTTTTATTTGTCACATACACAGTTATATACAGAATATACAACCGGCAGTGAAATGTAAACAGGTCCGCTGTTATAATCTGTAGAATTATAAATAAATCAAGTCAAGTAGAAAAAAATTAAAAATAAAAATAAAGAAGTGGAATAAAATAATTGAAGTAGACTGTGCAGTGAGTAAACTGTAGACTTATAAATATGTGGTTAACAAATGTATAAGAGTATAATGTGCAAACAGGTTTATAACAGGTTTATAACACACAGTAACAACGAGAACAGAAAGTGCAGTGCAATGTCAGTATGTCGATGTTTATCCTGAAGTGAAGTCACGTGACGTTAAGTGACTGAGTTCAGGAGTCTGATGGCCTGGGGGAAGAAGCTCCTCCTGAGTCTCTCAGTTTTGGCCATCAGGCTTCGGAAGTGCTTACCAGATGGCAGCAGCGTGAAATGCGGGTTTGCAGGGTGATTAGAGTCCTTGATGATCTTAGTAGCTCTACCTTTGCAGCGTTTGGTGTAGACGTCCTGCAGAGACGTGAGAGCTGACCCTGAGATACGCTCGGATAAGCGCACAACTCTTTGCAGGGCTTTGCGGTCATGACTGGTGCTGTTCCCATACCACGCTGTGATGCACTGAGTTAATACACTTTCTATCACCCCTAAATAGAAAGTTTTCAGGATAGCTGGTGAAACCCTGAATTTCCTCAGCTGGCGCAGGTGGTACAGTCTTTGCTTGGCTTTTTTCACCTGTGTCTGAATGTGTGCAGTCCAGGTCAGGTCCTCGGAGATGTTTACACCCAGGTACTGCTCACTCTCTCTACTGGTGACCCGCAACGTGTTCTCTGGAGTGACCAATCACGCTTCTCTGTCTGACAATCCCATGGACGAGTCTGGGTTTGGCGGTTGCCAGGAGAACGGGACTTGCCTGACTGCATTGTGCCAAGTGTAAAGTTTGGTGGAGGGGGGATTATGGGGTGGGGTTGTTTTTCAGGGTTTGGGCTTGGCCCCTTAGTTCCAGTGAAAGGAACTCTTAATGCTTCGGCAGACGAAGACATTTTGGACAATTTCATGCTCCCAACTTTGTGGGAACAGTTTGGGGACGGCCCCTTCCTGTCCCAACATGACTGCGCTCCAGTGCACAAAGCGTCGGTCCATAAAGACATGGATGAGCGAGTTTGGTGTGGAGGAACTTGACTGGCCCGCACAGAGTCCTGACCTCATCCCGATAGAACACCTTTGGGATGAATTAGAGCGGAGACTGGAGCCAGGCCTTCTCGTCCAACATCAGTGCCTGACCTCACAAATGCGCTTCTAGAAGAATGGTCAAAAATTCCCATAAACCCCTAAACCTTGTGGAAAGCCTTCCCAGAAGAGTTGAAGCTGTTAGAGCTGCAAAGTTTGGGCCGACTCCATATTAAACCCTACGGATTAAGAATGGGATGGCATTAAAGTTCATTTGCATGGAAAGGCAGGCGTCCCAAAACTTTTGGCAATATAGTGTATTTTCTATATATATTTTTTTTTATATATTTTTTATGAATTTATTTATGTATTAATAATAACATTTTGCCATAATATTTTAACAATTGTTTTATTTATAATGTTGTATAGATTATTATGTAGAATTGTATATATAATACATTATTATTATATTTCTTTTAAATTTATGTGCTTTTATATGTTAACATTTTTAAAAAAAGAGTAATATTTTGTTATATAGATTAGATTTATATATTTTATTTAATCTCTATAATGTTATGTATAATTTTATATATTAATATTATTTATAATACAATATTAATATTATTATTATTATTAATAATAACAATAATACTTATTTTTCATTTTATTTTCAAAAATAAGATTTTTATATATTATATATTAATAATGTTATATTTCAATATATTATCTTATAATTATGCAAACAGTTTGAGAAGAGTGTGTTCAGGTAATCAAATAACATCACTGAATTATAGAAATTCCTCACTGTATTAAGTTACTGTTAAATGAAGTCTTGTATCTGAGTCGCTCCACTGCAGAAAAACAGCCAAACCTGCTCACATTTATCATTTTAAAGATTTGACATTTGGTTGCCGGCCTTCCACAACCTGAACATTAATGTGAGTCTGAATATAAATGGAAAGTTTTATCCATCAACCCGAAAACTCTGTCCACGGTTCCTGTCCTCATTGAAAAGCGATTCACACTCCTCTATTCTCCTGCTCTCGGAGAATAGATGAGTGAATCTCTCTTACAGCCGCTTATGTTTGCTGCAGAATGCTGAAATCATTCTCGTTCTCTGTAGCAGAGGAGTTTGCAGTTAGCAGAACAGACTGCCTTTGAAACTGAAAAGCCGTCTGGCTGTTCGGTGATGTAGAGAAGAAAAGAAAGACAAAGACAAGAAAAAGCTGGAGTTGAGTGTGGGATGCTTCTGTTTTTTATTGTGCTATTTATACCTGAAGATGTCAGGTTGCTAAATATATACGCAAGATAACAGGCAATTTATTGCATAAAAGAAAACCATTATGCTCTCTGACTGATTCTTTTATATTTTTAAATATAATTTCTTGTATTTTCTGGCAGACTGATGGAAGAATCAAAGATGTTCTCTTTCCGAATGAAGAATCAGGAAGTCTGATTCATTTTTATGAATCAAGAGAGATTCAAGAGTTTTATTTGTCACATACACAGTTATATACAGAATATACAACCGGCAGTGAAATGTAAACAGGTCCGCTCCATGGACAGTGCAAATTCACAGTTAAAAACACAAGGAGGAAATTATAATAGAACTAGGATATAAAAAAAAGTACTATCTATATATATCTGTAGAATTATAAATAATCAAGTCAATCAGTTCATTTGGCCAGAAAAATGATGCATTGATTAATTTGAGTCCCATTTGAGACTTTTTTGGTTGTGATATACAAAATAATCTATGACAAACTATGATTTTGCATCAGTTATTATTTAATAGACGAGTGTTTTCTGGCACGTTTTACAAGAAAATACTATTTCAGTCTTTATAAATTTCATGTTTCAGTGAAGTGTAACCGGCAATGATCTAGAATTTCACAAGCTAACGCCAGATGGTTTAATGTCTCTGTTGCAGATAATCCTGTTTTACTCGACTACTCAAGATGAACGCAATAAAACTGATGCATGTCAATGAGAGAGAGAGAGACCGAGAGAGAGAGCACAGGTGAAAATATACAGCGACTGAGACAGAAGGACACGAGAATCTTCTCATAGAGGACAAACACGTCTTATCCACACATAAGATAATCTGTGTGTGTGTGTGATGGGTAGGTTTAGGGGTAGGGGTAGTGTAGGGGGATAGAAAATACAGTTTGTACAGTATAAAAACCATTACGCCTATGGAATGTCCCCATAAAACATGAAAACACAACATGAGTGTGTGTGAGAGAGAGAATTGTGTGAGAGTGTGTGTGTGAATGGGTGTGTTTGTGTGTGTGTGTGTGTGTGGCCTGATAAACCCTACCTAATGGGGACAAAATGTCTAAGTGATGAATCATACTAAGTGATGTTTTTTGAAAATGTAAAAATACAGAATGTTTCCTGTGATGGGCAGGTTTAGGGGTAGTGTGTGTGTGTGTGTGTGTGTGTGTGTGTGTGTGTGTGTGTGTGTGTGTGTGTGTGTGATGGGTAGGTTTAGGGGTAGGGGCAGTGTAGGGGGATAGAAAATACAGTTTGTACAGTATAAAAACCATTACGCCTATGGAATGTCCCCATAAAACATGAAAACATAACATGAGTGTGTGTGAGAGAGAGAATTGTGTGAGAGTGGGTGTGTGTGTGTGAATGGGTGTGTTTGTGTGTGTGTGTGTTTGAGTGAGTGAGTGAGTGAGTGAGTAAGAGTGTGTGTGAGAGAGTGAGTGAGTGTGTGTGAGAGAGTGAGTGAGTAAGAATGTGTGTGTGAGAGTGAGTGTGTGTGTGAGTGAGTGAGTAAGAGTGTGTGTGTGTGAGTGAGTGTGTGTAAGTGTGTGAGTGAGTGTGTGTGTGTTAATGTGCATGAGTGTATGAGTGAGAGTGTCTATGTGAGTGTGCTAGTGTGTGAGAGTGAGTGTGTATGTGAGTTAGAGTGTGTGAATGTATGTGTGAGAGAGTTTGTCTATGTGAGTGTGTGTTGGTGTTTGTGTGTATGTGAGAGTGAGCATGTGTGTATGTGTGTGTGAGTCAGTGTGTGCATGTGTGTATGTGTGTGTGAGAGTCAGTGTGTGCATGTGGGTGTGTGAGTGTGTTTTCAGCCAGCAAATGTCTCTCAGAAATAAGAATCTCATTCCAGCTCTGGTGATTTCACACACGAGAGAATCATCATCATATAAAGACTGTTAAATGACTCGCCGCTGTGGAAATCATGATCACAATCGTCTGCCCACACACTCAATAACCACACACGAATTACAGCTACGACCACAATCTGTCCTTTTAAATGACTGCATCAAAACATAGTTATCTTTAGCTGGAAATATGTTTTATATGTATACATTTTTTTGGATCATCTGGATAATTGTGGCTGGAGTTTGTAAAATGCAACCACAAAAAAAAAGAAAAGGCATCGTAACATTAAACAACAGCTGCAAACAAAGCCGTGATTCCTCTTCAAACACACAAACGTGTGACGCCGTCCTCTGAGACGCGCCATTTACATGTAACGAGCCACTCGCGAGAAACAAAAGGCCTTAATTAAGCGCCACTAATTAACTCAGTCAGTGTGTGTGTGCCATAAAATCCTGGTGGCTGCAGCAGAAGAGCTCAGGTGAAACCAGCCCACGCACGCCAACACCTGCAGTGCACTGTGGGAACGCTTTTCTATGTGAACATATTGTAAAATGTAATTAATTCCTGTGATGCAAAGCTGAATTTTCCATATAATTACAACCATTTCTGTAAGAGTATATACAGTATGTGACGTGGATGTTCCTGCTCTCTGTCTCTCTCTCTCTCTCTCTGTTCCTGTGTTTTTCTCCAGGGGGAATGCAGCTGAATCCACTCTGAACACAATGACTTCATGCAACATTACAATCCAATCTTCAGAATTACGACATCAAAGCGAAAAAGTAACAAGATGTGAAATTTAAACTGGCTAGTATTTACCGGCAGACAACGGCTTCATTTCTCGCTCGGGGCGTTAAAGAAAGAAAGACCTCAGCGAACAAGAAGCCAAGACGAGCGGGGATGGACTGTGTGTCGTGAGCGACGGCTGCCGGAGGAATGACCTTCTGATGAGGAAATCCCACCTGCTCTTTCCACTGACACATTCTGTGCTTTGTAGGAACTAAACATTATCACACTCAGCGCTGCTTCTTATATCAAAGCTGCTCTGACTACAACAAGTGCATATATCTTTGAAATATGATTGACAGCTTTAGATGTACAAGCTCAAGTTTGGAGCTGCATACGTGTATCTTCTGCAATAATACACTTTAAATGTACAGAGATATGCAAGCGACGAGACCTTTAGTGGCAGGTTTAATGATGAGCTGTGCGATCATGTGATGTCAGTGATCATGTGACGCGGGTCTGTCGGGGGTTTGTGCCCTTGCTGTTTTAATTAAACAACACAGGAGAGCATCAAGGACAGAGCGAAAGCCAGAAGAACTGGAGGCGTCTCAGTTCTGCACTGTACCGTGGATTTATAAGACAGTGGCGTTGATTTGGTTTAAAGACGCTGAAGTAGTTCCAGATTTCTGTTATACGTGTTGCTCACTTTGCCTTGTTGTTTACAAAATGTAAAAAAAAAAAAAAAACAAAGCTTAATGTTTTAAATTTGGCTTGTTTTCCAATTATATCTAAATTTGTGATTTGATTGTGTTTGTATATGTGTGCATTGTGGATAATGCGCATACATGTGAACTTGGATCTGTGATTGCATGTGCATGCGAGTGTGTGATTTGTTTGTGATTATGTGCATTGTGAATAATGCATGTTTGTCTAATGTTCAGTTCAATTCACTTTTTTTTCTATAGTGCATTTAACCATTCATATTTCAAAGCAGCAGAAAAAATGTGCACAAGTACTTGTTTTTGTGTGCATATGGTTGTGATTTGGTTGTCGTGCTCTGTGTGCATTGTAAATAATGCATATGTTTGTAGAATGTGCACGTGTGATTTCTGTTTGCATATGTGTGCATTGTGAATAATTCACATACAATGTGCATTTATACATGTGATTGCAAGTACATGCAAGTGTGTGGTTGAATTGAGATTCACGTGTTTGTGAATAATGCATGTTTGTTAAATGTGCACATGTACTTGTGTTTATGGGTTCATATTTGTGTGATTTGTTGGTCGTTATGTTTGCATGCATGTGGTTTGTGTGCATTGTGACTAATGCATGTAGCGTGATTGTATAGTCTGTGATTGCATGTGTGTGATTGTGTGAATAATGCATCTCCTGCGTCTCCGCAGCATCTATAGGGACGCGATGACATCATCGAGGTGCATGCATGCTAATCACGTGTCCTGTCTTTCTGTGCATATTTTCTTCTTTAGGTTCTCTGTAAATTTTCCATCAGATTATCATCCGTATCATCATGCCCGTGTGTTTCTCTGCTCGGCTAGTTTGTCAGATGTTCTTCAGAGAATTGGTAAAAGCCAGTGAAGAGGACGAGAGAGCAGGCGAGTGAAAGCATTTTCATGTTCAGTCGTATCCCAGAGCCCCAACACACACACACACACACACACACACACACACGCGCGCACGCACCGCCTCTTTTATTTCAGAGAGTGTGATTCTCTTTGAGGCTTGTGACTTGCTCTCGGTGGCTCCAGAGACATATAAAGCATTTGGCTTGTGTCTCTCTGGGCTTCTGAAGAGCGTCCCGGTTATCTGAGGAAACCCTCGGCGTCTCATGTCGTGTCATATGCAACTGATTATAATGTTTATTGATCGAACGATTATGTAACAGAAGATTCTAGTTAATTTTGAGGCTGATAAAGGTTTGTAGCGTAGCATGATGCTCAGAAAACGCCTCAGAAACAGAGGATCAGTGACGGATCTGATCATGCACTATTTTGCTAGCGATTTAAACTCTTTGATTTATTTTTTATCCATCACTGACACCATAGAAACTTTCTAAACTGGTTCTATTAACTATGTTTTGTTGTGAGTAAATTTTGCTTTTTTTTCTTCTTAACCACTTCAACTCTGCGCCCCACACATGGGTCCAGTATTGCATCCATTATAATCATTCAAAACATGCTGCAGAGCTGAAGTTTAATACCACCTTCAACTTTATGAAAGAGCCGTTTCTTCATGTCTCCTGTCGTTGATTGTCTTCTCATTCTCGGCACACTTTGATGATTCTGATTATTTGTGTTTATGCGGTAATATTTTCCTTAAAGCTGAAGCTCAGATGCTAGTGAACGTCCGTTCTGCATTAGAAAGTCTCTATGAAAGGAATTTTTGGAAGGAAATTAAAGGGGTCATTTTAGGGGTCAGCTTATGACGTTCGTGTGGTTTTTACATTCAAAACATCAGAATGAATAAGTAATAGGTTATTTTCTACACTGGTTTTGAGGCTCTCTCCTGAACGCTTGGTTGTTATGGGCGTGCCGCACTGAAGACTTGGAAGTTAACACCCACGGCTATGATTGGATAACAGTTTTGCATATTATAATGAGTTTCGACTCCCCCCTTCAGTACACATGGGGAATTATTTTGAAAACTTCCAATGTGGAAAAACGGCAACCGGAATGATTCGCCCATACATGTTCTAGTGTGATCCCGAATCATAGGACAATGAACTAACAACACAAAGGATACTCCAGCCTGTGACAGTGCAGTAAGTTATCGTTAATTATGTTTAGTTAGACACGTACACATAATCAGTATATATCAATGCAATACTGTCACATATAAAAAACATGTTTTACTCACATTAGTGTGTTGCTTCATTCCTGTCGAATCCAATATAGAGGGCACAGCATTGTTTTTTAATCTCATCCTTTCTGCAAATCCAGTCTCTTGTTTACAAACTAATCTAAATTAAGTGAGCACATGCGCAATGTGCCCACATGAGCTGGAGCTTCATTAAAAATAAAGTTCAACCACGCATTGCTAATACTGGAATCTGAAGGAAGCTCATGCAGCAAGTTTATTGCTTGGAAGTTTGTTCCGGTTTAGCTCCACGTAGGCCTATGTTATTTACCTATTACATGTCATGCGTGAACCGGTGGGCGGGGCTTCAGAATCAGGTGTTCTTCTTCTGTTGAGGCGGCGTTTCGCTGCTCTCTGACGTCACAGCCGGGCACATTCTGAGATCGAGCGTTT